>CM061065.1:44380968-44980968 GCA_030762895.1 Sophora flavescens | reverse complement strand
GATCTTTTACAAAATCAATGAAGGGTTTATATAAAATCTTGAATTGTAAGATGATGAAGATAAGAATGATTGATTCAGAATTAATTCAGAATAGGTTCAGGTTCAATAACTCAGTAATAACAAGATACAGAAACAGATTAAACCTTTAAATATTAAGAACAAGTTATGCAAGTTTCAGATACAAGCATTAACAATCAAGAACGAACTTGCAGGTTTCAGTTTCAGTATTAGTTCAATTTCAGCAATCAAGAATGGTTTTGATCAACTCAGTTTTGAACGCAGATAACACAGACTTGATTACAATCAGACTCATGTTTCAATACAGTTTATACAGATCAAGAACAGAAATTATATTGAACTTTAAACATCAAAATCACAGGTTCTTGACCATAAACAGAAAGTAAGGAGTTTAAGTTTAGAGATACCACACAACCAGATTTATCCTGGTTCAGTCACCACCACTGTGACCTACATCCAGTCCCCACTCCACCTGTGAGTTTTCACATACTAACACACAAGCTTTGCCAGGTAGCTTGAAAAACCTTTACACCACAGAGCACTCCTTCACCTCAAGATACCACACTCTTGTGAAGAGCCTCAATGTTCTTCCTTAGGGATACCTCACCCTAATCACTCAGAGAGACTCCCTCTCTCTTTACAATCAAATAAAACGAAAAATTGATTCATAACTATCAATTGTCAGATAAACAAATTGAAGCACTTATGAGTATTGAAACATTTTTTTCACAATAAGCTCAATCAAGATGATGAATGTTTTTCACAATTGATCTGTTTGATATGTTCTTGATATTCGATATTCTATTGAAAGTGTTCCTTTGATTCCTCTTTATATAGAAAATAAGTTATAGTCATAGGGATCAATCAAAACAGATTTAGATATGATAACTGAATCTTTTTTCTTGATTCTGGTTCTTGAAATAAGATTCTACATTGGCATCGTCTTCAATCCTCGGGACTCGTAGTTGATAGTAGACGAGCTCCATATGCCATTTCATTGGACGAGCGCTTTTGTCACTTTAGTAGATAAGCGCTTGTATCACTTGTGTGGACGAGTGCTTCTATCACTTTAGTGGATGAGCACTTTTGTCACTTTAGTAGACGAGCGCTTCTGTCACTTTAGTATTATCAGAGCAAAAAAATATTATCAGAGCATAATTTGATTTTACTCCCCAATAATCATGTAAGCTTGTAAGCTCCCCCTCAACATATGCATGTATAATTTGTTATTATCCGTTTTAAAGAAACATTCAAAGCAATAGAGAAGGCAAGCATTTAAACATAGCATATAAAATTGTTCATGATAGAGGGATAGGTGCAGGGACAAATCAAAAAGAACAGAAACCATCAGTCAAAACTAAGGCATTTTACCTTTCAAAAAGACTCAGTTCTTTTTCCTCCCCTTTTTTTGATTTTCTTTTATTTCTTTAGAGATTAGATATAGGATTGATCAATTATGCCCAATTCTCTTCTAATGAAAAAGAAGCTTTCTTTGTTCAAGGGCTTGGTAAAAATATCAGCAAATTGTTTTGTTGTATCAACATATTCAATCTCAACTTCTCTACTTTGGATATGATCTCTAATAAAATGGTGTCTGATTTCTATGTGTTTAGTTCTAGAGTACATTATGGGATTCTTAGTTAGGTTAATTGCACTTGTATTGTCACATCTAATAGGAACTTGGTTTAGTTGCACACCATAATCAAATAATTGTTGTTTCATCCATAAAACCTGTGCACAACAGCTACCAGCTGCTACATATTCAGCCTCTGCAGTGGATAAAGCCACACTAGATTGTTTCTTACTGAACCATGATACTAATGAGTTTCCTAGTAAATGGCAAGTTCCACTAGTACTCTTTCTATCTAGTTTACAACCAACAAAATCAAGTCTGAATAGCTAATTAAAGTACATGTAGCTCCCTTAGGATACCATAATCCCATGTCTTTTGTTCCTAACAGATACTTAATTATCCTTTTAACTGTTGTTAAGTGTGATTCTTTTAGATTTGCTTGATACCTAGCACACATGCATACACTAAACATGATATCTGGCCTATTAGCAGTAAGATAAAGTAGTGAGCCTATCATACCTCTGAATTTAGAAACATCAACAAGTTTACCTTGCTCATCTTTGTCTAGATAACAGGAGGTACTCATTGGAGTAGCCATCTCCTTAGCATTTTCCATGCCAAACTTCTTGATCAACTCATTGCAGTACTTGGTTTGGCTAACAAACATTCCATTTTCATATTGCTTTCTTTGCAGTCCGAGGAAAAAGTTCAGCTCACCCATCATTGACATTTCAAACTCACTCTGCATAAGACTTGCAAACTTATTGCACAAATGCTCATTAGTGGCACCAAAAATTATATCATCCACATATATTTGTACGAGTAAAATGTTGTGTGCCTTTTTCTTAGTGAACAAAGTTGTGACAACTTTAACTCTATTAAATCCTTTTTCAATGAGAAAATTACTTGACCTTTCATACCAAGCTCTAGGAGCTTGCTTTAAGCCATATAGTTCTTAAGACAGTTTATAAACATGGTTAGGCAATTCATTATTCTCAAAACCAGGTGGTTGACCAACATACACTTCCTCTTGTATAAATCCATTTAAGAAAGCACTCTTAACATCCATTTGATACAATTTAAATCCCATTATGCAAGCATAAGCAAGTAGCATTCTTATAGCTTCTAATCTTGCTACTGGTGCATATGTTTCATCATAATCGATGCCTTCTTCTTGGTTATACCCTTTGGCTACCAATCTAGCCTTGTTTCTTACAATCATACCATTTTCATCTATTTTATTACTAAAAACCCATTTTGTACCTAGTACTTGATAGTTCTTGGGTTTAGGCACTAGTTTCCAAACTTGGTTTCTTTCAAACTGGTTTAACTCATCTTGCATAGCCATCATCCAATGTTCATCAATTATAGCATCATCTATGTTCTTAGGTTCTACTTAAGACACAAATGCCATATGATTACTAGCATTTCTAAGAGATTGTCTAGTAGTTACCCACTTTGTAATTTCACCAATGATGTTATCAATTGGATGATTTCTGACAGTCCTCCATTCCTTTAGTAGGTCAGGCTGTTGTTCTATTTGCTCCTACTACAGCAACTCATTCTTCAAGCTTTCATCTTCTTCATTGTCCTATTTCTCTTCTAGGAGAATTTTCTCAATTGAATCTGCAAGATCATCAATAACACAATCCTTTCCCAACCTTTTGGGGTTAGACTCATCAAATGTCACATGCACAGATTCCTCAATAGTTTGTGTTCTCTTATTATATATTCTAAATGCTTTACTAGATAGAGAGTAACCTAGGAAAATTCCTTCATCATCCTTTGCATCAAATTTTCCAAGATTATTCTTTCCATTATTAAGAACAAAGCATTTGCAACCAAAAACATGAAAATGTGCTATATTTGGTTTTATTCCTTTGTAAAGCTCATAAGGGGTTTTCTTTAAGATTGGTCTTATCAAGATTCTATTTAGCACATAGAAGGCTGTATTGACAGCATCTGCCCAAAAAAGTTTTGGCAAGCTAGAGTCGTTCAACATAGTTCTTGTTATCTCCTCTAATGATCTATTCTTTCTTTCCACTACTCCATTTAGTTGTGGAGTTCTAGGAGCAGAAAAATTATGTTGAATGCCATGCTCATCAAAAAAATTTTCAAACACTTCATTTTGAAATTCTCCCCCATGGTCACTTCTTATAGAAACAATTTTCATGTCCTTTTCATTTTGCATAAATTTTGCCATTTTCTTAAATGTAGCAAATGAATCACTCTTATGAGATAGAAAATATGTCCATGTATATCTAGAGTAATCATCTACTATTACCAATGCATACGAGTTACCACCAAAGCTTTTGGTTCTAGACGGACCAAATAAATCCATGTGTAAAAGTTGCAAAGCTCTAGTTGTTGAAACAATGTTCTTTGGTTTAAAAGAGACCTTAACTTGCTTTCCTTTTTGACATGCATCACATAGTCCATCTTTCACAAATTTCAGTTTAGGCAAGCCAACTACAAGATCTTTATGAATCAGTTTATTCAAGTGGTTCATGTGAATGTGTGCAATTCTTCTATGCCAAAGCCAATTCTCTTCTTCTTTTGAAATAAGACAGCATGCAGTATTTGAAGAGATATTATCTAAATCAAGCATATAGATGTTATCTGTCCTATGTCCAATTAATTTCAAATTTTCATCATGCCGATTTTCTATTAAGCAACTATTGGAATTGAATTTTACCTCGAAGCCTTTGTCACATAGTTGACTGATACTTAATAGGTTGTGTTTCAGTCCCTCAACATATAGTACATCCTCAATGATTGTTGTTGAGTCACTTCCAATGCTGCCAATGCCAAGTATTCTCCCTTTACCGTTGTCTCCATAAGTAACACTACCACTTGACTTAGGGGTAAAGGAAATGAACTTGGTTTTATCTCCATTCATGTGCTTGGAACAGCCACTGTCAAGATACCATTTCACAGTCTTGGCTTTCCAACAAACCTACAAAACAGAATCATGTTTTTGCTTTAGGTACCCAAATCTATTTGGCTCCTTTTGAGTTAGTTGCAACAATAGTTCCTTTAGAAACCCATATATACTTAGATTTATTGGATGCTGATTTTCTGTATTGACATGTAGAAGCTGTGTGACCTTTTCTACCACAAAAATTGCATTTAACAAATGGTGTGTTTGATGTCTTAGGTGCAGAAAAAAATTTCTTGAAAGATTTCTCATGTATCTTAGGTTTATAGCCTATTCCAACCTTATCATAAACACATTTTTGTTGTCCTAATAAAGCATTCAAGTTATCTCTACCATTTGTGAACTTGGCTAAGTCATTTTTCAGTTTCAACTTCTTTAGTCAATGTACAACACTTAGAACAATTAGATAGATCACCATTCAAATGATTTATATGTTTCTCCAACTTAGGACAATTATCATATATAGGTGGTTCCAAAACAGTAGCTAATCTTTCTTTTACAGCACAATTTTCTGTTTTTAATTCATCTAGTTCTTTGTTTAAAACAGAATTTTTCTCTTCTAGGCATGTGATGGTTTTCTTAGACTTAATTAGCAATCTAGAAAGTCTAACGGATTCTTTATGAAGTTCTTCAAAAGCATTTTTCAATTCATCATAAGAAGGTTGATAATTAGAACTTACTTCACTTTCTGAATCACTATGATTGCTGGCCATCAAGCACAGGTTTGCCTCCTCATATTCAAATTCTTCAGTGGATTCTAGATCATTATCATCCCAAGCAATGTAGGCCTTTCTTGGCTTTTTCCACTTCTTGTCCTTTGAGTCAAACTTTTTTGTTTCGTCCTTCTTTTGCAGCTTTGGACAGTCAAGCTTCACGTGGCCAATCTTTCCACATTCATAGCATGTGATGTTGTTGGAAGAGTTGTCACCTTTGCTGAAATTTCTCCTTTGAAAAGTGGATGGCTTTCTTTTGAAGTTGCCTTTATTCTTTAGGAACTTCTTGAATTTTCTAACTAGCATTCCCATCTCTTCTTCAGATTCAGTCTCTTGTTCTATATTATGATCATCACTATCTTCTACTTCTATGACTTGTGATTTCAGAGTCAATCCCTTTTTTCTTTTATCAATTTCTTCACTCTCATTCACTCTGTTCAACTCCAATTCATGTTCTTGCAGTGTTCCAAACAATGTGGCAATGGTCATTGATGAGAGGTCTCTAGATTCTAAGATTGCAGTGACTTTAGGTTGTCATTCTCTGCTCAAGCATCTCATTACTTTGTTATTTTGATCCTCATTTGATATAGTTTTTCCAAGACCAGCCAATTGATTTACAATGTGTGTGAATATCTTTTGCATTTCAGTCATAGGTTCTCCTCGATTCATTCTGAACAGATCATACTCATGTGTGAGGGTGTTCATTCTTGCTCTTTTGACGTCAGTGGTTCCTTTATGTGTTACTTGCAACGTATCCCACATCTCCTTTGCTGATTTGCAATTTGAAACCCTGAAAAACTCATCGCGGCTTAAAGTAGATGTTATAATATTTTTAGCGCGTGCATTATATTGAACTCTTTTCTTATCATCCTCATTCCATTCAGTTTTAGGCTTATTTCTTGGCGCACCACTAGCATCTACAGTGGAGGGGACAAATGGTCCATTCTCTACTGCATCCAAAATGTCTACACCCGCTGCCTCAGGAAAGATTATCATCCTTTCCTTCCAATAGATATACTCAGATCCATTGAAGGCAGGAGGGCGTGCAAAGGAAGCCCATTCATTTAGACAGTCATTGGAAGCCATACTCTTATAGCTGTTAAGCCAAACTTAAGAGTTTAGCTCTGATGCCAATTGTTGTTTTGGCTTCAACGACTCAAGAGGGGGGGTGGATTGAGTTTTCATAAAATATTTCCCTCTTAAAAACTTTTCACAAAACTTTTCAAATCAGAGTTGCGGCCTCAGGATCTTTTACAAAATCAATGAAGGGTTTATATAAAATCTTGAATTGTAAAATGATGAAGATAAGAAAGATTAATTCAAAATTAATTCAGAATAGGTTCAGGTTCAATAACTCAGTAATAACAAGATACAGAAACTGATTAAACCTTTAAAGATTAAGAACAAGTTATGCAAGTTTCAGATACAAGCATTAACAGTCAAGAACGAACTTGCAGGTTTCAGTTTCAGTATTAGTTCAGTTTTAGCAATCAAGAATGGTTTTGATCAACTCAGTTTTGAACGCAGATAACACAGACTTGATTACAATCAGACTCAGGTTTCAATACGGTTTATACATATCAAGAACAGAAATTATATTGAACTTTAAACATCAAAATCACAGGTTCTTGATCATAAACAGAAAGTAAGGAGTTTTAAGTTTAGAGATACCACATAACCAGATTTATCCTGGTTCAGTCACCACCACCGTGACCTACATCCAGTCCTCACTCCACCTGTGGGTTTTCACACACTAACACACAAGCTTTGCCAGGTAGCTTGAAAAACTTTACACCACAGAGCACTCCTTCACCTCGAGATACCACACTCTTGTGAAGAGCCTCAATGTTCTTCCTTAGGGATACCTCACCCTAATCACTCAGAGAGACTCCCTCTCTCTTTACAATCAAATAAAACGAAAAATTGATTCCTAACTCTCAATAGTCAGATCAAAAAATTGAAGCACTTATGAGTATTGAAACATTTTTTTCACAATAAGCTCAAGCAAGATGATGAATGTTTTTCACAATTGATCTGTTTGATATGTTCTTGATATTCGATATTCTATTGAAAGTGTTCCTTTGATCCCTCTTTATACAGAAAACAAGTTATAGTCGTTGGGATCAATCAAAACAGATTTAGATCTGATAACTGAATCTGTTTTCTTGATTCTGTTTCTTGAAATAAGATTCTACATTGGCGTCGTCTTCAATCCTCAGGGCTCGTAGTTGATAGTAGACGAGCCCCATATGCCATTTCATTGGACGAGCGCTTTTGTCACTTTAGTAGACGAGCGCTTGTATCACTTGTGCAGTCGAGCGCTTCTGTTACTTTATTGGACGAGCGCTTTTGTCACTTTAGTGGACGAGCGCTTCTGTCACTTTAGTGGACGAGCACTTGTATCACTTCCGTGTTGGACGAGCGCTTCTATTACTTTAGTGTTGGACGAGTGCTTCTATTACTTTAGTGTTGGACGAACGCTTCTTATAAAATCTTATTTCCAAAAATCATTTTCATTAACGAAAACTTATTCATTTTAATGCAGGTTATGAAAAATGATTTTCTTCATGCATCTTTTTAAATTAGCTATTTATGAATAAGAGATTTCATCTCTTACAAATCGCCTAAGACTTAAATCTATTTCTCCTTTAAACTTTTGTCTTGATGATTCCTTTATCTTTGTCTTTGCTCTTTGATTCCTCCATGTAGCTCTTTTGATTTCTTCAAGTTCTTCCTTGAATATTCTCCTTTAATTGCTCACTGAACTTGTTGATTACTGCTTGATACCTGTCTTTGCAATTTGACACTAAAACACTTGCATACACATTTAATTGTATTTGTCATATATCAAAATCTCTGAGTCATTGAGTCTAACATAGTATGTCTACATTGTTCTATTAAAGTTATTTGATCAATCTTGGAATAATCATATGGGTTTTGTTTCACAAATTGAATCTAAGAAAATTGAAGAAGCCTTGAATGATTTGTTTTTCTTGCTATGCAACAATTAACTTTGAACATGATCTCTATCATAAGAACTTTATTCAAAGTAGAGAAATTGAGATTTAATATGTTGATACAACTAAACAACTTGCTGATATTTTTACCAAGCCCTTGAACAAGCAAAGCTTCTTTTTCATTAGAAGAGAATTGGGCATAATTGATCAATCCTATATCTAATCTCTATAGAAACAAAAGAAAATCAAAAAGGAAGAACTAGTTCTAGGAATTCATATGAATTGGAACTTAGTTTTTGAAAGGTAAAATGTCATAGTTTGTAATTTTGGCTGATGGTTTCTATTATTTTTTATTTGTCCATGCACCTATCCCTCTATCATGAACAATTTTATATGCTATGTTTGAATGATTAAATGCTTGCCTTCTCTATTGCTTTGAATGTTTCTTTTCTTTACCTTTTTGATAATGCCAAAAGGGGAGGAAAAAGTATGATATAGAGAAAGGGGATAATAACAAATTATACATGCATATGTTGAGGGGGAGCTTATAAGCTTACATGATTAAGGGGGAGTAAATCAAATTCTGCTCTAATAATATTTTTTTTGCTCTAATATACTTCTGTTCTGATACCATGATATAAATCTGTCAAAAACACTTAGCGTCTGCTACACTTATACTCTTATCTTATAATTTGTTTAAAGATTTGTCATAGTCAAAAAGGGGGAGTTTGTAAGACTTAATGACTTAGAGATTTTGATATATGACAAATAAAATTTAATGTGTGTGCAGGTGTTTTAGTGTCAAATTGCAAAGACAGGTATCAAGCAGTGATCAACAAGTTCATTAAGTAAATTCAAGGAAAATATTCAAGGAAGAACTTGAAGGAATCAAAAGAACAAAGTCAAAGATCAAAGGATCATCAAGACCAAGCTTAAAGGAGAATTTTAGATTTAAGTCTTAGATGATTTGTAAGAGAAAGAAATCTCTTAGTCACAAAATAGCTCAACTAAAAAGATACATTAAGAAAATCAATTTTCATAACCTGCATTAAAAGGAATAAATTTTTGTTAATGAAAATGATTTATGGTCAGGAATGGATCCCCTGTGCTTTTAGTCTGATAAACTCAGAATACACAAGATTCTAATCCTGCTCGTCCACTGAAGTGATAGAAGTGCTCGTCCACTAAAGTGACAGAAGTGCTCGACCACTAAAGTGATACAAGTGCTCATCCACTAAAGTGACAGAAGTGCTCGTCCACTAAAGCGATACAAGCGCTCGTCCACTAAAGTGACAGAAGTGCTCGTCCACTAAAGTGACAGAAGTGCTCGTCCACTAAAGTGATACAAGCGCTCCTCCAATAAAGTGACAGAAGTGCTCGTCCACTAAAGTGACAGAAGTGCTGGTCCACTAAAAAGATAGAAGCGCTCGTCTACTAGGTTGCATTCAACCAATTAAAGGAGTATCCGTCCAATGACGTGACATATGGAGCTCGTCTACTATCAACTACGAGCCTTGAGGATTGGAGATGATGAGACACCCCGCTGTGCCCCTTTGTGACATTTAGTTTAAAACCTCAATTATTAGTTCCTTAAGCGCGCATTTAGCATTAGAGATTTTCACAATTCATTTTCGAAATGTCCCCTTTAAAAATCAGAGATTTGTATGACATCGGAAAAACACCTGATAGACGGTTTATAACTTCAAAACTTTATATCCAACCATAAATAGTCTCTGGTCTTACATCAACTGCCAGGAGCGAAAAAATAAATACACAAACTCCAGTCGTGATACAGACTTAGGAGATAAATAGATACAGTAATCCCAAATTGGTTTTCATGCACATTAACAGTTTTCATTAATAACGTAAAATATTCGCAAGATTATAATATATAAATACTCCAAATTTATCTATTACATTACCAAAACACTGTTGAGGGTATCCTCAGCCCTCACAGGCATAGACTTAGACAAAAAAAATACTAAACAATTGAAAACATCTAAACGTCTCACAAGACGCACTGGCCATATACTACCTGGACCCTAATCACCATGGGTCAAGACTCGAGCTCCGGCATCCGGCTCATAGGGAATCCCGTCCAATCCCTCATCATTAAGTTTGTCCACCCAGTCTTCTAGTACGATTTCATAATAAAACAAATACAACATGCAGAGAGATGCAGGGGATAAGAAACAGTTCTATCATCAAAAACGGAAAAGAATCATAGTAAACTATACAGTAATTATCACAGACACAACATCAATCAAGTCATCTATCTTTCGTAAAATTCTTATCTCCATCCTACCCTCACTCCTACAACTAAAACTTGATACTGAAAATGGCTATGGTTTCCCCATCATAGTTATGGTTATCGGTCAGTCGTCCAAGCGACACGTCCCATTCCCGGTGCACATCCTTAGTCATGGTGAGAATGCTCATGCAAAGCAATGACACTATAGCTGCACAATAAACCCGGTGAACACCCCGGACCATGGGTGCTCATGCAAAGCAATGACACTATAGCTGCACGATTATCCCGGTGCACACCTTCACCATGGTAAGAACGCTCACGCAAAGCGTGACACTACAGCTGCACGATGATCCTAGTGCACACCTAATCCACTCACAGAGGTGCTCATGCAAAGCAATGACACTCGTAGCTGCACAAGTTAAGTTTACCCATTGTCCAAGCGACACGTCTTATTCCCGGTGCACATCCTTAGTCATGGTGAGAATGCTCATGCAAAGCAATGACACTATAGCTGCACAATAAACCCGGTGCACACCCCGGACAGTGGGTGCTCATGCAAAGCAATGACACTATAGCTGCACGATTATCCCGGTGCACATTTTCACCATGGTAAGAACGCTCACGCAAAGCGTGACACTACAGTTGCACGATGATCCCGGTGCACACCTCATCCACTCACAGAGGTGCTCATGAAAAGCATGACACTCGTAGCTGCACAAGTTAAGTTTACCCATTGGACAATCCCACAAGGACTTCGGGTCTTGTATGTGTCCCACATACGGTTATAGAAACAACACAACATATGGACTTCACAGACTCCTATGGTCATAACCTAGTGCCTTAACCTCTCACCAAGACCTCAACACATGCTCTATGTCACAACACCTCTTTAACATATTTCATGTAGGTTAGGCACCTCTAAAAATCATCATGATCCTCACGCCTAAAACAACTCATCTCTTAGACCACATATATATCTTTGCTTAATCCACTAAGCATAAAGTAAATACCACACAGATCATGCATAACATCAAGTCAATTAAAGATATTTCAAAACATCAACATAAAACTAAATCAGTTCAATAAAGGTAATAAAATTCAAATCAAGCATCAACAGTATAAACATCAACATAATATCGATCAACCTACAATCCCCGAATCACCATGAATGTTTTCTAAAAGCAATTTAAAGTGATTCTGGTCTTGTCGATTATTCGACTTCTAGTAGGGTTTAGGTCGCCCTACATAATTACTACATAATCTACTACTTATCGATTCCGACGATAGGTTGATTCTTTCCCCCACCTTTTAATGCGTTCGGAGGTTTTTCTGGAACTTCACAGTCATGCAATCAGCTCCAATGAGTTCCCAAAAAGGGAATTCATACTTCTCCAAAGCAAGCAATAACATGAAAAACATCCCAGAGAGACGATCCAAGCATTGAAACAACCAGACAAAATACTGAATTAATTTCACAACAATCAAAATATAAATATAATTCAATAATATATTTAATTCCTCAAAAACTCATTGATTTAAATCAAAAACAGATTTGGGGTTTTTAGGCTCAAGGTTAAAATTGGGGAAAAATCAATTTAACAAGAGATTGACAAAAATTGATTTAGGGAGACACTTAATCATGCTCCCAATTTCATAAAACACCAATTAATTTCAGATTTTGAGAACTAAAAATCAAAACCTAGGGTTAGGGTTTAAGGAGAAATTGGGGCTTCTTGAAAATAGAGGTGAGAATGTGAGAAATGACTCACCCAAAGGAAGATGAAGAAACATGGTGGCTGTCTTGGAGGTACAGCAGCGGCACGGCGGAGCATGGCGGACACGACCCGTCGGCGGCGAACGGAGGAGCATATCCACAGAACGCGCATGAAGGATGCTGGAACGTGCGACTGTCTCCATGCTCCGAGCGGTGAGCAGCGGCCTGGGTTCTTGGACAGCGTCGGAAAAAGGTGGTACTGCGACGGTGGACCGGCGTCGAGCGGAGCTCTCGGTGTCAAATGGTGGAGATGAGGTCAGACGCGCGCGGGATGACGAGCTGGGTCGCGGCTGTCTTCTCCTCCTTATGCAGCGCGGTCGATGGCGATGCAGGGGCGGTGGTCACGCGGTTGCTTCAAGGAAGGAAGGTGGAGAACATTGAGGCTAAGGGAGAGAAAGCAGCAACAGCAGCAGAGAAAGAAGGAGAAAGAAAGAAAGAAGAAAGAAAGAAAGAAAGGGTTACGGGTCAAGAGGAGAGAAAAAAAAAAGATAGTTAAGTTTTTAAACTAAGTAGTTAGAGGTACAAAATGAGTGATGAAATATTAAGCCTACAATAAAAATGTTTTTACTTTTTGGAATCTAAAAATAAAGATTGATAGATATATGTTTTCGAAATCAAATTAGAGTAAAGATTAATAGTAGGATTGATCAACACTCGGTCCAAAATTTAATCTCCGATTAAGGTCAAACCAGTTTATTTTCAACTCTAAAATTAAATTGAATGAAAATATGAAAATGCTTTTCTCTTAAACATATTATTTAAAATATTTTTCTGTACTGGTATTAATAGTGACAATAATGTAACTTATTATCTAGTAAGCGTGCATTCACTGAAATAAGTCAGTGCTAACGCACCCAATAAAATAATTTGAAGAGTAATTTAATTACTCAAACTAAACCACATAACAAAATTAATATAAACATCCAATTAAAAAAAAATAATTAATCATATGTGTAATTATATTTTAATCGGTTAAACAGCGTAACTAAAAACGGGCTGTTACATTACTACCCCTCTTAGAAAAAAAATTCCGTCCTCGGAATTTCATGACTCAAAACTAAACAGGATTTTGTAATCACACATTAACCCTAAAATCTTGCTTTATATTCTCGTCGCTTCATTCCTTTCATCTATAACTCTATAACAAGATTGATTCTTATGCCATTCTATTTATCCTCGAAACTTTTCACTACCGCGTTATCTCCACTACCTTCGATATTTCACCTTAGTCTATTACACTTTAAAGAACAAAATCAACGCTTAATCTCTTCACTTCTCAATATAGATCCATTAGAAAACTTTCTCCAATATCTAACTTTCACAGCTAACATCAAAACCAACACTAACTTTACCGCATCATACATCAACCTTCAACCCAAAGCACACAATTGTAGTCTTAGTTTCCTTTGGACTTATTCCACCACTCCAAATTACAACAAGAGTATCAAGTAAAACACCTCCACACTAAAATCAACAGAAACCATGTCAGTTAAGATTATCTAACTCCACAACCTTGAACTACTCTAGAAAACTTAGCTTTACTCAAGAAATCGTCCTTTGTATTCACATCCAACCTAGGTGAAACTACAGTAGGAACTTTCCTTTTGATCTTCCAAATTCCTACATTCAATCATAACCATAAGCATTTGATCATTACCCTAAATCTCCTTAACTATACTCTGCCTCAGTCAAAATTTGATCCTTCGATCTATAGTAATTTGTCATACTTGCTGATATTAATCTTAATCTTACCATTCATAACTACACCTCGACAAAATTCCTACCACTGCATGTCCCATAGTTTTCAATATCTCTAATTCACCATAAATCTTAACAAAACCAATTTAGAATTATCGCACTCAAGGGAAATATGAATTTATCCTACGTATTGCCTGATCAAGTCTTTATTCCAATCCTCAAGGCATGATCAACAATAACAAAGTCAACATAAGTAAGTCCCTTAGTTTAAGAGTCTACCTTTCTGTCCAAACTCTAACTTAGTGACCAAAATTTAACATAAAAAAAATATTTCCTTAATCCACATCTTAACTTCAATATCTCAAAATATATGCAACAAAACTATCATTATAATTCAACTATTGATCATCAAACCTTATAACTACAATTCTCTATTCAATTATCGCACACCAAAACTTTACAAAAGAAATATGAAGGCTTACATCTTATTTGAAATATAAACATGACTCTAAGCCATTAACTACATTAACTGCCATATTAAACCAAACAAAATATATTCTATAACAATTAAGATTTTACTAGAAGCTCAAACTCATCATCTTAACAAGAATACCATGCCTAGGTAAAACATCCCTTCTCAAATCCGAAATCACCATAATATTACTCATCTAAAGTATCGTCATTCCGCTCTTAGTCCTCCTTTAATAATAACAAGTCCCCACTCACAAATTAAGTCCTTAGATATGAACTTGATACGTACTAGCACTTACCTACATATCCTTCCCTTAGAATCACCTTCATCATTATTAACAATCTTCTTCAAATATCCTATCCTAGTAATGTACCTAAATACTAGCACACTATTTCCATATCGACCGTGCTTCTTTATATCAAAATCTTAACTTAACATCCTCTCTTAGTTTGAACTACTACTAATTGTCATGTGTCTACACAACATTTCCAAATAACTTCGATTTAACCATATATATCATTTCTATATACTCAAACTTCATTATTTTTCCAAAGCATTTCAAATCCCCCTAAATTTACCTTATAACCTTGTGTCTCAAACCAAGTTCGAGTTAATACTATTTTCATAAATCAAATATCACTTTAAAGAATAATCCCATCACAAGCTAAGGTTTACACTTTATCTTAATAAACTCCAATAACATCAAAGTGATTAGAAACTAATTCTATTCTCAACGAAAGGACTTAAATACTAATCATGTACAAGCCACACTCAAATCAACACCTCTTATAAACACCATATGCTTAAACCTCCTTTTCTTTAAACAAACCTATCACCATTAGAAAACATCATTAGAAAATAAGTTCATCTTCACATCCAAGTATTAATTTCATAAACTTGAGTCTAATTCCTTTCTCTTCGTTAAACACTAGATTCGGGACCAAGTATCCAACTTATAAGCCTAGATTTCCAATCAAATCCACAACTAACCATCATCTCAACCATAAAAGGCTACAAGGCTTCAACTAATTCAATCCTATACTAATTAAGAACCAAACAAATTTTGTTGTCTCTTTATCATCTTCAACAACTACCCACATTATCCAAATATATCTAGTACTTAAAATAAATTCTCGTAATAACAATTTCTTTCTATCACTAATTGCTCACTATACCTTATTAACAAGAATTAATTCTTCCAATAAACTCATTGTCTAACACTTATTTCAAATCTCACTTTCAAACTTTCAAGGCACAATCAACCACGATACTCTCATTTATACAACAACTTACCCAAGTAACTTATCCCAAAAATATCGTGTTTATCATGAGTAAGAATATTAATCATTTCAGTTCCCTACTCTACTTAGGAACTTAAAACGACAAAGCTACGAACTTTCTACCCAATTTCTAAGCATAGTCAATATCCGATGTGGACTCAACTAGACACGACCAGTAACAACACCCTAACTTTTAGCAGTCCGATCAGCATCAAACTGCTCTGATACCAAATGAGACACCCCGCTGTGCCCCTTTGTGACATTTAGTTTAAAACCTCAATTATTAGTTCCTTAAGCGCGCGTTTAGCATTGGAGATTTTCACAAATCATTTTCGAAATGTCCCCTTTAAAAATCAGAGATTTGTATGACATCGGAAAAACACCTGATAGACGGTTTATAACTTCAAAACTTTATATCCAACCATAAATGGTCTCTGGTCTTACATCAACTCTCACGAGCGGAAAAATAAATACACAAACTCCAGTCGTGATACAGACTTAGGAGATAAATAGATACAGTAATCCCAAATTGGTTTTCATGCACATTAACAGTTTTCATTAATAACATAAAATATTCGCAAGATTATAATATATAAATACTCCAAATTTATCTATTACATTACCAAAACACTGTTGAGGGTATCCTCTCGGTAGGAGCCCTCACAGGCATAGACTTAGACAAAAAAATACTAAACAATTGAAAACATCTAAACGTCTCACAAGACGCACTGGCCATATACTACCTGGACCCTAATCACCATGGGTCAAGACTCGAGCTCCGGCGTCCGGCTCATAGGGAATCCCGTCCAATCCCTCATCATTAAGTTTGTCCACCCAGTCTTCTAGTACGATTTCATAATAAAACAAATACAACATGCAGAGAGATGCAGGGGATAAGAAACAGTTCTATCATCAAAAACGGAAAAGAATCATAGTAAACTATACAATAATTATCACAGACACAACATCAATCAAGTCATCTATCTTTCGTAAAATTCTTATCTCCATCCTACCCTCACTCCTACAACTAAAACTTGATACTGAAAATGGCTATGGTTTCCCCATCATAGTTATGGTTATCGGTCAGTCGTCCAAGCGACACGTCCCATTCCCGGTGCACATCCTTAGTCATTGTGAGAATACTCATGCAAAGCAATGACACTATAGCTGCACAATAAACCCGGTGCACACCCCGGACCGTGGGTGCTCATGCAAAGCAATGACACTATAGCTGCACGATTATCCCGGTGCACACCTTCACCATGGTAAGAACGCTCACGCAAAGCGTGACACTACAGCTGCACGATGATCCCGGTGCACACCTCATCCACTCACAGAGGTGCTCATGCAAAGCAATGACACTCGTAGCTGCACAAGTTAAGTTTACCCATTGTCCAAGCGACACGTCTTATTCCCGGTGCACATCCTTAGTCATGGTGAGAATGCTCATGCAAAGCAATGACACTATAGCTGCACAATAAACCCGGTGCACACCCCGGACCGTGGGTGCTCATGCAAAGCAATTACACTATAGCTGCACGATTATCCCGGTGCACATTTTCACCATGGTAAGAACGCTCACGCAAAGCGTGACACTACAGCTGCACGATGATCCCGGTGCACACCTCATCCACTCACAGAGGTGCTCATGCAAAGCATGACACTCGTAGCTGCACAAGTTAAGTTTAACCTTTGGACAATCCCACAAGGACTTCGGGTCTTGTATGTGTCCCACATACGGTTATAGAAACAACACAACCTATGGACCTCGCAGACTCCTATGGTCATAACCTAGTGCCTTAACCTCTCACCAAGACCTCAACACATGCTCTATGTCACAACACCTCTTTAACATATTTCATGTAGGTTAGGCACCTCTAAAAATCATCATGATCCTCACGCCTAAAGCAACTCATCTCTTAGACCACATATATATCTTCGCTTAATCCACTAAGCATAAAGTAAATACCACACAGATCATGCATAACATCAAGTCAATCAAAGATATTTCAAAACATCAACATAAAACTAAATCAGTTCAATAAAGGTAATAAAATTCAAATCAAGCATCAACAGTATAAACATCAACCTAATATCGATCAACCTACAATCCCCGAATCACCATGGATGTTTTATAAAAGCAATTTAAAGTGATTCTGGTCTTGTCGATTATTCGACTTCTAGTAGGGTTTAGGTCGCCCTACATAATTACTACATAATCTACTACTTATCGATTCCGACGATAGGTTGATTCTTTCCCCCACCTTTTAATGCGTTCGGAGGTTTTTCTGGAACTTCACAGTCATGCAATCAGCTCCAATGAGTTCCCAAAAAGGGAATTCATACTTCTCCAAAGCAAGCAAGAACATGAAAAACATCCCAGAGAGACGATCCAAGCATTGAAACAACCAGACAAAATACTGAATTAATTTCTCAACAATCAAAATATAAATATAATTCAATAATATATTTAATTCCTCAAAAACTCATTGATTTAAATCAAAAACAGATTTGGGGTTTTTAGGCTCAAGGTTAAAATTGGGGAAAAATCAATTTAACAAGAGATTGACAAAAATTGATTTAGGGAGACACTTAATCATGCTCCCAATTTCATAAAACACCAATTAATTTCAGATTTTGAGAACTAAAAATCAAAACCTAGGGTTAGGGTTTGAGGAGAAATTGGGGCTTCTTGAAAATAGAGGTGAGAATGTGAGAAATCACTCACCCAAAGGAAGATGAAGAAACATGGTGACCCGTCGGCGGCGAACGGAGGAGCATCTCCACAGAACGCGCATGAAGGATGCTGGAACGTGCGACTGTCTCCATGCTCCGAGCGGTGAGCAGCGGCCTGGGTTCTTGGACAGCGCCGGAAAAAGGTGGTACTGCGACGGTGGACCGGCGTCGAGCGGAGCTCTCGGCGTCAAATGGTGGAGATGAGGTCAGACGCGCGCGGGATGACGAGCTGGGTCGCGGCTGTCTCCTCCTCCTCATGCAGCGCGGTCGATGGCGATGCAGGGGCGGCGGTCGCGCGGCTGCTTCAAGGAAGGAAGGTGGAGAACTTTGAGGCTAAGGGAGAGAAAGCAGCAACAGCAGCAGAGAAAGAAGGAGAAAGAAAGAAAGAAGAAAGAAAGAAAGAGAGAAAAAAAAAGATAGTTAAGTTTTTAAACTAAGTAGTTAGAGGTACAAAATGAGTGATGAAATATTAAGCCTAAAATAAACATGTTTTTACTTCTTGGAATCTAAAAATAAAGATTGATAGATATATGTTTTCAAAATTCAAATTAGAGTAAAGATTAATAGTAGGACTGATCAACACTCGGTCCAAAATTTAATCTCCGATTAAGGTCAAACCAGTTTATTTTCAACTCTAAAATTAAATTGAATGAAAATATGAAAATGCTTTTCTCTTAAACATATTATTTAAAATATTTTTCTGTACTGGTATTAATAGTGACAATAATGTAACTTATTGTCTAGTAAGCGTGCATTCACTGAAATAAGTCAGTGCTAACACACCCAATAAAATAATTTGAAGAGTAATTTAATTACTCAAACTAAACCACATAACAAAATTAACATAAACATCCAATTAAAAATAATAATAATTAATCATATGTGTAATTATATTTTTACCGGTTAAACAGCGTAACTAAAAACGGGTTGTTACAGATGACGCTGATGTAGAATCTTATTTCAAGAACTAGAATCAAGAAAATAGATTTTGTTATCAGACCCAAATCCGTTTTAATTGATCCCAACGACTATAACTTGTTTTCTATATATAGAGGGATCAAAGGAACACTTACAAAATATCATAACATATTGAACACAATCAGAAATTTCACGAAATCAATTTGAGAGATCAATTGTGAAAATCATTCATCATCTTTCTTGAGGTTATTGTGAAAAGAGTGTTTTATTCTCATAAGTACTTCAATTTGTATATCCGACTATTGAGAGTTAGGAATCAATTTTTCGTTCTATTTGATTATAAAGAGAGAGGGAGTCTCTATAAGTGATTAGGGTGGGGTATTGATGGGGCGCGAATCCGCAAGTGTACGACTTCGTCATCAAGTAATAAAAAGATCGATCCCACAAAGACCGTGATCTCAAATAACAATCAATTATTAAATCAATTAAACTGGACTATAAAAAGATAAAGATTTGGAAAAGATTTGATTTTTGAATCAAGTAGCAAATCAAATTTAAAGTTGCAATTAAAACGAAATCAAGAACAAAATAGGTAAGTAGATCAAATCTGAGATTTCAAAATATCAAAAGGGATTCCCAGGAATTGGGTTACCAACAAGCCTGCTCATGTTACTAAATTGACTACCCCTCTTGTTAATTACCGAAATTTGCTTTGAAGGTGAATTTATCCTAATAAGTTAGTGTTCCCTCTCGAGATACAAGAACCATGCCCGATTAAACCAACCCCTACTCTTGTGGTAATTGAATTTAAATCGAACCCTTTAAGCTTTCTGACAATTCAGTGAACCCTCGAAGGACCACTTCTAATGCTCGTGATTTAAGTCCTAAGTTCAATCCCTATAGATCTAATACCTAAGTTCACCGCTAGGTTCCTCCTTAGAGTATAAATGACATGCAAATAAGTGTGCACCAGATTCACAAGTAATTCATGCAATATGAATCAAATCGAAAGCGAATTGAAATTAACAAGAAGTAAAACGTCAATTCATAACATAAAACAAATATTGGGCAAAGCCCCAATTCCTAGAAATAAAAAGACTACTCAAGCATTGCCATGTTAATAGCAAGCTTGATTAACAAAAGCATAAAAGAAAACCTAAGAGAAGAGAAGAAATTGAGAAGAAGAGAAATCCTAGTTTTTGCCTAAGGTAGCAGCCAAAGTGATCCTATTTTTGAGTCTAATTGCCCTATTTATAGAGTAGGTTAACTTGAATCCCAAGCAATTACAAAATCAGATCAAATCAGCTTTTAAAATTCCAGATATTGTGCGTCACGGCCGTGACAGATTCTGTCTTGGAAAACTTGGCACTGATGGCCTGTCACGGCCGTGATGGCCATCACGGCCTGGCCATGACAGGTTCTGACTTTTTCGTACTTTTCTTCTCAACCTTGCTCGATCGTGACCGTGATGGCTGTCACGGCTAGGCCGTGATGGGCTATGTTTGGCTCAGTTTTCTTGCTTTTCAAGCTCCGTCTTCATGCAAGATCCATCATGGTTGATCCTGAGCATTTTAATCCTCAATTCCTGCACACAAACACTACAAAACCGCCTTACCCGTTCCCAGGTAAAAACTAACAAAAAATCAAATTAAAAATGCCTAAACTACATGAAAATGCATGCAATATGATAAAGAAATATGAGGTGTAATCACACTCATCAAACTACCGCAAGCCTAAGATTTTGCTTGTCCTCAAGCAATAACCAAGGCAAGACAAGATAAACAATCAGAGCATGGACAGTGAACCAAGAACCCGAGTAACAAATCCAAGTGACAGGAACATCCAAATAAGCAACCAAGAGACAATCAATTTCAAGTCCAATTAGAAGCTTAGGTTCTCTATATTCATGCCTCTAACTAATTCGGGCACTCTTCTCACCTCACTCAAGTGTTTAGGGACATTTGACAATTCACTCAATTTCCTCAAGGAAGGTATTCTACCATAAGCTTGACTATCAACCAAATCTCAACTTTATTAATGAAAACACATAAGAATCAAGAGGTCTTTTATTTTGGTTGTAATGGGGCCATGAGATTAATCGTTAGGTGGGGAAATCAAAAAAAGGAATATTCAAGAAGGCTAAACAAAATATCAAACAATGCAAAGCATGACAACCTTCTAAAATACCTTTTTGGACTTTATTTCACTTTTCCACCTTTCTTTCTTTTTCTTTTTTTTTTCTTTTTTTTTTTATATTTATTTCTCACTTTCTTTTTCTCATCCCCTTCTCCATTTTTTTTGTTTATTTTATTTTATTTTCTTTTTTTGGAGAAGGGGAGATTTCCAACTTAAGAGAAATATTTTTCTAACTTTTTCATTCCACGATTTATTTTTCAAACTACCTTTTTGTAATACTTTAAAAGGTGTCATACCAAGCATCATTCATCAAAATAAATCAAGGTACCAAGAAAAGTATTTTATTCTATTAGGCTCAAAATTGGGCAACTAAGGGGTAGCATTTAATCAGTCAAAGCTCAGAAGGCCAGAAAAATACCTAGTGCCTCAATCATTTTCAAATATGTTTTCAAAAATTTTTAAGTTTCAAAACGGTTTCAAGTCAAGTTCTAGAGAACACAATCCAAGAGGAATAAAACACTCAATCACAAAGAATGGGGTAGATTTAGTGAGTACCCCTTTTAGGCTCAAAAAATCTCACATTTAATAGTTTAAAATCAATGAGAAACACAAATCTAAGGAACCACATGCTAATTATCAACTATCAGATGATCATCTCAAGCATTTTTATTTTTAGCCTATCACAAGAATACAAAAATTGGGTTCAAAAATTCACTGTCTCAATTCATTTGGCACAAAGTTCTCACAATTGGATGCATACTCTAAGCAAGGGGCAATCTAATCATGTGATTATGCAAAACTACACCTATATGAATGCAACATGAAAAATGAAAAAAATGCAAAAAATGCAAAAATACCCCTACCCCAAGCTTAAAAACTTACATTGTCCCCAATGTAAATAATCAAGTCGGAGAGAGGAGAAAATGGAACAAATCACCGAGGTGGTGGAGGGTGCTGGCTCACATGCCAGTCAAAGAGCTGCTGGAAGACGTGTCATGGCCGTGACATTCATCACCGGCAGGCCGTGACCAGTTCTGGTGTCTAGCGAGTCCCCATCACGGGCGTGCATACATCACGGCTGGGCCGTGATCAATTCGGGTCTATAGGAGTTGGCCTCTCACGGCCGTGACTTCCACCACGGCTAGGCCGTCATACATTTTGATCTTCTGGGTCCTTCTCATCATGCCCGTGAGGGCTATCACGGTTGGGCCGTGTTCCTTTCTGAACTTCAGATATTGGCTAATCACAGTCGTGACCCCCCGTCACGACCTGGGCGTGATCAATTCTGACTTTATTTTTCCATGCCTTTTTGCTCTTCATGCCTTCATAACCTGAAAATACTTGGCAAAACCATCAATTAGTGATCTTTCTTCTCTTAATATTCTCAAATTATTCAAAAACAAAATTCAAATACAAATTAAAAAGGGAAAGGAAACTTGGGTTGCCGCCCAAGAAGCGCTTATTTACGGTCTTAAGCTTGACCATACTCCCTTGGATCAACCGGGATCAGCTGGGCATGGAAGTGCAAGAACACCTCTCTTCCAAGGAAGTCCTTCAAATAGCCTATTTTGTTCATATGGCCAATTGCGCTTTCGCTTTGCTCTTTTCAGTCTGAGTTTCATGGCCTTACTTCCTTCCGGCGGAAGTTTTAACTCCACATGTTGAGCAACTCCAATTTCATCATTGTTTGGTGCAATTTTTTGTCATGCAAAGTTTGGGAGTTGCTTCCATGTTAAGCTCTTCCTTCACCTTTGGAGGCATTATCTCAATCCTGCACACATGACTCTCAAAAGGAGGGTTGTTATATGAGTTAGTCAAAACAAAATCCACCCTACCTTCCTCTACATTCAAAGAGTGCTTACCATTTTTTACATCTATTATTGCTCCAGCTGTGGCCAAGAATGGCCTTCCAAGAATGATAGGGAAGTTATAATTCCCGTTCATGTCCAGTACCATGAAATCGGTAGGAATGAAAATTTTCCCTACCTTTATGGGAACATTCTCTAGTATGCCTAGAGGAGTTTTAGTTGAGCCATCCGCAAATTTTAAAGAGAACTTGGATGGACTCAATTCCCTGGTTCTTAACCTTTCAAAGATGGTAAGTGGCATCAAACCGCACTGGCCCCTAAGTCACATAAGGTTTGGTCTATTTTTAATTCTCCAATTGAGCAAGCAATAGAGAAACTTCCTGGATCTTTTAGTTTAGAAGGCATATTAGTTTTTATCATGCCATCATGCTCCTCAATTAAGCTCTTAGTTTCCTTTTCTACTTGTTTTTTCTTGACCAACCTTTGTGGGAAAGGTATTGGGGGTTGGTAAGGTGGTGGAGGGACATACTTTGGCTCTATCTCTTCTTGTTCACTCATGTCCTCCTCATATTCCACATCCTTTTCAACTACCCCAAGCTTATCATCCCTCAAGTATATAGCATTACAGTGCTCATTGGGATTAACTTCGGGTTGTCCTGGAAACGTACCCTTAGTTCTAGAATATGTACTAGCTTGTTGGGCAATCTGAGTTTCTAACATCTTATTATGGATGGCTAAGTTATCTACCTTAGATGCTAACTCTTTTATTGCCTCATTGACTGCCCTACCTTGTTGCCTAAACTCTACATTTTGCTTTGTTTGAGTTTCAACAAAATTTTCCACAAGAGACTCAAGTTTAGACTTTTGTACCTGAAGATACCCCGATGCGGGTTTCCTATTACCTTGGCCTTCCTGGAATTTGTGGTTCAATGTGTTGTTGTAGTTCCCGTAGGAGAGATAAGAATTATTCTTCCTCGCTTGGTAGTAAGGATTTGGGTGAGCATAATTTGGCAACTTCGGGATCGTGTCATAGAAATTGTGACGAGAGTTCACTTGTTCCCCCGAAGCACTGGATCCAGGAGCAATACCATGTGGGCACTCCATTATGTCATGTCCCTGCATTCCACAAATCTCACAAACAACATTAGTAGCAGCTATTGAACTCATATTAGCCTTCTCAAGCTTATCAAAGTGTTTATTCAATGAGTCAAATTTAGACATAATTAGATCAGTGCTATTCATCTCAAACTTACCCCCCGAAATCTTTTTCGGGTCATTACCTCTTTCCGAACCCCATTGGTGATAGTTGGTGGCTGCATTTTCAATGATATTGAATGCTTCAGTTAGAGGTCTATTCATAAAGGCTCCACCAGCAGTAGAGTCAAGTGACACCTTCGAAGAGTAATCCAATCCGTTGTAGAAGGTATACACTAACAACCACCTCTCGAGCCCATGATGTGGGCAAGACTCTAGCAATCCTTTGTAACGGTCCCAAGCTTCGGATAAGCATTCTCCGTCCTTTTGGAAGAAGCCGGTGATCTGAGTTCGTAGGTAAGTAGTCTTGGATGGAGGGAAGAATTTTTCCAAGAATGCCTGCTCCAGTTGGTCCCAAGTTGACAAAGTATTAGCGGGCACCTGCTTCAACCAAGCCTTTGCCTTTCCAGTCAGAGAGCAAGAGAATAACCTCAAGCGAATAGCATCAATCGGGGCACCTCAAATTCTTATTGCATCGGTGAACTCCAAGAATGTCTCCACATGATCAGTCGGGTCCTCCGAGGGTAATCCTCCAAATTGATGTTGCCTGGTCATGCCAATTAACAGAGCCGGTATAGTGTAGTTCTCCGCCTCAATTTCTGGCATAGCAATCCCAGTTTGCAAACCCCTAACATTTGGGGCTGCGTAGTCCTTCAGTGGTTTGGTATCCGGTAGATTCGCCATGAGTGGAATGGGAATCAACCTTTCTCTCGCTCTTTGTTTTTGTAGTCTCCCACGTCTATGAAAGGTCCTTTCGATCTCAGGGTCAACTTCAACAAGATTTCCAAGACTTTGGGATCTTCGCATAAAAGAGAGAAATAGCTGCAAAGAGAGATGGATACTCTAGAAAAAGAAAAGGAGATAAACGAAAAAAGATAAATTTTAATATAAAAAAAAGGTCCAGAAAAATCAATTTAAAAATTAAATTGAGATTCAAGAAAGCACAATCCCCGGCAACGGCGCCAAAAACTTGATGGGGCGCGAATCTGCAAGTGTGCGGCTTCGTCGTCAAGTAATAAAAAGATCGATCCCACAGACCATGATCTCAAATAACAATTAGTTATTAAATCAATTAACTGGACTATAAAAAGATAAAGATTTGGAAAAGATTTGATTTTTGAATCAAGTAGCAAATCAAATTTAAAGTTGCAATTAAAACGAAATCAAGAACAAGCCTGCTCATGTTACTAAATTGACTACCCCTCTTGTTAATTATCGAAATTTACTTTGAAGGTGAATTTATCCTAAATAAGTTAATGTTCCCTCTCGAGATACAAAAACCATGCCCGATTAAACCAACCCCTACTCTCGTGGTAATTGAATTTAAATCGAACCCTTTAAGCTTTCTGACAATTCAATGAACCCTCGAAGGACCGCTTCTAACTCTCATGATTTAAGTCCTAAGTTCAATCCCTATAGATCCAATACCTAAGTTCACCGCTAGGTTCCTCCTTAGAGTATCTATGACATGCAAATAAGTGCGCACCAGATTCACAAGTAATTCATGCAATAGGAATCAAATCGAAAGCGAATTGAAATTAATAAGAAGTAAAACATCAATTCATAACATAAAACAAATCTTGGGCAAAGCCCCAATTCCTAGAAATAAAAATACTACTCAAGCATTGCCATGTTCATAGCAAGCTTGATTAACAAAAGCATAAAAGAAAACCTAAGAGAAGAGAAGAAATTGAGAAGAAGAGAAATCCTAGTTTTTGCCTAAGGTAGCAGCCAAAGTGATCCTATTTTCGAGCCTAATTGCCCTATTTATAGAGTAGGTTAACTTGAATCCCAAGAAATTACAAAATCAGATCAAATCAGCTTTTAAAATTCCAGATATTGCGCGTCACGGCCGTGATGGCTGTCACAGCCAGGCCGTGACAGATTCTGTCTTGGAAAACTTGGCACTAATGGCCTGTTCACGGCCTGGCTGTGACAGGTTCTGACTTTTTCGTACTTTTCTTCTCAGCCTTGCTCGATCATGGCCGTGATGGGCTCTATTTGACTTAGTTTTCTTGGTTTTCAAGCTCCGTCTTCATGCAAGCTCCATCATGGTTGATCCTGAGCATTTTAATCCTCAATTCCTGCACACAAACACCACAAAACCGCCTTACCCGTTCCAAGGTAAAAACTAACAAAAAATCAAATTAAAAATGCCTAAACTACATGAAAATGCATGCAATATGATAAAGAAATATGAGGTGTAATCATACTCATCAGGTATCCCTAAGGAAGAACATAGAGGCTCTTCACAAGAGTGTGGTATCTCGAGGTGAAGGAGTGCTCTGTGGTGTAAAGGTTTTTCAAGCTACCTGGCTAAAGCTTTTTGTGATAGTGTGTGAAAACCCACAGGTGGAGTGGGGACTGGATGTAGGTCACAGTGGTGGTGACTGAACCAGGATAAATCTGGTTGTGTGGTATCTCTAAACTCAAACTCTTCAATTTCTGTCTTGCACATATAACTGTGATCTTGATGTACTAAGTATTCAATTGATATCAATTCTTGATCTGCATAATCAGTATTGAACCTCGAGTAAACTGTAATAATAACTGTGTATTCAATTCTATTCTCAAGGATCAATATTTGAATTGAATCTTGCATCATATGTGATCAAACTCGAATAGCTTAATTTGTTTCTTAATCACTGAAACTGAAACCTGCAAGTTTGTTCTTAATTGTTAATGCTTGTATCTGAAACTTGCATAACTTGTTCTTAATCTTTAAAGGCTTAATCAGTTTCTGTATTTTGTTATTATTGAGTTTTGAACCTGAACCTATTCTGAGATCTATTAATTCTGTATCAATCTTTCTTATCCTCATCACCTTCTATTTAAGATTTCATAAAAAGGCCTTCACTGTTTTTGTAAAAGATCATGAGGCAACTCTGATTTGAAAAGTAAGTTTTTTGAAAAGGAAGAATTTTTGAAAACTCAATTCACCCCCCCCCCCCCCCTTCTTGAGTCTTTGAAGCCAAAACAACACTGAGTTTTAAACCCAAATTTTTACCGTAAGCTTCTACCATAAGGTAGAGTATAACTATGGTTTTATTTTATAAAAAATCATTTTCTAGATCTAATATAAAAATTATGAACAATTAAAATTCTACCGATAATTGAGAAACAGTAAAAACAACAAAACGGTAAAAACAGGGTGTTACAGTACTACCCCTCTAAAAAGAATTTTGTTCACGAAATTAAAGTTACCTTAAAACAACTACGGATATTGTTCCTTCATCTTGTCCTCCAACTCCCATGTAGCATCTCCTGTCGTTGCATTCCAGATCACTTTAACCAAAGAAATTGTCTTCCCTCTTAATTGTTTCACTCTTTGTTCCTCGATCCTCACAGGTAATGCCTCATAGGTTAAGTTATCTTTCAATTGTACTGTATCAGGTACTATGACATGACTAGGATCAGGAATATACTTTCGCAATTGAGACACATGAAAAACACTATGAAGATTTGAAAGAAAAGGCGGTAAGGCAATTTGGTAAGCTACAGGACCTACTCGACGAATAATTTGGTAGGGTCCAATGAATATAGGAGTAAGTTTCCTGGATTATATTACCCTGTCAACCCTAATCATGGGTGTGACTCTCAAAAACACATGATCGCCTTCCTCAAACTCCAGAGGTCATAGTCTCTTATGCGTATAACTCTTCTGTCGACTGAGTTGTCCGCATTTTCTCCTGAATCATTTTCACCTTTTCTGTTGTCTGTTGCACGATATTTGGTCCCAACACTAAACTTTCTCCATCTTGGTACCGACACAAAGGTGTTCTACATCGTCGACCATATAAAGCTTCATAGGGTGCCATTCTTATGCTCGAGTGGAAACTATTGTTGTAGGTGAATTATATCAACGGTAGAAATTCATCCCAAATTCCAGTATGCTCCAACACACAAGCTCTCAGCAAGTCTTCAAGTGATTGGATTGTCCTCTCTGATTGTCCATCCGTCTGTGGATGATATGCAGAACTCAATCTGAGTTTTGTTCCTAGTGATTCTTATAGACTTTGCCAGAATCTCGACGTAAACCTCGGATCTCAATCCGAAATAATACTCGAAGGTACACCATGTAATCTGACAATCTCCCCGAAATATAACTGAGTCAATTTCTCCATTGAATACTTTATGTTGATAGGCAAAAAGTGAGCCGACTTGGTTAGTCGATCAACTATTACCCATATCGTATCATGTCTCTTTCGGGTCTTTGGAAAACTTGTCACAAAATCCATCGCGATACTATCCCATTTCTATTCTGGAATGTTCACAGGTTGTAGCATTCCTGATGGTCTTTGATGTTTCGTCTTAGCTTTTTGACAAACTAAATAGGAAGCAACATATTCCATCACGTCTCTTTTCATCCCGTACCACCAATACAACCGCTTGAGGTCTTGATACATCTTTGTTGCTCCTGGATGTAAACTTAGTTTACTCTTGTGAGCTTCCTCCAGAATCAACGTTATAAACTCAGAATCGTCCGGTATACAAATCATTTCTCTGAATCTTAGGATTCCATCGGTTCCCCATTTGAATTCTGATATTGCTCCTTATCGCACCAATTCCCTTTCTTCTTGTAGGTATTGATCACTTTCTTGTTTCTCTCGTATCCGTTCCATCAATTCATTTGAAACATTAATCATACCTAAGGAAAGCTTTCCTGGTGACATTTCAATCGTCAACTGCATATCTCGGAATTGCTCTAACAACTCTTGCTCTTTGACCATCATTGCAGACGCATGCATTGATTTTCTACTCAAGGCATCCGCTACCACATTCGCTTTTCTAGGATGATACTGTAGTTGAAAATCATAATCCTTCAGAAATTCCAACCAACGCCTCTGTCGCATGTTGAGCTCCTTTTGATCAAACAAGTACTTCAAGCTTTTGTGATCACTGAAAACGTTGAACGTTGCTCCATACAAATAATGCCTCAGATTTTCAGTGCTAAAACTACAGCCGCTAGCTCCAAGTCATGCGTTGGGTAGTTCCTCTCCTGAATCTTCAATTGTCTTGAAGCATAAGCTACCACTTTCCGGTTTTTCATTAGCACACAACCTAACCCTTGATGTGAAGCATCACAGTATACCTCGAAAAGTTCCTTAGGATCAGGTAATACTAACACAGGTGAAGTAGTCAACCTTTTCTTCAACTCTTGAAAACTTTCCTCGCACAATTCAGTCCACGCAAACGCTTGGTCTTTCCGTATTAGTTGGGTAAGAGGTCCTACTATTTTAGAGAATCCCTCGATGAATCTCCTACAGTATCCAGCTAAACCTACGAAACTACGAATTTCTGTTACCGTCTTTGGTCTCTCCCATTTAGAACAACTTCAACTTTGGACGGATCCACTCTGATACCTTAAAGAAATTACCCTACTATAAAAAATTGGTATCCTCAACCTTCGCCTGTGGGTATCCAATATGAAGAAAAAAATGAATTAAAAACTGCTACTAGTTATTCTGGAGATGCTATCTATGAATGGAATATAGATGGCCTAACAGATCATCAGATATTTATATTTCTTGAAGAAATGACTATGGCAGCCACTGCCTTTAGAGCTAAAAATAATACCCCTATCTCTACCGTTAAAATATTAATTTCCGGATTTACGGGGAGTCTAAAAGGATGGTGGGATAATGATCTCACTGAACAAGAAAGAAATTTAATTTACACTGCTGTAAAATCTGAAACAATAAATGGACAAGTGGTCAGTTGAAAATCAGGTAGAAACTTTAATACTTTTTATTTCTCAAGAATTTATAGCAGATAATAGAATTTCTAAAGATAGGTATATAGAAATCCTTAATAATTTGTATTGCCCAACATTAGGAGAATTTCGTTGGTATAAAGATAATTTTTTAACAAAAGTTTATACTCGACCAGATTGTAGGCATGCCTATTTGAAAGATAGACTTATTTCAAGATTACCTAAAGATTTTGCTCAAAAAGTATGCAATAATCTTAATATAGAATATCCTGAAACTTCTCTAGATCAATTAACTTATGGACGAATAATTTCAATTATTAACAAAACTGGATTACAATTTTGTACCGATTAAAAATTACATAGAAAAGCCAATTTTGAACAAAAAACTACTAGAAAAGAATTAGGTAATTTTTGTCAACAATTTGGATATGAAAAGATAACTCCTCCTTCTAATCAAAAAAGAAATCGACCTCAGAAAATAATTAAACGTTATAAAAAGAAATACAAAGATTATAAGCCTTCCAAATCTAAGACTTATAAGTCTAAGCCTTACAAGAAAAACAAAAAGTCATTGAACACAAGTATAATTTGTTAGAAGTGTGGTCGTGCTGGTCACATGGCCCGAGATTGTAAATTAAAACAAAGAATTAAGGAATTAAATATGGATGAAGTCATCAAAGAACAAATTTCAAAAATAATTCTTTTAAGACTCATCAGATACCTCGTCTGAAGACGAGGAAGAAGTAATTTATCAGAATCAAGAAACATCCTCTGATTTTGAGGAGATATATAGTTCTTATTTGTATTGTATCATCATTTCCTAAAATTTCAAAATGAGCACTTGAAACACATTTGTAGTTTTTACCAATTCTTGTATAACAGAGCTTTTCTCTCTTTCCAAAATCATGGTTTATATATATTATTTTTATTTTGGTTTTCAAACTCAAACTTGCATTTGATGTTTCTCAGGTGGAGGATCACATGACCATACAATTCATACCTTCAATGTCATGTGTTGTCGTTGTTGGGGTAGCCATAATTTTAACAATCCTTTACCCATGAATTGACTTACCAAGTAGAGATATAACTATATCAATATGGTAAAGAGAAGTCTGCGGGAGTTGCTGTAAGTATTATGTTGTTTTTTTAAAAAAAATATTTGTTTTATTATTTTTAAAAATTGTAAAAAAAAATCCTAATATTTGTGATATTATGTAGGATGTGTTTCATCGCTTTCGAGAAAAAAACTTATAGTCATGGGCAAGAATGATGTCCTGCCTCTAACAATGCCTTCTTCTTGAAGGCGGCTGGAGGGAATAACAAGAAGGGGTATGTTTATTGACTGGGGCAGATGGGGGATGCGCTCATGGCCTCATCAATGCCATCTACTCACTCTGAACCCTAGCCTGCCATATGTAGAGAGGTCATCCAGAACCTGAATCAAGAGCTAGCTGAGAAGGACAACGAAATCCTAACGATTAAGACTGAGTTGATTAAGGAGAGAGCTCGGATCGAGGAGCTTTTTCGGATGTAATGGGCGAGTTGTTCGGTCTAGGCCTCCATGTACACGACGATGCAGCTGATCATTAGGGCACTCATGATGATTTTAGCTTGTTACCCTCACCCCAATGTTATTAGGAGATATATATAATTGCAAAAGCGCTAATGTTTGTGATATTATATATATATATAGGAAGTGTTTCATCGCTTTTGAGAAACGTCTGATATAGTCAAAGGCAATAGCACTCTGCTGCCTCTGGCAATGCCCTCTTCTTGAAGGTGGCTCAAGGGAAGAACAAGAAGAGATAGGTTTATGGACTGGGGCAGATGGGGATGAATTCATGGCCTCATCTAAATCCTTCCCTACCATGGACTGTCGAGAGGTCATCCAGAACATGAATCGTGTGCTAGTTGAGGACAATGAAATCCTAACGATTCTGATTGAGTTGACCGACCATAGAGGTAGGATCGTGGAGCTTTTCTGGATGTATCGGGTGAGGGTTTAGGCTGCCACATGCACGCCGATGCAGCTGATCATGAGGACGCTCATGATGAGGATGTTGATGATGAGGACTCGTGATGATTTTTGCACGTTACCCACACCCCATCATGATTAGGAGATACATTTATTTTATATAGTTAGTTTTATGGATTAGACAATGTATTATAATTCTAGATTATATATGCAATAACTATTCTCTGATATTTTATTGTTTAGTTTCACTACAAAAAAAAAACCTATTTAGCGACCGAATATTTCGGTCGCTAAACTTGATAATTCGGTTGCTATACTGTATAGCGACCGAATTAGCGACCGAAATAAGGGGGTAGCAGAAACCCTGGTCGCTAAAAATTTAGCGACCGAACTTATATTTCGGTCGCGGATCTGCGACCGATATTTCGGTCGCAAAATTATATATTTCGGTCGCCGTATAGTTGGTCGCATGCCCAGTTCGCCTAATTTGGTGACCGATATTCGGTCGCAAATTTTGATTTTCTTTTTTTTTTCCCTGTAACTTAATCCTGCCGACCAAATATTGTTTTTCAACTATTACCCCATTGATTTTTAATTTCTGATATAAACAAAATACACCAATATTTTTTAAAAATAAATAGAAAACGTAAATATGATGTACTAATGATCCAAAACACCACAGTCAATATGATCAAGAAAACATATACATTAATTAACGCAAGTTTAATAATGGTTTATAAAAAAAATTTTAATAAGTACTAATTAACGATCAAAACATAAAAATACACCACAGTCAATAAGTACTAATCAAAATATCAAAACTCATCAATCTTCCAAAGGGATGAACATGTAGAAGCGAGAACCCCCAAGGTACTTAAACTTTGCCAATGCACCAGTGGACAACAAATACAACTCCCTGATATCATTTGTATCTGTTGCAAAATATGGGTGATCCTCATGGATTACTATATTCCCATTGAACAGATTTCCGCTTTTGTCTTCAATAGTCACAACACGCGGTATTTGTTGTCCCCAACGACGGTAGAATGATCGCAGGATTGAAATCAAATCCTGCAAATACACAAGAACAATTTAGTAAATGATTAGTTTATGCCTTAACCATCATTACGTGAATCTGATCGTTATTCTTAAGTTGATGAGATACTGTACCTGGTCTATATGGATGGTTGTCTCAAAACATTTAGTCGGATCCATTTTCTGATAAAACGATAAGGAAAACAAGTCATATGTCTAAACTTCATCAAGTGATAATAAGAAAAGAAGGAAAGATCCATGTAGCATACTAGCATGTTAAAATAGAACAAAGAAATGCAACTTCACATGCAACTTTACAGATTAGCAAACATAGTAGTTTTCAGGAAAGCAGATGCTTTTACGTCGTTTTGAAGGATGGTCATAGAGAGGACTTTTCCTACCGGAAGTGCCTAGATAACCTAGTAAGGATGGTCATCAACAACTATTTCTGGAAAACTCCATTTCCTAGTGAACAGAACAATGAACAGCCTTCAAAGACATAAATTCAGCCAAGATATGGAAAGATAAACAGACCAGAAATTACAAGTTCCATATTTAATAGAAAACGCATCATTGACACAGGGACAATCTTGTTACTGGACATGTTAAACTAGAATGGTCTTCAAACAACTGCCTCAGTATTGGTCATTATTTAAGAGGTTGGATTTTCTTGGTTTATTTACTTTTTTAAATGTTATAAATGGTTGATTTTTCTGGACTGTTAGATTTGGATGGACGGTCCAGATCTAGTTGCTGGAGAAGTGCTGGAGACACCTCTCACAATAAAACATTGCTCTTACTAGATATGCCCAATTATTTCACCTATCTTATAACTTTGAGTACTTTGTTGCCTTCTTTTTTCTCAGTTTACTCAGTACTTTATTCAAACAAATATATAATCTAATACTGAAAAAGTCCACATTTAATTCTATCCAAAAAACAAGAAAAGAAAGGGAAAAAAAAAGTCTACATTTAAAAATGGAAAGGATGTCCAATCATTTAACGTAATTTGAATTCATCATTATAATTTCTCAACAATCTTCACAACCATGGTTCACTGTAATGGTTTTGTAAAGCTCAAAGGCACTAATTTCTCCCAGTAATGTTACATTATTACTGCCAAGTGGTATATATTATACCCGGCAAGATTCAACAAAGCTATTAAAATTAAAATTTACAGAACCAAAGGCTTGGAACCTCGTTAATACCAATCTCTATCCAATTAGAATGTTAGTGGTCACTAAATACAAGACCGTTGATATGATTTGCTATCTCAAAAATGGTTCAAAATACAGCAATGAAATGCACCAATGCATCCTTTCCAATGAAAAACAATGAACTGAACCCAACAAGGATGAAAAAAATAAAGATAAATAGCCTCTTTTTTATAGGGAAAATAAATAAAGGAATTATGTAGTTCAATATTACAGATCAGTCTATAATGAATTGGATGATTATCTGCTACCTCCTACCAACAAAAATGCAATTCATTAGGGAGTACATATCTTAATAGGAGTGATTAAATAATGACACATGAAAACAAATGATCATCACAACTCACATGAAATACACAAGTAGCTCTTCTCATTAGTAAGCAATAAAGCAAGCAATGAAATACATACAATCCACAAAATTTTTGAAATGAAACAATGAAGCAAATTAAAAAATGATACATAGAGAGTCCATGGTTACCTCAAGGCAGAGCAGGGAATGCACAAAATGAGGAGAGAAGAGGGTAGGAGGAGCTCTGCACGTGGTGACCGGAGGGTTGCGCGTTGGTGGCCGGAGTTAAAAACAGAGCACTGAAACGGAGGGGGGGGGGGGGGAATTAAAAACAGAGCAGGAAGAGGGGAAAGGAAGAGAGGAGAGGAAGAGGGAAGAGATGGAAGAAGAGGAGGAGGAGGACGGCGGCTTACCGGAGATGGCGGTGGTGGCGGTGCACACTGCGCGGTGGTGGCGACAGTGACTGACGGACGCGAGGGAGAGAATAGAAAAGGGGTGAGGGCGGAAGAGAGGGCAGAAATGAGGAAGAAGGGAAAGATTTCACAATTTTAGGGATTTATAATTTGGCGACCGAAATAATCGGTCGCTAAATCGGTCGCTGGGTACTTAAATAAAAAATGGTCGCTAAATTCGATCGCGGGATGAGTTAATTTGAAATTTGAATTCATAAATTTAGCGACGGAGTTTTAAATCGGTCGCTAACACGTGCGGTTTTAGTTTTTGTTGCGCGCCGTTTAGCGACCGAATTAATATCGGTCGCAAATGTAAATAAAATTTAACCGTTGCATTTAATTCGGTCGCTAATTCAGTCGCTAAGAAGACATAAAATTTCTGACTTTTAAGTTCCTTTGTTTAGCGACAGAAATAGCGACCGATAACCCTGCTACGATTTATTTCGGTCGCTATTTCGGTCGCAGTATTATCTCTAATCAGTCTTCCATGTAGATCCTACAATCGGTCGTCATTTCGGTCGCAAAGAGCAACCGAAGAATTCGGTCACTATTTTCGGTCGCTAAACAACCTTTTTTTGTAGTGTTAATGAATATTCTGCATTTTATTTAATTTTTATTATTTTTTGAATTTTTAAAAAATATAATTTAACTTATTATTTTAAAAAAGAAATATTCCATTTATTGACCAAATTAGTGACCGCATCTTCGATCGCTGAAAACTAGTCGTTAAAATATATAGAGACCAAATTGAAGGCTGCTGAATTAAAAAAAAAAATTAGTTATTGAAGTTGTCTCGTAGCATGTCTCTGGGACCAAAGACAAAGACCATATTTACTGAACGAATAATCGGTCTCTAATTCGCGACTGATTTGAAATCAGTGGCTAAAATAGTTTGTGTATTGGCTTTAGATACGTCCACCTATCGGTTGCAAAATTGGTTCCTGGTAAATTTAGTGATCGATTTTCTTATTTTAGAGACCAATTTTACAGCCTCTAAAACTTTATCTTTTTGTAGTGGAAGACATAGAAGAAGTGGAAGAAGTGGAAAAGAGAGAAGAAACACAAAGAATAAATAAATACAAACACACGGAAGAAATAAATAAACATGTGATTGTTGGTTCTATGAAGATGAGAATGAGAAATGAGAACTCACTCGAGTTGTTCCAACGTGGTAAGTGTTTGAGTGTCTTTTTGTCATTTTACATTTTAGTGATGTAGACATTGTTTTGTCCCTTGGTTTAACTGGGGACAAATTTAAAAGTGACTTCTTGTTGTCCCTTGATCATATTTTTGTCTAAAACTCAAATCAATTTAAAAAAGAAACAGGGTACAAATATTTTGGTTCTATGTTATATGCCATATATATGTTATTCTTTCTAGGTGGTGAACTGTGTTATTAATGGGTGTCGAATCCACCAAAGTTATAAAATTGAGCCAAAAACCCTACTTGTAGCAACATGATCCAAGAATCACTACTAAATAAGATCTAACAAACGTAATTGAGGAAAATTGAACTAAGCATCTGATTATTAACAAAAATCAACCTAAAAGTCCAAATCCGATCAAGTTAAATATCACAAGCCACAATCGGTGTCCATTACCGACCAAAAAAGGGACGTCGACCCCATCCAAAGCCTCATCCAGATTAATACTTCCTCATTAACAAAATGTTTACAATTGAACCTTTCTTCATTTAAAGTAATAGTTTACAAAGAGCCTTTCAACAAATTTCAAGGTTTTACCAACAATACACTAGTGCAAAATATGCTTTCTACATTAGGATTTAAAATCGGTTCAATTTTAACCGATGTCTAAAATGAGACCATGACATTTTTGAAATTAAAAGGACAATTTTTTACATTGGTTCCTATATTAACCGATGTTGAAAACTTTTGACATCGATTGCTTTGAACAACCGATGTTCAAACTTAAAATAAAAGATAATTAATAAATCAAGCATAACTATCGGTTGTTTTCTTAACCAGTGTTAAAAGTAAAGAGATAACATCTTGTTCTTTCAACCAATTTTGAAAGCCGTAAAAAAGGAGGAAAAAGGTTTACGTCAGTTAACCAAAAGCTAGACGTTAAAAAGGAGGCGGTGGCAGTTTTGTAAATATCAGACTTCATTAATTCAATTTTAACGTCAGTTGTTTTAAGTACTGACATTAAAAGTGAAGTGACTCGCTTTTAACGTCAGTTCAATAAAGAACTGACATTAAAAGTGAACATTTTAACGTCAGTTCGATAAAAAACTGACGTTAAAAGTAAGTCTCTTCACTTTTAACGTCAGTCCCTACATCAACAGACGTTAACGGTTATTTTAATAATTTTTTTTATCTAGTATACGATTCCTTCCGCATTGCCTTCCTCAAAGTTTCAGTTTCACATGAATTGCTTTGATGTTTTGTGTTTATGTTTTGAAAACTAAAATATATGTGCGAAGTATAAGTTGAATCAATAACCCAAACTGGATCTCATTCATGAAGTGTAATACAGACTGATACAGAAGATTGAAAAAGGGTTTAAAATCCTATAAAAAGTTACATTGAAAGGGTTTAAAATCCTATAAAAAGTTACATTGAAAGGGTTTAAAATCCTAAACATTAAAGCTACATCCCATCAGAGAGTTTTATGAAATATGCCAAAGGGAAAACTATATATACTCCGAAGACCTCAGAAAACTGGGGGGCATGAGAGAGCTCAAGAGAGAGGCAAAAACAGGTGCACTAGATCTGTTTCAAGCAAAGGCAGTGGTTCCAGAGACTTCCAAGACGGTCACTTGCTGCCAAAGCTGAGGTTTTGGAACTGTGACCCCCGAGCACCTGATTAGCCCTGCAGCAGCTGATTCTCCGGAAGGTGATAAGGTGAGCAACTCACATAATGTAATTTACTCAAACTTATCACCCATGTAATGTAATTTACTCAAACTCAGAAGTTGTTTGACCATTAAGACAAAGACCTTTGAGTCTAGGAATAGGAAGAAAGAGTGATGAAGTTAATCTCCACGACAGAGCCATATTGTGAAGCAGAAAATTAAAAGGATGGAACGAAGCTATTTATAGGAGCAGTGGATGGAAGGAAGCTATTACTAAGCTAGCTATTCTGATTTTCTTGAAAACTTATCTATGAACTTAATGCTCGTTAAGAGGATTGAGTTACAAGGTGCATGGGTAAGTAGCACAGTAGTCAAAGGAATGAATGTTTTTTGCAGATATCTATACACTTTTAACGTCAGTTGTTTAAAAAAACTGACGTTAAAAGTGTTTTTAAAATAAAAAATATTTATTGTTAACGTCAGTTTTTTTAAAAAACTGACGTTAAAAGTTTGATTTTTACTTCAGTTAAATAAATAGCTGACGTAAATAATCCTATATATTATAAACGTGCAGAATGAATATTGGAAATAATGTAATTAATATACGGGAACTTGGCAGTCATAAATTAAGTTGATGTTAAAAATGAGGTGGTGGCAGTTTGTAAATATTAAATCACTATTTGCGTCAGTTCTATAAATAACTGACGTAAATAATTATGAAACTCATTTCATTGGTTGTCATGTCCCTGTTGTCCCTCTTAACGCAGATCACTCCATATAGTACTGCAGTTTATTTCTAAACCTTTTTTTAATTTATACAAGTTTATTTTTAATTTTTATTAATTAGCTTGAATTAGTAAACAAATTCTTGTGCAAATTAAAATAAATAAACACTTAACATAAAACAAGTTATATGTATAATCAAATCGTATGACATTGAAGCGATTCATAAGTTAAAATTACATGATTAAAAGATAAAAAATTTCTGCAACATAGCCCTAAAATATAAAAAAGTTTCTGCATCAACATCATTTTCTTCTCAGTCCTGTCATCAGAAACTCCAATGGATGCATCACCTCCTCCCTCACTTGAATTCCATGATGCAAACTAAATCCTCGGTCACTAGCAGCGAAGGCAAAGTGAAAGGGATCTTTGCATCTTTTTTCTTCAGTGGAATTCCTTGATGCATCATCTTGAATCCACAATCACTTGCTTCCAAAGCAAAGTGAAAGGGATGACGGGGATGAAATAAAGTGAGAGAATCACATTACGTGATTCACCCAACCTTAATATCCATGTAATGTGATTTACTCAAACTCAGAAGTTGTTTGACCATTAAGACAAAGATCTTTGAGTCTAGGAATAGGAAGAAAGAGTGATGAAGTTAGTCTCCATGGCAGAGCCATATGTGAAGCAGAAAAATTAAAAGGATGGATGGAAGGAAGCTATTTATAGGAGCAGTACAAGGTGAATAAGCTATTCTGATTTTCTTGAAAACTTATCTATAAACTTAATGCTCATTAAGAGGATTAGGTACAAGGTGAATGGGTAAGTAGCACAGTAGTCAAAGGAATGAATGTTTTTGCAGAAACTAATAAACTTTTAACGTCCGTTGTGTAATACAACTGACGTAAGAAGTTGTGAGTGTTTTTAACGTCAGTTTATTAATACAACTGATGTTAAATATATGACATTTAACGTCAGTTGTTAGTAAAAACTGACGTAATAAGTGTGAGTGTTTTTAACATCAGTTTTTTAAGACAACTGACGTTAAATATATGACCTTTAACGTCAGGTTTTACTAACAGCTGACGTAAAATGTTGTTTTATTTTAATTATAATGTTTACACCCGCGTGCCTTCTGCACTTCTCTGTACGTCTCGTTTCATCACGCTCAACCCTCACTCTCAACCCTCACTCTCGCTCTCACTCTGCCCTAATCGCGAGCTCATCTCCATCGCAACCACCACGAGGGCTTCTTCGCCACCACCGTGAGGTACACTCTTAACCCCTAACTCTGTCTTTCCCGCTCATTCTTTGCAATAACTTGACATCTCTCTTTCCCCTTCCCGCGCACTAACTCTCCTTGTCCCTCTGCTCTCAGTAACCACATCGAACGTTGGCCACCACTCGAGCTTCCCCCCACCACCACGCGAGCGCCTATTTCTGGTGAGTCTTTAATTAGGGCACATTTTTTTATTTTTGGTTTTGAGTGCATGCATGTTGCTCTGCTGGTTTGAAACTATAGTCTCAGTAGTTGAAACTTGAAACTGTGAGTTTGAGTTGTTTGGAATGTCTCTATTTTGGTTTTGACTGTATGTTGAAACTGTAGTCTCAATAGTTGTAACTTTAAACAGTGAGTTTGAGTTGTTTGGAATGTCTCTATTTTTGGTTTTGAGTGCATGTTGCTCTGCTGGTTGATCTGTCACGGCCGTGATGCTCATCACGGCTAGGCCGTGATCAGTTCTGCCTATGAGGGTCTGGTTCAGTTGGCACGTTACGGCCGTGATGGACATCACAGCCAGGCCGTGACCAGTGCTTGGCAATCTTCAAAAACTATAGTTTTCAATCTCCCGTATTGTCCTTATATTGGATATATAGATGTCTTGTATATCTACAGGACCTATCTAGTTATTTTCATTTATACTTCTGTATTTATTTTGAGTTATAACCTATGTTAATACATATATATTGTTTCTAAACAGGCATACATATGGATCAGTCGGATAGCCCACATGCACGGGAGGACACTGTGGGGGTTTCGCAGGACCCGATCACGCCTACGCCTGATTCTAGTGTGAGTTTACATGTTATATACTATCTTTAGTCCTTCTTTTTAATGTTAGTTTATAATTTTACAACCTTCTATTTTATCATTTTTTTTGTCCATACAGACATCACAGGCTCATAGGAAACAGGGTAGAGGAGCCACCTCGTTGAAGAAACTAGAGAAGGACAGGCAGAGCGGACTGAAGCTTGAGGTGTCCTTCGATGCTAATCTAAATGCCCGGGGACCCCGTGCTAAAGAATTTAATAAGTGGGTGTTTCTACAAGCGAAGCAGCACGTAAGCATCAACTACAACCACTGGAATGACGTTCCACAGAACGTTAAGGATCAGATTTGGGAGGCTATCACGGTATTTTACCTTTACATTCGTTTGATTTACATTATTAGATAATTATCCGAGTTATAATCCATCCAGTTGTTATATATGTATCTAATGTGTAGGTAGCTTGATCGTGCCAAATGACGAGGATCATCGTCATAAATGTATGAAAATGGCATCAAAGCGTTGGAATGGGTTCAAGCATGATCTTACCAGGTACTATGTATCTGGGAAGAAGCGGCTTGATAAAATGTTCTCGGATTATCCCTGGATTGATCAGGATACTTGGGATATGTTTGCCAGGAGTCAACAGGATGGAGAATTTCAGGTTGGTTGATTAAGTTAATTTTGTATGCTTATTATAGATCATTTAACTATATTTAATTATATATGTGTTTTTGTTTGAATAGGCTAAGGAAAATAAGGGTCGGCAGAATCAGGCGAAGAACGTCCACCGCCACACCATGTCTCAGGGTGGGTACCAGACTCGGATCGAGCAGATGATGGCGGATAGGCTGAGGCGAAGCGGGAAGAGCACTCTGCTAGGATTGAAAGAGGAGAGGTGCCCGAGGGCACACCATCAAGTCCTCCGTCGGACATCGACCGCGAGGATGTCCGGGTTAGCCGCCGCATGACAAAGACGGGATCTTTTAAAGCTGATGCCTCTCGAGAAGTTGCAGATTAGATTGTAAGTAATTAATTAACTTGATTTCAATTGATATTTGTATAGATATTTGCAACACTTTTCACTTGCACATTTTTTCATTTTTTTTCATTGTAGATGGATCTTAAAACAAAATCCTCCCAGGGCGCATTCGTCCCTTCTGGACGGCAGGACGTCTTGATGACTGCTCTAGGCAAGAAAGACCATCCTGGTCGGGTTCTCGGTGTTCCTGGGAATGTGACCATCAAACAATATTATGGCAAGTCTGCTTCACGAAAGCGGGTGGTCAATGAAGCATCAATTTTGGCTGACATTACTCAGCACCTCATGTCCAACCCAGCTATTACATCACATCTGATGCAAGGCTTAATATCCAACCCAGAATTCAAGCAGGCGCTTGCCAGAGAGCTTTCCTCCGTCGGTACATCCCAGGACACCGCAGGGCTTGCCAACCCTTCACATGTGAGCACAAAAGAGAGTTTTAGTAGGGCACATGTGGAGGACGATGAGTTGGCAGCTAGGGAGCGGGAGTTGGAAGTCCAGCGCCATGAGCATGAGTTGGAAATGAAAAGGCGTGAGCTTGAGTTGGACTCCAAACGACGTGAGCTCGAAATGTTAACAAAGGTATTTATTCATTATTAATGTCCAAATTAGTCAAATAATTACTTGTGTTTTTTTAATTATCAACAACTTATCTATTTTATTTTTCCTAAACTGAAGGCCAAGTTGACGTCGGTGTCGCTGTCACCTATCACTCGTTTGTTCTCACTTGGTGAGGATTATGCGTTTGAGATTTTTGTATGTCCATTGGATCACGATGGATGGGTGGCACGCCCAGATCAACGGAGGATATTTTCCTTCGTTGGCGACGATCTCGGGAACGCCTGCAGAAATAACATCTGGATGAATAGCAATGTCATCAGTCTCTGGTGCACGTAAGTTAATTTTAATTTTATAACTTATTTATTTTTGGTATTTTTCCATTTAATAATTTATTTTAATTTCAATATATATATTATGTAATTAACATCCACACCTTTTCATATCTTAGTTATCTCCATCGTCTTCAGCTTGATAAGGGCGTTGCATCAGTTTACGGTTTCTTAGATCCGTCAATCCTTGTGCCCGAATTCTTTGCTAAAGATGCATTGAGTAAATACTTAGGGAACTTGTTGGGAGACAATCCGAAATAATTATATCTGGCTCCCTACTGTATGGAACTCCATTGGCAGTTGTTCGTACTTCACCCGTCTAGGCATACTGTCATATTCTTCTGCTCTCTCCACCAAGATCTGCCACCGAAGGTGGCGGAAGCTGTAAATAAGTAAGTAACTAATCTTAAATTTAATTTAAGTTTTAATATCAGTTGTTTTTAGTTTATTACACACATGATCATGATATATGAGTTTGTTAATTGATCGACATGATTATTTGTTTATGATAGCGCGCTGAAGGCGACTAGCATAAGTTGCGCCAACGGGAGAAGTAAGACTTCTAAGGCTAAAGCAAATCCTGTATGGAACATCCTCAAGGTTTGGTAGTTTATTTATCAAATAATTAATATTTTAATTACTAATTTATATGTATATTCAACTGGCGTTGAAATTAATTTTGTTGGTAGTCTCGATTTCAAACTGACGGGTGGTCGTGCGGCTATTATGTGATGCTTCATATGCTGAACATAGTCTCCGCATCTATTACGGATGGATGGAAGAAGGTAATATTTAAACAACTTGTTAAATTATATAGTATAGTTTTGAAGATGACTCGCATTGATGTTATTATTATTATTTGAACGTGTCTAGGCATTTATCGACCAATCGCCTATTGAAGAAGAAGAGTTAAGAGACTTGAGGATGCGCTTCGCTGAATTCTTCTTCAAGTAGGCGGCTGAAAAAGGAATTGACAACATACCTCCGCACTACTTAGATGAATAGTTTTTTTGTTAGACTTTAGAAACTAATTAATAACATGTATATATATATCCTTAGATAGTTTTGTTTTTTAGACATTGGAACTAAAATTTATTTATATATATACATGGGTTTTGGGTTTAAGTCCCCCTATTGTTCAATTTTCCTTTGTAATTCTGTAATGTGTGTGATATTCTGTGTTACTGGGACTGAATGCAGGGATAGCAGAGGGGAGTGATATTTTAAAACTGAATTTAAAAAAAAAAAACCTATTAACGTCAGTTGTTTATTACAACTGACGTTAAAATGATACATTTAATGTCAGTTCTTTATAACAACTGACGTTAGTTTTAACAAAATCAACGTCCGTTGTCTTAAAGAACTGGCGTTAATAGTTTTATGTTTAACGTCAGTTGTTTAAAAAACTGACGTTAATATTTACAAAATTAACGTCAGTTTTGTTAAAGAACTGACGTTAATAGTTTTATATTTAACGTTAGTTCTCAACTGACGTTAAAATATTAACTATTAACGTCAGCTGTATTTACGTCAGTCAGTATTCTGACGTAAAAAATAAATTTTAACTGACGTAAAAAGCACTTATTGCACTAGTGGCCTTAAGAGGAAGTGCTTCAATTCCCAAACTACAAACTCACTCTCTCCATTGTCTCTCAAATCCCTCAACTATGAACTCGCTCTTCTCTGCACAGTGCCACAGACGTCACACCGTCAGGCCGTCGTTCACCGCCGCACCGTACCTCATCGTTGTGCCGTCATTCTCTGTTAGGTACATCGGTACGAATCCTAAAATCGAGATCTGTTATGATTTTACAATTCATCTAATTGATTTTGTTTTGATTCTATTTAACTTTTGGGTCTTTAGGTGGAAAAGCTAAGCCCTTGCGTCAATGGCAATCATAGGCGATGCAACCAAAGAGACCGTTCTATATGGACTGAAGGCTTCGACCGATTCAGATAGGTATGAAGGGAATGTCTGATTCGGATCTGTTACCTGGCGCTTTCAACAAAAGAGACTGTTGATTATTACTGGAAGGTTGTGTTCCTTCCCTCCTTGATCATTTTTGTGCTATCAGCTGTGTATCTCGTTGTTGGTAAGAAATTTCATTTTAGTTTTGGTTTTTGGTTTGGTTTTTTTGTCTGGTTATTGTGAAGTGGGAGTATTTTCTTTTTTTGTATTTTGGGTGATTACTTCAATGCTTGAGTAGAGGAAGATGTCCAAGTGGTAAAATCTAGACCATCCAGATTGTCACTTGTTTTTTTTACCTTTCAATATTTATAGAAGGGAACTCTATGGTGCATCCTCTTTAAATTGGTGCATGTGTGTACCTTAAAGTGGATTAATATGGTCCATTCAATTTGACACTTATCATGCCAATTGTCATAAGTTAAATTTCAATATTTTTTTATTTGGTCAAATCAGTCAAAAAAAACAATGATATATTTACAAAAAATATAATTTCCTTTTTTGAAGGAATATTATATTTATTTTAACAAATATAAAATACCTTTTATTTTTTTATCAAACTTTTATTATTTATAATTATTATTATTTTTTATTTTTTATTTATAAATATTAAAATGTTTTTTGTTACTATGTTAATTTTTTTATTTATACATGTAATTTAAAAAAATCAAAACCATGCTACTGATTGAGCATTGGATGATTACGGTGATTTTGAACCAAACCTCACCATCGTACGGGGCTTATTCCAAAGGTTGATTACAGTGAACCTATTGAGAATTTGCCACATGAAAAAAAGTAGTAACAAATTTTTTTAAAAATTTATAAATAATAAATAACAAAAGTTTGATAAAAAATAAAAGGTATTTTCTATTTGTTAAAATAAATATCATATTTTTGTAAATATTAAATCATTGCTTTGACTAATTTGACCAAGTAAAAAATATTTAAATTTAACTTGTGACAAGTGTCAAATGGAATGACCATATTGATCTACTTTAAGGGGCACCCATGCACCATTTTAAAGAGGATGCACCATAGAATTTCCCTTTATAAAGGTTGAAAAGTCAAAAAAACCAAATGATAATTTGGATGGTCCAAATTTTGCTACTTGGGTGGTGCACCACTACACCACTTTGGTGGATGGTGCACCAAAGCCTTCACCTCAACGTTTATGGTTATAATCCAATGAATATCAGTCGTAGCAGCTCATTTGAGATGGAGAACCTTTTGGTACTAAAGAAATTCACAATAAGGATGTGAAATCTCTTTCGGGGTGAATATGAAGAAATAAAATCCTTACATCATGAATAAAAGGAATTAACTTTGAATTTAAAGCATAAAAGGTTGAATCTGGATCGATTATGTATGACCTTAACTTATGTGGTACAAGTTTGAATTGATAGGTGAAATACTTGAGCGTTCCGGGATTGTGTTACTATTGTGATACTTAAAACGCAAGTTATTTTGATTTATCCATTCTAGTTTATGATTGCTGAAATTTAAGGTTAATATATAGTCATAGAATTAGGTTAATTTCAACATGTTTGACATCAGCAATTCTCGAGGGTTTATTCTCTTGGATAATTTTGAAGTTGTGTTTCAACTTTCAAGCATTCTAGTATTACAAGAAATTTGCCTTTTAGTGACGGACAAAATCTATCACTAAATGTCAAAAATATGTGTAAATATAGGTATGACATTGACCTACGGACATAATGTCCATCAACTTTAAGGGGGCGAATAGCTACGGCTATTTGTGTGTCACTATAACCTTTACATCGATTTGTCACTATAGGTTGTACTTACAATTTCTTTTGGCATAGGTAAAAGTGATTAACTTGTAACTACACCCTCCAAACGTAGGTAAAAGACAAATATTAGTAAAAAAAATTCTACCTAAGATCACTATTCATTAATGGTTATTAAATGAAATATATTTATTTTATAATTACAAAATTAAATTATATAAAATTTATTTAATATGGGATACATGATCCATAAAAATATGATCATGCTAAAATCGTAATAACTATTCTCAAATTGTAAATAATTTATAAATGAAACTGTGTACATAAATATTGAGTTCAAAATTACATTGGGTTTCATCCATGAACCTCTTAGAAAACTATATATTACCGTTACAAGAAAAACAACAAGTAGCGTGGGCCAAAAGCCCATGCTAATTGCTAAAAGCTGACGCTAAATTCGGTTTTGTGTTGGCATCAATATGCCGACGCTAAAGTTAAGATCTAATGACAATTCTCATTGAGAAGAGTATGCACATAGTCAGAATCCTCTGAAACATCAAATAGAGGACAGCTCCAAGGGCATAAGATAATGAGTCATTAAGTTCACCCAAGTAGTAGAAAACCTGAAAATCAGGGATGAAACAAAAAATGATCACAAAAGACAAACCATGAAACCAACTTCGGTATCTAACTATCTAGGAATAAAAGGTTATGGAAGTGAGAAAACATATGTCCTCCAATGACTGCTATAGAAGCTGAGCAAAATTAAAATCACAAGGTAGGAAAGCCAAATACTATTTAAAAAATATACCATGACAGTTGAGCTATTCGAATAAAAAGATTTCATCAAGCAAAAATCACACAAAACAGTGTTTCAAAAGAGGATGCTAGTCCCCTAATTAGCAGAATAAAAATACCTTTGACATGAGAAGTGCAGCAAGTTGCCTTTGATGTTGATCACAAACTCTCGCTGTTTAAAAGTATAACAAACAAACATGTTTAAATGATTCAATTAAGCCATATAAAAATTCTAAGTTCCATTCTCATGATCACTCACATAATCTGATTGCATTTTGAATAGCTTCTTTGGCAAGAAATTCTTCACTCACAATTTCTTGGATGGTATCAAGGGTAGAATTAACATCTTTTCAAGCACTTGCTGCCATATCTGTGAACACCCAATTTTGTTTGGATGTTTTTTAATTATTGTTTTGAAAAAAAAAACTTTGCAGAAAAAGAAACAATGTTTTTGTTCTTAGCCCATTATATGATTAGATGAGCCCATTTTTATTTTATTCTTGTAAGTGTCTTGTTGAGTCCATTAAGTATTGTCATCCCAACCCAAATGCAAAGAAAAAAAAAACAATAAATGATAAACAATAAATAATAATATAAAAATGTTAAAAAAATGAAAATGATAAAAAAAAATTAAGAATAGGAACGTATGTTTTTTTTTCCTGCTGGTACTATTCTCCCAACCTTGCTTTGTTCTCTGCCACTTCAGGTATAAACCAGCTTTTGTTTTCTTTCCCTTCTTTTGTTATTTTATGCTTTTTTTCCAAAATAGGGGGCACAACCCGTCCACTGCAGCAACAACCCAGCAGAGTAGTGGGAGCACCACACCATTGCACCACTCTCTGCAGTTTTCGTCCTCCCCTCCAAAGTAACATATTTCGGTTTTTTTCCCTCATCCTATATATACACACGTTCCATTTCACATAGGAGGGGGAGGAGGCGTAAACAAAGAGAAAAGGGGTTTAGGAAATTTTCTGATATCTTTCTCCCTTATACTCTCCCCCATTTCTCATCTTCTTTTCTCCACCTTACCACCAATAAACATTACACATCCCTGTAATGGCAGAACCTTCATAACCAACACCTTCTTCATCTCAATAATCATTACAACAACAAAACCACCACTCCATCTCAAATCAGAAAAACAAAAAAAAAACAAAAATATAAACACAAAAAAAAAATCAGATTCTTATGATAAGCTTCTCCTCACCTCCTCCAAGCTCTACAGCTTCTCCCTACACGATGGCAACAACAGAAACCACCATAGTCCCGCGCTGCATTCATCCATGTCGCGAGCTCCACCTCGGACCGCCGCTGTCGCTGCCACAACTTGAACAGATCCACGAGCACCGTCGTCCAGTTTCGCACGATAACACCATCATCGTGCCACCCAGCTCCGTCGTTGTTGCCTCATCTCCTCTGCCAAGCTCTGCCGCCGCTTCCTTATCCGCCATCATTGCTTGCTTTTCCACCATCTCCGCTACCTCCACCATCGCGGTTGCTTCCCCACCATCATTGATGCCGTCGTCGTCGCTGTTCGGAACCGCCCGCCGTCCGCCACGTAGCCCAGCTCCACCCAAACCAGATCCGCACAGAACCTCTGTCGTTCTCGAGTCGATGTCCCTGTCTCGCCCCACACCGCACTCATACCGTCCTCATCGCCAGTCAACCACCACTCGACTACCGCCGGCTCGCCTCCGCCGCACCGCTCGCTCCTCCGCACCTGTCAAGATCGTTGCCCCCTCTGCACTTTGGTAATACCAGAACTGTTGTCCTTTCCTTTTCCTTTATTTTTCTTATCTATTTTACTATTATTAATTTTTTTGTTATAAGCATGAGATTGGGCTTCTATTGTTTTGGGCTTATGATGGTGTTTCCTTTTTAAGTTTCTGATTTGTTTCTATCTTTTTTTCTTTATGGTAACTTTTGGTGATTTTTTTTTGGCCCAATATGAACTCAAAAAAATGGCAATCTAAGTATTTTCAAAATATAAAAAATAAAAAAAAAATTTACTTTTTAAAAATAAGAGGGTTAGCTGAGATGAACCTCTTGTTAATCCTTTTTTAGGACACCTGAGTTGTAACAACTTGGTGACTCTAAATTCTTTTAAAAATATGAAAAAAGAATAATATATAAAAATCCTTTTTAAAATATTTTTGTTATTCACGCAACAATCTATGACGTTGATGTATGAATTTTCATCCTCAAGTGTCATAGGAATTGTAAGGGTTCATCGTATAGCTTGGCTATCTTTAACCATGTGCGAGAGTGAATTATCTTTTTTCGAAAAAAATGTTAAAATGTTTTCAATTTACTCTTTTAACAAGCTTTATAAAAAATAAATGAAAAATATTTTTAATTCACGCAAACAATCTACGACGTTGATATATGATTTATCATCCTCAAGTGGAGTATGAATTGTAGGGGTTTATCGTATAGCACTACTATCTTCGACTTTGTGCAAAAGTGAATTTATTCTGAAAAAAAATCCTTTTTCTTAAAAATATTAAATAAAAAATCAAATCTTTTCCAAAAAATAAAATCAACCAATCAATCGAACTTTTTTTTCAGCAAGAACTACGTGGCTTTGAGTTTCCCATCGCACCCGGGAATACGTAGGAGCAGAAACAATCATTCTGTCAAGCCAAAATTTAATTTTCCCTTTTGTCGTACTTATCTTTTTTTATTATTTAAAAAGTAGGGTAAAATAAATATTTTCAAAGGTTATTAAATTTGTTTTGCACAATTGACTTGAGGTACTGTTTTTAAACGGACGATGTAGGGTGCTAACACCTTCCCTACTCGTAACTGACTCCCAAACTCAAATCTCTCTTTTTTTTAAAAAACCAGTTTCCTTAAAATAAGTGGTTTTTCCAATGTTTTTTCCGAAATAAAATATTGGTGGCGACTCCTCTGTTTTTCCCTTCCTTTCGCAGTCCCCGGACGGGACGGTCGCGACAATATCCTACAAAAAAATTGCAGTCTCAAGCAGCTTCTAGTTCTTTCAAGGCCTTTTGGAATAGTTCTTTCAATTCATCCACACTTTGTACCCTTACTTCTACTTCACCCCCAATTTCTTGTGAAACCACCCCACCCTTAAGAAGCTCCTACATTGTTCACAGCCATAGCTAATTATATAACTAGGAGACCAGCATATGAAAAGGTTAAACGATAGCAACAAACCTTGAACTCCTTTTTTTCTTCTCTTGTTGATGGAAGCCTACCACCATGGCTTTTGGCCCACTCAACAGTCATCAGACATCTTGACAAGAATGATGACATATGGTATGTACTTATGAGCCATAGGATCTAGCACATTCAAGTCAAAGCCCTCTGCAAATCTGTAGTTATATGTGCATCTAGAACAAGTGGAATAGTGAAGGACCTTCTGAGCACGTCTATGGCCTCAGTTTAAAACAATTACATAGGTTGACATGTGAAATTGATGAAGGTAAAACAAAATATAAAGGTACTTAACCAAAAATTAAAAAATAAATCAAACAAAATGCCTTTATACCTCTTGAGTTCAGAGCAAGGATTATTTAACCGGAGGTCATCCAAAAAATCATCAGGCTTTGACTCGATCACAGTATTTTTTTGATGGAACCAACATAAAGCACTAATTAATCAAAGCATGCAGATTGCATTGATATTCAATTACATGTTGATTCTTTGATTTCTTTCTAACACAGGCCTTTTCAGCTTTTAGTTCATACATATGAGATATGACTAGAAAATTACCCAACCTGATTGTTGTAACACCCCCTTGGGCATTATTTTGTAACCCGTGCGGAAATAAATTAAAAAGTTATTTGCTAGTTGCTTCCAGAAAATTAACTTACTTTAGGTCAGAAAACCCGGGAGTAAAAAATTTTGTTCTGCGGAACGGCCCTGTAAAACCAAGATACATACATGAGACAGTAAAATCATATTGTACATCTCCTCACACGAGGAAATACTCACATTCACAACCAGAACCTTCACGACCTATACAGTTTTCTCAAAGAGTTTCCATTTTCAAAAAGAGAAAATTATACCAAAAGTTAACTTACAACACCACATTTAACTACCATTTTAAATATACAACCTGTAACATCCCTGGCTGCTTTATGGATTGACGACTGTCCCCACGGACCAACACGGGTCTTTTCAGCGTGCTTTGTCCTCACTCACACGCTTCCCGGGAAAACTTCCCAGGAGGTCACCCATCCCATAATTGCTCCAAGTCAAGCTCACTTAACTGTGGAGTTCTTAAGTGATGGGCTTCCGAAAAGAAGATGCATCTTGTTAGTATAGGTAGTACCAATCAATTCATATAAGCCTTCCTCAATTGTATAGTCCCATACCTACACAGTCTCAGGATCCCTCTCATTCGGGTGTGTAATTGGTTCATTCATGTCTCCCTCCATCTAGAAGCCTGCCAGGAGCCGCTCCTTGTCCGTGCCTTCTTGCACCGGCGACCACTCCCCGCCCTCGTCGGCACCCGGGTGTTACATGCCCACCAGCTTCCGCTCTGGTTCGTCCCCGAACCACACCGTACTGGGAGAGGTGCCGCTCTGATACCATCTGTAACATCCCTGGCTGCTTTATGGATTGACGACTGTCCCCACGGACCAACACGGGTCTTTTCAGCGTGCTTTGTCCTCACTCACACGCTTCCCGGGAAAACTTCCCAGGAGGTCACCCATCCCATAATTGCTCCAAGTCAAGCTCGCTTAACTGTGGAGTTCTTAAGTGATGGGCTTCCGAAAAGAAGATGCATCTTGTTAGTATAGGTAGTACCAATCAATTCATATAAGCCTTCCTCAACTGTATAGTCCCATACCTACACAGTCTCAGGATCCCTCTCATTCGGGTGTGTAATCGGTTCATTCATGTCTCCCTCCACCTAGAAGCCTGCCAGGAGCCGCTCCTTGTCCGTGCCTTCTTGCACCAGCGACCACTCCCCGCCCTCGTCGGCACCCGGGTGTTACACAACCCAACCAATACTCCTAAGCTGGTCAATCTATGAAACACCAAATAGAAGAACTATGTAGTTCTCACCACTATTACCGACCTCTTCAAGGATCAAGATTAGTATCCCGATTGAAGTTAAGACTTCCTTCGCACCATCTACTGCCAGTACCAAGTACAATAGCAAAAACGAGTAAAACCTGATATATTGTAAGCGTGAGACACCAATATATGGATATAAGCACGATAACTACATGTGTGACATACCAAAAAAACATATAGACATATATAGTCATAACAACATAAATTTATCAGAAATCACAAGTAATTTACCAATGGATTCCACATTGGAACAGTCAATATCATTCATAAAAGATTAATGATATTTCACAGATAATCGTCTAATATTTATACCTAATCTCCCGAAGATTCATTCAACAAATAAATGAGCTGATCAGGCTCTGGAATGGCACATTGTCCAAACTCTTGTACAATGGTCAACCACATAATGGCACATTATCGGAACTCCCGGCACAATGGTCAACAAGACAAATGGCACATCGCCCAAACATCCGGGCACGATGGTCAACAAATCAAATGGCACATCGTCCATTAAGGCACAATGGTCAACTCTAAATGGCACATTGACCATTAAGGCACAGTGGTCAACTCTGAAACATGAATATCACCATGATACCATGACTGACAATTACGTAACATGAATAACATAGAGATACTAAAATACACTGTAACATGAATATCTTCAAGATATCATGACTAACAAATACATCGAGGCCTGAATGACCTAAAGAAACCATAATTAACACATACACTAAAACATGAATATCATCAGGATATCATGACTAACAAATCAATTATAACATGAATATCGGTGAGATATCATGACTAACAAATATATTGTTGAGTAAAACTCGTTTACAAAAACACTTTATGTTGTAACTCGTTTACAAAATGTCAAACCATATTGAAATTCATTTTCTTTTGGAAACCCTTTTTCCCGAAATAACATCCAATTTTCGTAAAATCATTTCTACTATAACTTCCTTCAGCAAATCGCTAAGACACTCATTTTCGTGCAAAAATCAATAATTTGAACTTGGGAACCTCATTTGAGACAAATTCTCAATATTACCCTTTTTAATAATACTTTCGCAAATATTGACGGAATTGTCCGTCGTTTGCCGTTTTAAAACGTTTTTAGGTCAAAAGATGACTTTTGTCATAAAACAATTTTTCCAACACTGTAATAAAATTATTTTTGAAACTTTTTCTCTTAAAACATTTTCTAATATTTAGAAATTCCTTATGTGAAAATTAGCAGTGCTAAAATATTTTCACGGTTACGTCCTCACTGTGACTGTTAAAACGCTCTTTCGCCGTTAAATCATTAAAATAATATTATTTTCCACTTTTTCCCATTTTTTACCAAATAATAAATTAAGTAATAATATATTACTATTTCCACTGAATTAAACTTATTAATTCATAAAAAGCTTTTAAATGCTTTTAACCTTATATTTAATTAAGTTATGACGACTGTCGGGCTTTCCAATCCACAATCCACATCAACAATAAATTCATGTCAACAATTCATCACAATATTATAGTAATTAACCCATGTAGATCATGCATCAAAGCACTATAATACATAACTGCAAATAACTAACCACAGATAAAATCACAGCTTAATACAAAGTTAAACAACCACCATGAATCTCAACCAAATATTACAAATAATACACCAATCACACATATAATTATCGGGAAAAATCCCTCAGGTAAGCTCCCCTTACCTCTTGAAGATTCAAGTTCCTATCCAACGAAATCTCGGTTTCAAATCCGGTTTCCTCCACAAACTCGGGTACTCAAAACAAATGTTATCCTTCAACAATTACAACAACAAATCAACAATTTAAACAACTTAAGAACACCTAATTACCTACATGTTGGTTTCGGCCTTGGTGTTGTTTTAGGGCTAAAAATCTCTAAAATTCCTAAGCTTTTGGATTAGTGATTCCTAATCACTTAAAACCCTAAATCAACACTTAGGTTACAAGAATTGAAATAAAATATTCCAATCCTTCAACAAATCCAATTCATCCATGGCCAAAAAATATGGCTTAAAGACTTTGATTTGATCTAATAACCATGGATTCAATACATATATAAGCTATAAGATTGAATCATGTAAAACTAGTTAAGAAAAATTGAACAAAATCCTCCCCCACCAAAGTGTAAGGTTCTACCTCGTTAGGTTCAAATGGCTAGAAATTTTTGTTTGATGTAAGCTCATAGATCTAGAATATAGGGATGATAATAGGAGCATAGAAATTAGTTTCATATTTTTAGGATTTTTCTATGATTTTCTAGACAATTTCAAAGTTTCTAGATCTAGAAATTGGAAAAATGAATAAGGCATTGAATCATGAAAATATGTGAAGAACATATACTTAAATGATTATGATGATCATGGATTACCTCTTTGAATTGAAAAATGGGCAAGGAATCACCAAGTTGCTTCACAAAGTAAGCTTATGGAAACTTAGAGTTTTTGTAAAAATGGTGAAAGCTTGGTGAAGAAGATGACCTTGGCCTTAAATAGAAGTGAGAATGAGCTCATTTGGAGGGGTTTGGTCGTGCCAACTAGGGGCAAAAGGGTCCAAGCATGAATTTTTAGGGACAAAATGGTAATCTTACATAATGGCATTTTGGTGATAAAATAACAACTTAGGGACATTATAGTAATTTCACCTCAAAAGCAATCATGACACTTGTGAGTCACCTATATGACTCACCCTTATGAGTCATCATTCATCTTCATCCATTGAATGTCGGATTTTGTCTCTGCACGTCCGTTCTCGACTCCGTCGATTACCCGATTAGGGTTTCTCTCTGTTTTTCGATCGAAAATTTTTCAAAATAACCAAACTCGTTGAAAATATGTTTTAAACATAAACCATTTCGCTCACGAGTCAAAATTAGGTTTTCTGATCATTAAAATCTTATTGTCGGTGAAAACACCGACTGTTTTCTGTCTGAACTTTTACCAAAATTCATCCGATTAAACATAATATTTCATTTCTGATCAGAAATTTGGAATGTAGAATTCCTCACAGACAAAATATAAAAAAAAACTACAAATTTCAATTTCGGATCAAATTAGGGTTTTCTGTCGGTATAAAATTATATTGTCAGTAAAAACACAGACCGGTTTCCGTCTGAGTTTTGAACCTGAAATTTCACTGTATACTTATAAAAATAAGTATAATATAAATATGACTTTGGTTTTCTCAAAATCATTTTCTAAGTTTCAGATAAAAATATAAATATTTATTTATATTTATACCGATATTAGAAAGTAGAAAAATGGGGATCTTACAATTGTCAATGCATTGCATATCCCTTTTTTTTCCCTTCCTTTTAATATGGTTTTTCAAATAGCTAGGCACATTGAATTATTTTTATTTTATCTCTCTTTTAAATGTCAAATATCAGAATAAATTAAAGAATAATGAAAATTAATATTATGTTTCCTCAAGCATCAGAGCATTCATTTAACATGTAATATCAATTTTCTAATGAAAACAAAGTTATCAATCTATCAAATTACCTTCAAACTAATTCGGACAAACCCTGGCCATAGGAGCGAGCAAAGATCAACATAACATCGCCTCCATGCAGATTCGGTCAGGCTTTATCATTGAATTTTCCACCAGATGAAAAGTTTATCAAAGAATACCATTAGTGAGATTGCAATCGATAAGAATAAGTATAACGTTTAAATCAGAACAACATAATATAATTAACAAAATGCATTCAAATCAAAACATAGTTCATAGCATGTGCATAGAACAACAAATAATTAACAAAATCTAGCACCAGTAACAAAGATCTGAGATCTTATGCTACGAAAATGCAATTAGAGCATGAAAATGAAACCTAAATTCACTTCAGAAGCAAAGATGCACCGCTAGTCCATTTGGTTTCCAAGAAAATCTTGCACAACATGATCTTTTTACTTGTTTTTTTCCTTCGCTCAAATGAAATCAAATCCGATCAACAAGCATGCATATCTCTGATTCTTGAAAGATTTAAGGCGAAAATAGAAAGAGAAATCAATTTCAAATCAGTTTTCAAATTCGAAAATGAAAATAACTCCAACGATTCAAACCTTGATGATGGCGTCGAACAAGATCAAATGGACACTACACCGAAGCGCTAGGGTTCCCTTTACACAACAATCATGAGATTCCAGACGGAAGTGAACAAGTGTTAAGAAAAAGGAGGGTCGAGGAGAAAAGGAAACAGGGGAAGGAGGCACTGCGAAGAAGAGGAGAAAATGCCTAGAAAAGTTAAAAAGAATTAAAGGAGAAATAGCTACGTACAGAATGAAGTGTAGGTAGAAGTTTTGATATCCAGCGACCTGTTTTCAAAACCACGGGTAAAAGCTACCTTTACCGACAGAAAATGAACCATAGGTAAAAGTGTCTGTCATTGTATGGCAATTTTCTTGTAGTGTAGAGGGTTAATTAGAGAACTCGGAACTCAATCACTTGGTGCTTTTCCAAAGTTTCTGGCATCACCTGATTTATTTTTAAGATGAGAATCAGGATGAGACAGTGACCACGATCCATTTGAGTAGAGTAATGTTACATTCACAAATCTTGGATTCACGGTCCTACTCAACCATTCAGTCTGCTTCATCTAACTCAAATATTTTTCCATTTTAACTTCCTGGTTTGGTTTTCAGTTTTCTGCAGGAATTTGTGTTAGTAAATTTGTAGGCTTATTTGTCTGATTCTGATGAGGGCACTAACTATCTCATCCAGCTCCGAGTCTTAATTTTATTCTTTCAAAGGTGACTGTAAAAGGTGGCTGGGTGATTAATGTTTTCTATCCCGCTGACTTCAGAGTCTTAAATAGCCACTGTGAACGTTGCAAGTACTTCCCTTGACATATACTCCCTCGTGTCTTTATTATCAGAGTTAAATGACTATTTTTTTTTATCCAAAATATAAGAGACGTGCATATATTTTGATAAATATTAAATATTCATTTTTAATTTTATCCTTATTTAATACACTGTTTATAAGTTCTAAACAATACATTAATTATAGAATATTAGAACATTTATTAAGATTAGAAGGGATAACTTTGGATAGTCATCTTACATTGTTTTCTTGTATTAATTCTGCCATGCCTTCTCCTCTCAGTTGTGCAAGATTGATTCCGAAGGAAAAGCTAGGAAGGTAACTGGTTGCTCCTGTATAGTTGTCAAGGTATATGATTTTGTATAGAAATGGAATTGTTTGTTATGGTGTCTTGCCTTGCTCTATCATTGTTTAACTATTGGCTTCTTGCAAGATTTTGGGGAGGAACACGAAGCCTATAATGTTGTGCTGCAGCATGTGAAATCTCACTGACTTGCAAGATGCTTATTAGATTGTGTGTTTCACTTTTCAGTTTGGAGTTATTCCAATGAGAAGGAATGTTACTAGATATTTCGTTTCGAATATTTGAGTTGTCTCAGTAATTAAATATAATGTGGCAGTCTTCAATGTTTTTTCCCTTTTAAAATTTTATGATGCATTTTTTCTTTTAAATAAGGAGTAGTTATAACTTTATGCGGTTACTATAGGGTGAAATGAGTGCAATGTTTATTTTGTTGAATATTTGGCCAAACTGATTTAAGAAACCCCAATTTTTTTTTTTTAAATAAAAGACTTTTAACATTGGTTTTGAAGGCAATTTTAGACATCCATTCTTGCTAATAATCAATGTCTAAAGTACCCACATTCAATATTTCCCGTTTCAACATCGATTCAAAAACTGATTTTGAAAGTCAATTTTAACCGTTTAAAGTGTTTTCTTCACTAGTGATATACCCAATAATGATTAATCATAGAACTATTGAATGAAATAAATACATCATCAGAGATCAGAGATCGTGATGTCACTTCAACTCTACGACTAGGAGTTGGACAAATTGGGATGATCCAACAACTTCCACACATGTATTTATGACACTTTTTTTTAAACAAAATGTATGCAAAAACATCACTATAAGGTAAGGCATCCTAACTGAGTTAGCACCCCATACCTTATCAATCATTTGCAGCATACCTTACATTTTATTAAAAAAGATAAAAAAAAAATACAAGAGACATGGGGGGCCAAACCAAACCCATGAAACTACTTAAACCTATAACAAGGAAGACCTAACTTATTATGGTTAAAATCTGTCCTAGCAAAACTGGGAACTAAGTCCCACCAAATAAAATCCTGGATGGTCAATCCATGAGCAGGTAACTTATCAGCACATGAATTTCTTTCTCTAAAAATATAAGTTACAACAAAAGACATTTGCTTAACTAACAACATACAATTTAACCATCTATTTTTCAATTTCCATGGAACATCTTCTCCATCTTTAAAAGCATTAACCACTATTTGCGAGAACATTCCAGCCACAAGTGTTTCCAACCTTTTTCAACTGCTAACTCAATTGCATACATTGCACCATTGAATTCAGCCATCAATGAGTTACCCATTCCAAGGTTCACAGCAAAGCATCCCAAAATAGAAGCTCTATAGTCTCTAAACAATCCTCCACAAGTTGAAAATCCTGGAGATCCTCTAGAAGTGCCACCCGAATTGCACTTTACCCAATAGTATGGAGGGGGAACCACGAAACCTGCTTGATTGAAGGAGCCGCAGCATGATGAATTTTGATTGGGAACTTCTTCGGAATTGGCAACTCATTAATTGATGAGTGCATTGTTCCTGAAGTCAAGTTTCCAGAAAGTGAAACATTGGCACAAACCATGCTGATTACCCTGAATTTAGATGCAGCTTTATCCTCGAATCTCACCCTGTTCCCGCAAATCCAAATAACCCACAGTACATTGACAATAGCAGCTAAAATAGTATCATGTAATTGTGAACTCTGTTGCTGCAACAACATTTTAATCTTACACACACTCACAAAAAAGAATTATGGAGAAGAAGCAATATCATAAACTGAAATTTTATTCACTGATATCACTTCACTATTACACTTCTCTACACTTTCACTTCTCTACACATTTACATCACACACTATATCTATTTATAGACTTACACATACACTAACTAACTCTCTTAATAGCTCCTAACTAATCACTTTAGTTACAACAAACTAATCACACTTTAACAAACTAACTAAACACTAACAAACACTAACTAATTTGAATTATCTCCAACAAACTCCAATCTTTGTCACATAAGGAGAGAATTGATTGAACAGAACTTAAGTCAAGATTACATTCAAACCGATTATTTTACCAATTCCATAAGTCAACAGCAAAGGGACATTTCAGAAACAAATGTTCAGAGGTTTCACAATCATGCATACATAAACTACATACAGAAACAATGATACAACCTTTTAGACTAAGTTTATCATCTGTTGGCATCCTATCCCGAAGAAATCTCCAAATTATAAAAGACTTTGATGGAGGAATGAACTTGTTCCAAATAGTTTTACACCAACCAAAAGATTGTTTTTAGGTTTAATAGTTAAGTATGGAAGTTTGAAGGACAATTCCCCTGTATCAGAGTCAAACCAGTTTCTCCTATCTTGAGTATTAAAGTTGGGAATCACAGTTTTGTGAATTTCCTTAGCAACTTCATGAAAATTAAATTCTAAAAAGCTTGGTAAACACCATTTTCGATTACTGATGAAGTGACAGACTTTGGCTTTTAAAAAATTCTGGAAAGTCCAGCATGTCAACTAGCTTAGAAGACAACCATTTGTCACACCAAAAGTTAATATTCAAGTCATCACCTAAAAGCCAACCAGATTTATCTAAAACAATCTGTAACTTTCCTTTAATTGCTGTCCATATTGAAGATTTAATATATGATGATCTAGGCATGTTGTCTTTTAGAAACCTAGCCCTTAAAAATTCTACCCATTTCCCTTTTGAAGTAAGGAACTCCCAGCACAACTTTAGAGAAGCTGCTTCATTTATTGCTCTAATAGGCCGAATGCCTAATCCACCTTCTTCAAAAGGATTGCATACTTTATCCCATGAAACAGTAACTGATTTTCTAATTGATACATCTCCAGACCATATAAAGTTTCTAATCCACTTATCTATAGTTTTAATTAATGAGATAGGCCATGCATACACTTGAAAACTATCGAGAAGGCTACTATGAATGACAGATTTTACAAGTTGGACTCTTCCCATGATTGAAAGTAAAGAGCCTTTCCAACTAGACAATTTTAGCTTTATTTTATCAGCTAGAGGCTGTAAATGGATCGCTCTAGGTTTGCCTTTAAAGATTGGGACACCCTAATACACATAAGGCAAATTACCACTAGAAAACCCTAACAAATCAGTTATCTCAGCAAGTCTTCTAGAGGACAGAGGGCCATGGAAAAATTTGCATTTATCTGGACTAATTAACTGTCCTGAAGCAGAACCGTATTCTTGAAACAAAGACATGATATTTTTCAAGTTTTGCTTTGTGCTTTTACAAAAAAAAAATCATTATATCATCAGCAAACAGCACATGACTAGGAGTAATATAGCCTTTAGGACCTGCCATAGGCTTTGACTTGCCTTCAAGCACCATTTTAGAGATGCTTCTACTTAGCACTTCTCCAGCAATACAAAATAGCAAGGGAGACAAGGGGTCACCTTGTCTAACCCCTCTTTTGCAACTAAAGTAACCAACTGAATGGCCATATACAGAAATTGATAGTTTGGCTGACAATAAGATTACTCAATCCAATGGCAAAACTTATCATTAAAACCAGAAGACTTTAGAACTTTAAGCAAAAAACTCCAATCTAAGATGTCAAATGCTTTCCTAATGTCAAATTCTGAAGCAATGTTTCCACCAAAGGATTTTCTATCAAGCAAGTTAATTGCTTAAGATGTAGTGCATCTACACTCAATTATACTTCTGCCCTTGATAAAACCTCTTTGTTTCTCAGATATAATGCAAGGAACAATTTCAGCTAACCTATCTGCCAAGATTTTAGAAATTATTTTAAACTGGAAGTTTGCTAAAGCTATCGGCCTATAGTGCTGGATCTTATCAGCATTCTTGAACTTATGAATGAGCGCAACTGGACTAGAATTCATTCCAGGCATAATCCAACTCTTAGTAAAGAACTGTTACACATTATTAAACACATCATTCTCAACAATATTCCAAAAGTGCTGAAAAAAGTAGCCACTAAAACCATCTGGCCCTGGGGCACCAGATGTATTTAAAGAAAAAACCGCATTCCTAATTTCTTCTTTGGATTGAAGATTGGTAATCGTTAAGTTTTGTTCTAATGAGACTTCATGAGAGATAGCATTCTCAATAAAGGAGTTATTTTGACAGGCATTGTTACTAGCAAAAAGATCTTTATAATATTGAAGAACATGTCTCTCAATATCATCCTGATTATCTAAAACAGAATCAACTATTCTAAGCATAGAAAGTTGCTGAGAAGCATGCCTTATTCTAGTTATTTTATGAAAGAAGGCATGATTCTTATCTCCAAAGGAATGCCAATCAAATCTTGCTTTTTCCATCCAAAAATCCTCTTTACTCTCAATCATACTATCATTAATAATGATAATATCCATTGATGTTTCTCAAAATAATATTAACATACACACTTTCATGTGTTTCACCAAGGATAGAGCGGTCAAAATGATCACGGTCCGATTGGTTGGCCCATTTGACCCATTATAAAAGGTGGGTTGTGTTGCATAAATTAGAGTCTGAACAGATTTCAGCCCATCCAGGTCCAATTCGAAAAACCATCGGTACACCATAACTGACCCGTGGTGGGTTGGGCCAACCCGCTATATCAAAATGTTTCAATACCTTTTATACTGTTATTTTTAGAGTTCTGGTGACAAATGAATTATCAGCTAGGGGTTTGGATATGGAAGAATGTGATCTTGTGGTTAATCTTGACTTACCCACATAATCAATTCACTATGCACATCAAGCTGGACGAGCTGGTCGGCATGGTAGGAATGGTACAGTACTAACCATATGTGAAGGACAAGAGGTGTTTGTTGGGAAATGTATAAGCAGCTTGGAATACCAACAACCAATAGCATTTTGATTATTACTGTAGAATTTCTTCCTTTTAACTTAATCAAATTACTGTGTCTCCTTGTAATCAGTGGCAGACCCACGTGTACCCCAGGGTGTGCACATGCAGCCTGTCAAATTCAAAGAAAAATCATGAATACCTTATATATTTTTTATTTTCCCACTTTACATATTTGAACCTATGCCACTGCCTCCCTTCTTTCTCATGCGCGGCACCTTACCCTTCTTTCTTTCATTGACCCCCTCCATGCAGCAGCAGGATCACCACAGTCATACTAGACTGTTGTTCATCCGCCTTGCATCCTTACCTACGCGCCGGCGCCACTCACCCACCCACCGGCCAACCCTCAGTATCTCATCGTTCATCTCTTTCCAGTCCCTTTCTTTGTCATACCTTCCTTGATTCGTCTCCTCCCCACCGCCATCGTCGTTCATTGATTCGTCTTTGCCCAGTCGCCATCCACCGCCATCGTCGTTATGTGGTTCTTCGTCGTGTTCTTCTTTGAGCTAATTTTGTACCCATTTGATTTTTGAAATTGGTTTAGCTTTACATAAACTTGATATATGCGATTCAAGGAGAAAGTTGAAATGGAACAGTGGGTTCCATAAAGTCTGCAATACATAAATGGAATAATGGGCTTCACCATGGATGAAACTCGTATGGGGTCTTTGTAATGGTGTTTTTGTAATTGATGAAATTGATATGGTTTTCTTTTTTCAAGAAAAAATATGGGGTCGGAGTGATTATGTTGTCGGAGTCAAATTTGGGGTTTTATATATAAGTCTATTTCTATCAATTTGGTCGACTGGTTATGTAAGGAAAATGTTTGTGAAGTGAATTTTTTGTTGATGATGGTTAATTATAAATATTGATAGGTTAGAATTTTGGTTTGCCCCACCTCGGAGTCTGGATCCACTACTGCTTGTAATTATTCCCGAATCCTCAAATCGACTTCTTGCTTGGAACCTGCACCCAGACTCCTGTTTCCATGTTGGTAGGTGCTTTCAAGTCCTCATAATTAATATCTACTTTGTTTATTACTGGATTAAGTGATACTTTTAAATATCTATTGCTTTCTAATTTTTTATTCCATTTATCATTACTTTTTTTACTTGAAGTAATTTGACTTTCAAATTTGAACTCATTGACCGAATGACAATTCGAAAGTAAGTGACTTCATTTGATATATTATTAGGAGAATGTTAACAAGTATCTTTAGGGTATTTTTGAAGGAATCAAAAAAGAGGAAAATTTGTATGAAAAATGATGTATTTAGCATTTGGAAAAGTGGAACAGTTAGTTTTTCAATACAAATGTTCTCTTTATGAAATTCTTAACCAATATCCTTAGAACACTCATTAACAAGATCGTTATTGTTAACATTAATGGATGGTTGAGATTTTACACATAAACTTGCTATTCCAAGTTGTAAAAAAAAAGTCCCTCGATTTTGACAATATTCGGTGGACAAGGATTGTACAATGCTGGCTTCTCTCTTTCATCCCTTTCTCCAACTTAATTAATGTACAATATTGACTTGTCTCTTTCATCTACTTTCTCATGCTTATTTCATCATCTCTTCCTCTTTGTTCTCATTGTTCTCTTTGTCTTTGTTTTTCATTCCTGCATTTCTCCGTCAAACGTACTTATTATAACAAGTTTTGTATTGTTAATGCAATGGCCATAGAGTGCATAACAAGTATATCTACAATCCTTGCCTCAACCACCAAAGCACCAAGACCACACACAAGGTGAACAACCATGGTTTTTTATGCCTCAATTCTCAGCAGAGCAACTCCATCTTCCAAAATAGTTCAATTGGCCTGATGGTGAGAAACCATGTTTCAATGTACCTAAACTTGTTAACAAAATAAAAATATAACATTGGGAAGTCGGCATAGCCAAAACCGACCTCCCTTCTACATTAAAAAAAAATTGAGAGATCGAAGTCAGCAATTTCTTAATTATTAGAATAAAAAGCCATCAATGTTATGTGATTTACTGTTAATAGCATGTTGAAGACTCAAGGTAAATTAAGATCAAAATCACTATTATTATAAGGAGTTAGAGCAATTTACCTCTTGTACTGGGTCATAATGGGGCCTCATGGATGAACGATTTTTTTTGGGCCCTCACCTTAGAAACCACCTCTTAAGGTATTGTATTCCTTTTGTGCCCATTTATATGGTTTTACTATTATACAATAAGATATGATGCATCAAAAGATCAAGCCTCCACTCTTTGAAACATCGTTTATGCCTTATATATACATAATGGTTTATCAATAATCTAAATTACTCCGAGGCCTTTATCATCCCTTCCTCACTTGAAAAAGATGCTGGCATCCAACAAGTAGTGTAAATGAAAATTCTCATTGGTCATTGCCTACCATTTAATATTTAACTCTGAATTTCGGGAATGGCTACATTTCTAGAAGAGTTTTTTATACTAGTCACGCAAAGAGATTGATGTTATATATAAATGGCTAGTATTTGATTTAGTTGTCATCTTTTCCCATGCAAGTTACCCATTTTTTTTCTAAAATATATTTATCTATTATATTAATTCTTTCTTCTCTCTTGAAAATCTATTTGATTTGTTTCTCCTCTTTTTTTTCGTGTAAATTAATCATTTCTAGAAAATATAGATAATTACGTATCATATTAATCTTCTTCTTCTCTCTTGAAAATATATTTATCTATCATATTTGTTTTCTTCTCTCTTAAAAATTGTTCTAACCAGAAACAATAATACTGGAAGCGTCTTGAGCAAATGGGATTTTTAGGGATATAGCTTGACAGAATAGGTGTATTCTGCTCCTACGTATCCCAAGTGGGAATCAAATCAAACATAGTTCTAAGATGATGCCGAGGTATTACTTGACTTTAGAGTAATTCCGAGGTACTACTCAGTTTCTGGTGTATGAGGAAGATCCGGCAACCTGAAGGCCATTCCAAGTATATATAGGGTCAGGGTGGTTATGAACCATTATGGGTAATTATGGACGTCATCAATGTGGGTGGTTATGAAACCATTGCAAGACTTGATTTCTGTTGTCTTATTGACTAGCCTGGAATGATCCTGGTCCATCAAGCTCCGACTTGTTCTTGGGCCGAGGGACGATTCATGTAGCAATGCTATCATTAGCTCGGCCCTTCTGTAAAGGTATCGGCTTTATCGTTTGGACTCAGAGTTAACTAGACCGAGCACTCAATGGTCCATGATGAAACATTAAGCCCCCCGAGTTTTGAGCTGAGGATCAGCGAGGAAGCTTTAAAGAAAATGTCTCTGTGTTTAACTCGGGATTTAGATTAATTGGCCAAAGTCGTGGAGATAGGACCTAAGTGTTTTGACCGCGATGCTTGCATTCCTTTCAAGGTTATTTTATAATGACATTAGTCTTGTTTTCCAGCTCGTGAGCCATGATCGCTCGTGCTTACCGGTTTTTCGCATATCCAAGCACTAATCAGGTATATATCACTTTTTAGCTTTAAGGGACCCAAAATCGAGCTTTGCTCGTGTGTCTAGATTTTTGAAGATCCAAGCATTGCTCGACTTTCTAGCTTTTTAACTCAATGGGCCCAGCTTTGAGCATTGCTCGTCTCTCGGGGATGCCGCAAATCCAAGCATTGCTCGTTCATCTTTGTTTTTCTTGAGCGAAACTTCACTTGAAATTATAGCGGTTTAGGCATAGCAGTGCTCAATCATGCTTTGTTCTTGTAGAGCCAGACTTTGCTTGAGTCCCTGACTATTTGGGTCGAGTCAAGCACTTAAGTCCCCCCAAGCTTTGAGTTGTAAGACAACGATGAAGCTTGTAGACTCGATCTTCACATTATTCGACCCAATCCAACCTCTATGGACACGACGGACCGAGGAAAGGTCGATTTGAGTTGATGTGTCAAGCGTTCTGCCCGAGATGTGCTTGGTTTGGTCCGAGCATTGCTAGGTTTAATTTTCCAAAGTCAAGTCCTTACTCGAGTATGTTGGCTTATCATCCAAGCATTGCTTGGTTAAAGTATGTATTTTTCAATCCGAGAATACCTCGGATTCTCGCACGCGAGAGAGTTCTCTCATCTAAAATTATATCCGATGCTTGCATAGCAAAGTTTTTCCTGGGCATCTGCCTTTGTTGTCTCAACCACTGTTCGAATTATTTTAATTTTGCGGAGTCAAATATTACTTGGGTGTTTCCGGCTTATTTGGTCGAGTACTGCTCGGATTTTCTTCGTGCGGAGCCAAGTTTTAATTGGTGATTCTGACTTATTTGGCCGAGCGCTGCTCACCGGCTTATTTGGTCGATCTTTGCTTGGATTTTCTTCGTACGGAGCCAAGTTCTACTTGGTAATTCCCTCTTATTTGTCCGAGCACTGCTCGGATTTTCTTCGTGCGGAGCAAAGTTTTACTTGGTGATTCTGGCTTATTTGGCTGAGCACTACTCAGGCTTTTTGTGTGGATCCTTTTGGAGCGCTAGTCGGGCTTTGAGTGCGGAGCAAAGTATTACTTGGGATTCCGGCTTATTTTTGAAGTTGACACAGGCAAACACAAGAAGGGGGGTTGAATTATGTTTGTTAATAATTTTCGAAAACAACCTTTAAAACAATTTTTGCACTCAAGGAGATTAGAAACAGAAGCAAGCAAAAAGACAAAGATCCTTTTTAAAAGACTTTAACAAAAGCAATATCAAAAACCCATAGTTAGTATAAGCAAATAAAACTGAAAAGTTTAGGGATAGAAGATTCACACAAGAGATTTTATCTTGGTTCACTCTCTTCCAACCAAGAGCTACGTCCAGTCCCTTTGACTTGAAGGATTTATCCACTATTTCTCCAAATATATTACAAACAAGTATTCAACACCTCTTCAGGCTACAAGTATTTCTTTCTTACCAAGCCTCTTCAAGCTCTAACTCTAACAAAGAGATTTAATGTTTGATCTTCTTAACTCACTATGTGTGAGGATATGACAGTTTAAGATCGGTTGAATATTACAATATTCAAACTAAAGAATACAGACTCTTGCTCTTGAAAGAATATTAGAATGAGTGATTGTTGATTGGCAAAAGTTATTCTTCAGAACTTGAGGTCTTCTATTTATAGTGATCTTCTTCTTCACTTGTATTTCTTCAACGGTTACTTTGAATAATCCCGTTTAGAGATAGCATTTAATGCATGATATCTGTTGGGACTGAGAGCTTGATTGTGGCAATGCTGAATGATACTCTTTGTTATCGAGGTAGCATGAAATTGGAGGAACACTCTTCTGAGTATTGCAGCTTGAGCACTTGTTGTTCCTCCTTTGTGTATAATCCATCTTTTTCAGTCATAAAGTTGTCATCGTACAGATCGTTTTGCAGTATCTTATTGTACGATTCTGCTTTTTACATTTCTTGATGGTACTATGTTTCTTTTACAACAAGGTGAAACATTTAAAGCAGATAAAACAAATGTGAAGAACAAATATTCTATTGAAATAAATATCAATCATTTGAAATAAATTCAAGAGATTCAGATTGCATTTAATTCATTTCAAGGATGGAGCTCGTCTAGAAAGAAATTCCGTCTACTTAGTTATATGAGAGACTAAGTCTGTTCAATATTTTACTTTGCTCGTCTGGTAACGTGGCATATCCTCTTGTCTATCAACTCTCCGGACTTGCTATTCCATAATGAGTTATAAAGATCTCTGTCTGGTGACGTGGCGGTTAGAGCTCGTCCACTAGATTACTTTATTTTTCAGTTCATTTACTTCTACTAATTACTTCCGTCTACTTACGTTGCAAGATGGACATGCTTGTTATCAAGTCTTTGGACTTGCTGTATCTAAACAAGTTATTTTGGTATTCGTCTAGCAAACATTTAGAGCTTCGTCTACTTAAGTAAACCAGTCTAAAGAAGTAAATTTACCAAAGTTTTTGAGCAGCCCGTCTACAAGGGTGGACGCGTATTTTTCAATGAAAACTTATCCCAAGTTTATTTTACTTATATTAAAGTAGTCCTGCATAACTGAAAGCACATGTTAGATCTCAACTAACACTTTGCCAAACAAATTTAATCCTTTTGTTAGCATCAAAACTTAGAGATTATTAAATCCAAAACCACTTTGATTCCAACAATTTTGCCCAGCACTGGTCGGGCTTTGATTGCAGAGCCAAGTATTACTTGGGATTCCAACTTAATTTTCCGAGCGTTGGTCGGTCTTTGAGTGCGGAGCCAAGTATTACTTGGGATTCCGGCTTTTTTGCCGAGCACTAGTCGGGCTTTGAATGCGGAAGCCAAGTATAACTTTGTGATTCTGGCTTAATTTACTGAGCACTGGTCGAGCTTTGAGTGCGGAGCCAAGTATTACTTGGGATTCCGGCTTTTTTTGTCGAGCACTATTCGGGCTTTGAGTGCGGAGCCAAGTATTACTTGGGATTCCAGCTTAATTTGTAGAGCATTGGTCGGGCTTTGAGTGCGGAGCCAAGTTTTACTTGGTGATTCCGGCTTATTTGACCGAGCACTGCTCGGGCTTTTTGTGTGGATCCTCTTTGTGTCTACGGATGTTATCTCGGATTCGGGTCCTCGTTTTCTGCTCCGTGTACAGGAATGATGGATTAAGAGCACTGCAGGTTACTACAACAATGTCTTGCTTGATGTTATTAACAATAAATAGAAATGGACTATAAAAGCAACAATTCAATAATTAAGATTTTCCAAAAGCAGAAGACCGAGAATCTAGTTCCTTTTAAAACCGACCATTGTCAACTTATGTCGAAGATGTTTGTTGTGGTGACATTTAATCACAACGGGTAGTAACACTATTTAATTGTGGAAATGTCAACTCCAAAGGCAATTAGCCAATAATGACAATTAATGTGTAATCAATATGAAATTCAAAAGTTAGTTTTTCATATTTTGAACGATTTACATAAGGATATTTATCTAAATTCATGAGTAGTAATCTCAATATTTATTACCTATTTATGGTAACTCATGGAGTAACGGTCATAATATTTATTAAATATTTATTTCTTGTGAACAATAAAAATATCACTAATTGATGTATATAATGTGCAATAATATATAGGAATGTTACCCGGACCAAATTTAAAAAATAGAAAGAATCATATCCCTTCTTAGCACCTTGTTGTTTCCATGCTCATTCTCAATGTCACGATAATGGCATTAGCGTAAGAAATAATATCTATTAAGTACTAATTAAAAAATAATCAATGTGAGGCAAATTATCATCTGGGAAGATTGATGTCAATTAAAAGAAATAAATATTATTGATGGCGATTGATGATATTATCATCGTTTTCTTTTTGCCAAAAATAGTGGCCGTCAAACCAATATCTCTAACTTGTCCCTTTCACTAAACCGTATTCCTGATTTCGTTGCCTTAGCAGTACGGCTGTCTAGGACTTGGCCTTTTATTATTTTTTAGCCATAGTTACCAAAGATAATATCCAGCCATCATAATAAAATGTTTGTAGAATCATGCCATCATAATATTTATTGAGCTGGTGACAACAATACCTCATCAATATGTCCTGGATTTTAAATCTCACCATTTGAATGTAACCCGTTGAGGTGGCGGCACATAATAGCATTTGTTGAGCAAGCCATACATGTATCTCACAACGTTAATTTGAAAGCCTGCACCGAGTCGTGACAGTCCAGTGTTGTGACAACGTGTCCAATTGGTCTTACCTAAAGAAAAAGAGAATCCAGCAAAAGCGCATGATGATCATATAAAAAGCCAACAAATAAAGATTATGGATAAATTAAATGGAGACGACATGCAATTATGTCCTAAATATCAATAATGCAATAATCTCCCTTCTGGCCGAGGATATGGTGAAAGAGATGGGACTCCGAAGGCGAAGCATCTTGCAAATCAGATGCTGGTACAGAACGCAACTTTCATATTGTTGGTGGAGAATAAGGATAAGGGCCTTGGGGTAGCTCATCGACGAGCCATGAAAGAATGTAATAGCATGTGCGACCGGGGAAAATTTTACCGGTCCTATGGTGGGCGCCAAATGTTCTAACCAGAAACAATAATCGGGAAGAGTTTCGAGCAAAGGGGATTTTTGGGGTCTGCTCCTACGTATCCCAAGTGGGAATCAAAGCAAAAGCAAACGTAGTTCTAAGATAATGTTGAGGTATTACATGACTTTAGTGTGATTCCGAGGTACTACTCGGGTGTATGAAGAAGATCCCGCAACACTTATGGGTAATTATGGAACGTCGTGCCTAGTATATATAGGGTCGGGGTGGTTATGAATCATTATGGGTAATTATGGAACATCATCAATATGGGTGGTTACGAAACCATTGCAAGACTTGATTTCTGTTGTCTTCACTAGCCTGGAATGATCCGATCCATCAGGCTCCGACTTGTTCTTGGGCCGAGGTACGATTCATGTAGCAATGCTATCAATAGCTCGACCCTTCTGTAAAGGTCTCAGCTTTATCCTTTGATCTCGGAGTTAACTAGATCGAGCACTCAACAGTCCATGTTGGAACAAAAATCTATGTGAGTTAATTCTTCTCTTTTCCTCGTGGAAGTGAACCATTTTTAGAAAATATATTTATCTACCATATTATTATTTTTATTCTCTTAAAAATATATTAATTTGATTTATTTCTGTTCTTTTCCTGTGCAAGTTAACCATTTTTAGAAAATATATTTATCTATCATGTTATTTTTATCTTTTCTCTTGAAAATCTATTTGATTTATTTTTCATATTTCCCCATTCAAGTTAACCAATTTTATAAAATATATTTATCTATCATATTATTTTTCTTCTTCTCTTTTGAAAATCTATTTGATTTATTTCTCCTCTTTTTCCCATGTAAGTTAACAATTATATAATCATTTTCCATATTATTTTTTCTCTTCTCTCTTGAAAATTTATCTGATTTATTTCTTATCTTTGTTCAGTACAAGTTAACTATTTTTAGAAAAAATATTTTTTCTATCATATTGTTTTTTTCTATTCTCTCTTGAAAATATATTTATTAAAGAAATTAAGCAGTTACCGAATAATACTTCTTATTGAATGAATCAATGTACAAAGAGAAAGCTATACTTATAGCCACAAAGGAAAACAGATTAACCAATCGATCCTAAAAACTAGCTAACAGAAAGCAGAAAAGATGGATCTAACAGAAAGCAGAAAAGAAGAGAAGATACAAAGAGGGGAAAACAGAAAAGGGCAGAGTGGGCAGAGCCTAAAACTTTATTACTCCCCCTCAAGATTGGAGGTAGAAGGATTGTGAACTCCTATCTTGTCAACAAACTTCTGAAAAACTCTTGCTCCTAGAGCTTTAGTAAAAATGTCAGCTTCCTGTTCCTGAGTTGGAATGTATTGAGGAGAGATGTGGCCAGCTTGAATGTGTTGTCTGATGAAGTGACAGTCGACCTCTATGTGCTTAGTCCTTTCATGAAAGACTGGGTTTGCTGCTAAATGAATGGCTGCCTGATTGTCACAATGAATAATAGTTGGAGAATCAATCTCAATCTGTAAACACTTCAGCAGGCTCCTAAGCCACAGAACTTCACTTGTGACATGTGCAAGAGCTCTGTACTCAGCTTCACTTGATGACCTTGAGACAGTCACTTGTTTCTTTGTTTCCCAAGATATAGGAGCATTCACCAATTTGACCAAGTAGCCTGAAATAGACCTTCTAGTTAGGGGGCATGCTGCCCAATCTGAATCACAGTAGGCTACCAACTTTAGATCATTTTCTTTTGGGAGGATAATCCCCTGTCCAGGAGTTAAGGTATCTGAGTACCCTCATGGCAGCTTCCCAATGTCCATGTCGAGGTTCCTGCATGAATTGACTTAAGATGTGCACACTGTAAGTTAGTTCTGGCCTTGTTATTGTTAAATAGATTAGTCGTCCAATTAATCTCCTATACTGAGGAGGGTTAAAGTAAGAATCCTTTTTATCTAAAGCAAGAGCATGGTTCTGTTCCAAAGGAAAATTGGATGGTTTGCATCCCAACATGCCACACTCTTCTAATATATCTAAGGTATACTTTCTTTGACATAAAAACAGGCCCTGCTTTCCACGGGCTAATTCTATGCCAAGGAAGTATTTAAGAGATCCCAAATCCTTCATATGAAAACAATTACTTAAATGATGTTTAAAGTTTTCACATGCAACAGAATCGTTTGTAGCTATGATTAAATCATCCACATACACAAGAACAGCAATAAAAACTTATTTGAAACAATATGTAAACAGGCTGTGATCAGACTCAGATTCAATAAAACCATAGGCTATGAGAGATTGTGAAAGTTTGGAATACCAATTCCTTGAAGCTTGTTTTAAACCGTAGATAGACTTTCTCAATTTACAAACCATGCCCTTTTCTGGAAGTTTATATCCCTGTGGAGGTTCCATATAAACTTCCTCATCAAGCTCTCCGTGAAGGAAAGCATTACTCACATCCATTTGATGGAGTCCCCAACCTTTTGCTATAGCTATGGACAAGAGACATCTAATAGTTGTCATTTTTGCAACTGGTGCAAAGGTCTCATTGAAGTCCTCTCCTTCTACTTGTGTATATCCTTTAGCCACAAGCCTTGCCTTATATTTTTATATTTCTCCATCGGCTTTATATTTAAGTTTTTACACCCACTTACAACCCACAGCTCTTTTTTTCTTAGGTAAGTGTACTAGGTCCCAAGTCCTATTTTCTTCCAAGGCTTTCAATTCCTTATTCATTGCATCACACCATTCTCTTTTCTTAATGGCTTCCATATATGATTTTGGTTCTTCTTGAGCAATGGCAGCCAAGTAAGCTATGTGCTTCTTGGAAAACTGCTCATAATTTATGTATTTAGAAATAGGGTAGTTCAAGTATGATTCAAATGATGGCATAAAGGATCTATATGTCGGGTTACAAATAGCTGAGTGACAGTAGTAGTCCTTTAAGTAACTAGGGGGTTGTCTTGTCCTAGTTCGTGGATGGTCAGCTTCATGTATCTGACCCTGGTTCTCCCCCTCACTGTGAAAATTCCCAGTTTAAGCCTCACTGTTTTGTGCATTATTTTCAGTTTCAGTGAGATCTAAGGCTCTATTAGTCCTTAAATCCTTTGGACTGTCTCTGCTCATGGTTCCTTCACTTTCAGGAGTTTATGGCTAGTGAATGAAAGCTGGCCTAAGATGCTCATTAGTTATATCGTTCTGTTTTTCAGTATAAGGAAATTCTGTTTCATAAAACAAAACATCCCTAGATACTAGAAACTCCCTAGTGTTTAGGTTGTATACTCTCCATCCTTTTTGACCCAAAGGATAGCCTATAAAGATGCATTTTTATGCTCTTGAATCAAATTTATCCTTATGCTTTGAGGGATTTCTAGTATAGCATAAACATCCAAAGACTTTCATATGATTATAGGTAGGGACCTTGTTAAAAAGTAACTCATAAGGAGTAAGACCTTTATTGGCTATGGTTGGTGTTATATTGATGATATATGTGGCAGTCAAGATACATTCTCCCCAAAATTTTATGGGAACATTACTTTGAAATCTAAAAGCCCAAGCTATATTTAGTATATGCCTATGTTTCCTTTCTACCCTTCCATTTTGTTGAGGGGTAGCAACACATGAAGTCTCATGAAGAATTCCTTCTTGTTTAAAGTATTCTCGAAGAGTGAAATTGTGACACCCTAAACTCGGGTCATCACATGGTTACCCGTTTGCGGAAATAAAACTTAATTTGCTGGTTACTTTCGGAAAATAATGTTTTCTCAACGTTCATCTTTTCTAAATATGGTGATAATTTTTTTTTTCTTTTAACCTCATAACAACAACAACGTAATCAAATTACACTTAAATACACAATGTATATAAGTCATACAACTATACTGCCTCATATGTTTTCATACCTAAATCATTTTCAGTTTTATCCTCAAAACATAATAGGACCTAAGCTGGTCGTAACTAACAGACACTACAGCCAATAGGAGCAGCACATCACGCTTCTAGCTAGACAACCTTCCTCTTCTTGTAGGGTTCATACCCCTTGTACGTCTCTGAGATGTGTTGTAAGGGTGAGACACCAATATATGGATTTATCACCATAACTAAATACGCAACACAAAAGAAGGCACATACACATATACATATTTATAACAACATACTCATTAAATTTTATATCACATCGTTTGTCAATGGGTTTCACACCCCAAACATCAACGTTGAAAAACTATGCATGAACACTTCAAAACATCATCTAAACATTCATACCTAATCTCATGAGATATCTCCAACATCGTAATGGGTTGATCAAACTCGATAGTTACAGGCACGCAGCCACAGACACGCAGTCAAAACCCATCACACACTGTCCAACATCGTGGCACAGGTGTCACAACGTAGATGGGGCCTCATTGTCCACCAAGCACAATAAGAACATCTTTATGATCTACCATGACGCCGCAAGGTAATCACTCGTTTGATCATGGCACGTCTTCCAAATGCATGCAAGAAAAACCTTTTGTTCTCAACACTTTTCTTTGTGCTATATCTTTATTTGTCAAAGCTTTTAAAAGCTTTCATCTTATCATCGTTTTAAACATCGAATGCTCTCAAAAGCATCATCATTTTCAACATTGAATGCTCTCAAAAGCATCATCGTTTTCAACGTTTTCAACATCGAATGCTCTCAAAAGCATCATCGTTTTCAACATCGAATGCTCTCAAAAGCATCATCGTTTTCAACATCGAATGCTCTCAAAAGCATCATCGTTTTAAACATCTTTACAACTTTTATTAACAACACAGGACCTCTCAAAGTCCGAGTGCTCAATCACGAAGCCCCTAGACCGTTGCAATCAGTCTTAGGTTCGTGGTAAAAAAACATCTCAAAACGTTTTAACTTCTTTACGTAGATACCCAGTCTACAACACAACGAACCTTAATACCCCGACGTCTCGGTTATTAAGTTCCATAACATCGTTTTACATCGTTTTTGTCTGTGAAAAACAAATCCAAAATAAGACAATGTCATAAGAACACTAGCACCCCGACATCTCGGTTACTAAGTTCTATATCGTCGTTAAGTAAAACTCATTTACAGAAAATCATTTCTACTTGAAAACTCTTTTACTGAAACTTCAGCTTTAAAAATTAAATCAATTCCGATTAAACCCTCTTCTCAAAACAAGTACTGCTATTTTTTTAAACTTTCACCGTAAATAATTTCAAAACTTGACATCGTTTATCATTTTCCAAGAAAATATTTTTAAAGTCAAACTTTGACTTTTTATTTTATATTTTTATTTTATTATTTTTATTTTTATTTTTATTTTTATTTTTATAAAGGCTTTTTGAATATTAATTTCACAAAATAAATTTTTATAATATTTCGGAATTTCTTGCGTAAAAATTAACAGTACTAAAAAAAATTCACGGTTATGCTCCCACCGTGACTCATAAATTACTTTTACACTAATAAATCATTAAAATAATAATATTTCTCAAAATTTCATTAATTTTCCAAAATAATATTTTCCACCACTATTATATTCCAACATTCCCCATAAAACGTTGAATATAATTTTCACAACTCATTAAAGCTTTTATCTGATTAATCGGTTGTGCACTGACCACTGTCAGGCCTCTCAAACAACATCCAACATTCATCATTCAACAGCATCTTCATAATTATATCACCAGGAAGATCATGCATCATAGCAACATAATATACTACTGCAGATAATTAAATAATTTAAAAGCAGATAAATCACCAATACACAGATAAACAACACCACGTAAACAACATAAACAAATAATCACAACCACAGATAAGTCATATAAACCACACTAAAAGCAAATAGTTATTGAGAAAATCCCTCAGGTAAGCTCCCCTTACCTCTTGAAGAATTAACTAACCGTTCCTGTTAATCTCCTGATCCCGATCCAATTTTTCTCTCCGTCAGCGTAAATCAGTTAACTCAGTTGTTTCCTTCAAACGAATTGCAACCAAAATAAATTAAATCAAACAACAATTCACTTGGCTCATGGAGGTTAGGGTTCGGCTTCACCCAATTTTCCAGGTTAGGAAAATTAAAATTTGGTTAACTTAGGGATTAATGATCCATAAGTTACTTAAGCATGATTAAACATTTAAACCAAGATTATGAACCAAGAACATGAACTAAAACTCATCTAGTTTTAAGAACTAGGGTTCGGTTTTCTCAAGATTCATAGGCTAGAAATTTTAAACTTTCTTCAACTCTTGGACTTAATCAACATACTAGACTTAGAGTTAGATTCAAGTGTTACAAACAACTTTTGAATCACAAAACCATCAAGTGCTCATACCTAGGGTTTCGGTTTTTGAAGAAACAAATAGGTTAGAGTTTGATTTTTGATCTTCTATGTACTTACATACAAGAACTATCAAGATACAAAAGGATTGAATCATGAATCAAGACATGAAAATGAAACAAAACCTATGAGCACCATATTGACCTAGATTCGGCCCAGTCCAGAAATTAGGGAAAGAAATTTCTCATGATCTTATTCTTCTAGATGATGAAAATAGAGATGATTATAAGATCATAGCAATTGGTTTCATGTCAAAAGGATATTTCTAGAATTAGTTATGAATTTTTTAATCTAGCTCCATGAACTTTAGGTAAAATGAAGAACATGTTGATTTAAGCCATAAATCTACAAAAGTTGTGAAGATAAAGGATTTAAATGACAAGATAAGAGGTTGTTACCTCTTGATGATCCAAGGAAAGAAAGATTTGGATGATGTTCTTCACAAATTTCTTATGGAGTTCTTAAGAAACTTAAAGAAAAAGATGAACATGGTGAAGGTTTAGAACAGTTTTAGTAATTTGGGTGGATCTCTCACCATACTTGTCCGTTTTGGATGATCTTTATGTCGTTGGAAAGAAGAGAGAAAGGTGAACAACTTTCATGTTGAAAGTTTTTCGAGATTCAGAATTGAAAATGGTCGGAATTGCTAGGCAAAATCTGACGAATTATGAACACTTTGGAGTTCTTAAGGCAAAAGCTTAGGTTTTCAAGAAGAAAAACATGGAAATGGAAGAAAAATGCCTTAAATGAAGAAGACAATGTTGGAGCCATGAGTTTTGGGTAACATTTGGTCAAATTTTCCAATGGCATGGCTTGTAATTGTCATAAAAAAACAAGGGTAAAATGGTCATTTCATAGCAAAAATTCCCTTTGTCATAAATGCTGGTCAAGTCGGTCAAATCCATCATCTCAGCTACGTTGTCGACTCCTTGATTCATCTGGCGCAAGCTTTTCCTAGAGATATCTCGACGTATACGCCCGCAACAAATATAATATTTTAATTTTTTTACCAAAATTTTCAAAACTTCCAGTATCATAGTAAATATGATAAAAACATTTTTCATCTCGTTCACGAATCAAAATTAGGTCTTCTGAGCAGTAAACTTTTACTATCAGTGAAAACACAGAAAACGGCAGACCGGTTTCCGTCTGAATTTTCAACCAAAAACTTCCCCGTAACCTTATGATAATAAGTATAACAAGGAAATGACCTTGGTTTATCCAAAATCATTTTCTAAGTCTCGGATAAAAATATATATTTATATATTTGTTACCAATATTACAAAGCAGCAAAAATCGGGGTGTTACAGAAATTTACAAACTCAGTTCCTTTATCACTCCTTACTCTCTTAATCCTTTTATTAAATTGTGTTTTAATCATATTATGAAAATCAATTAGAATCTTTGCTGTTTCAGACTTTTCTTTCATCAGATATGCCCATGTCCCACAAGTGCAATCATCAACAATGGTAAGAAAGAATTGTGCACCATTATGTGTAGGTGTGTGATATTTGCCCCATAAGTCACAATGTATTAGATTGAATGGTTCAACAGCTTTATTGTCACTTTGATCAAAAGATAGCCTACACTGTTTGGCCCTGTGGCAAACATCACAACAATTCAGTCTACCAAGATCTAAACTGCTACTAAGAGAAGAAGAAATACGCTATAGAGATTGACTTGAGGGGTGCCCCATCCTAGCATGCCATAGAAGTGTATGATCCTCCTTTCCATGAGCAACTGAACAAGATCCTGGTTCTTCAGGCTGGAAGACATAAACTCCATTTAGAAATTTACCCGAGCCAATCATCATCTTCCTGGCTTGGTCCTGAATGAAACAAGAATTAACCTGATAAGTAACTATGCAGTTTAAATCAAAGGTTAATCTATAAACTGAAATTAAATTGCAGTTAAAACCAGGCACAAAAAGAACATTATGCAGTCTTATGGTTTTACTGAGGGTAATGGAACCCTTCTTTTCTACTAGAACAGAGTCCCCTGTGGGAACTAATATGTGGAAATGTCTCTCTAGAACCTTTACTTCCTCTAATTGGGAAATCAAGTGGGTCATGTGGTGTGAGGCACCATTGTCTAAAACTCATTGTTGGCTTTTACTTAAGCCTACATTACCCGCCATATATTCATGACCATTTCCTACTGAAGCAAACTCAATCTTTATGCTCCTCTCCTTCTCTGCCATGAATCTGGACTCCTCCCTTAGAATATGGTTGAAGGTAGCACGGAGGGAAGGTAAAGGATCCGTATTTAGGATTGTTGCCTTGATATGAGCAAATTACTCATTATCAAGACTTCCAAGAAACAAGTGGACCCCATTTTCTTCTTCTTTCTGCATTAATGCCTTTGCAGCTCCACAGGTGTATTCCGGAAGGGGCTGGAGTTCTGAGAGCTCATCAAGATAGCTCTTGAATTGGGTGTAGAAGTCTTTAATGCTTACACCCGATTCTTGTCGAATCAAGCACAGGGTTCTCCATAACTGATGAACCCTAGGTGCGTTTGTCTGGGCAAAACGTTCCTCAAGATCATCCTATACATCCTTCGTAGTGGTAGCATGTGAAATGCTTGCATGCAGGCTAGGATCAACAGAATTGATGACCCATGCCATGACCATGGAGTCAGCCTTCTCCCAATGTGGATAATCGGAGCTATCGATGTTTGGATTCTTGACGATTCCATTGATGAACCCTAATTTTGATTTTTCACGCAGCGCTGTCTTCATTGAACGGGCCAATGTGCGATAGTTCTCCCTATTGAGCACAGCAGCAACCAAGGGGGTTCCGGGGTTATCAGAGGCGTTGAGCTGAAACGCAGGATTGGAGGGTGTGTTGTTCCTGCCATCGGAAAAGGCATTCTCCTTCTTCTCCAATGACTCTTCGTCATTCTTCCCAGAATCGTCACGCTCTGGTGCCTTATTAAAGAAAGCAGTTACTGAATAATACTTCTTATTGAATGAATCAATGTACAAAGGAGAAAGCTATACTTATAGCCACCAAGGAAAACAGATTAACCAATCGATCCTAAAAACTAGCTAACAGAAAGCAGAAAAGATGGATCTAACAGAAAGCAGAAAAGAAGAGAAGATACAAAGAGGGGAAAACAGAAAAGGGCAGAGTGGGAAGAGCCTAAAACTTTATTAATATTTGAGTCAATTTTCCTCTTTTCCTTGTGCAAGTTAGCCATTTTTACAAAATATATTTATCTACCATATTATTATTTTTCTTATATCATAAAACCTATTTGATTTATTTCTTCTCTTTTCCTAGGGTCTTTAACTAAGCCCTATAAACATAACATTGTCTCTCATGCTACATTCATGTCTTATGAAGAAACTAGGAAGACATCCCTTAATTCTCTTTCATCATTGTTAATATCTTTTAACGTCTTAACATCATTAATAAGCCCTATTGGTTAGTTAGAGTCTTATTAACATCATTGTTGGCATTAACATCCTCAACAATCAACACTCGTTCAGAGTACAACATCATCATCATCATTATAACAGCATTCATCATCATCATAACAGCATCATTAAACATCATGAACATTCATGGCATCATTAAACATCATACTCAATTAGGAATACCAATAACATTCACTCATACATCATCAATATTAACATCAAACAGTACAATAATTAAATCATGCCATTAACATTGGAATTACATCATACATATATCAATTGACATCAAAGAGACAAACAACATACGACAGTGTCATGGGTTAACCCTTTATCTTATGCTACCCCCAACGCCTACATGTTAATACTATTCATTCTCCCTATACCTGGTATGAAGATCAAACCCATTAGCTAAGCATAAACGTAATTGGTGTCATTCCCTCGAGCGGCTCAGCGAACTCTTCAAGCCTTGGCCAAACACTAACAATTAACCAGTTAATCTCCAATTAACTTAAAGAGAAAAGGAGATTAATGAGGGAAGACTACATTACCTTTTGATGACACTAGCGCATGACTTCTCTCCCCAAACTAGAGCAAGAACACCAAGACTTGGTTGGGTTCAAAAGAAAGAAAGGGGAAAGGGGAAAGGGGAAAGGTTTATGTCGCACTAGGATTGCCTAAAGTGCCAATTTGAGAGTTGTAACTTGTAACCCTCCTAACTCACTTATTTATATTGGCTGGCAAAATTGTCTTTGGGAATTAGACACAGCTGTGTCTTTCAGGAGACACAGCTGTGTTCCTGGTCAGATTTGCGTTTTTGAGAACTAGACATAGTTCTGTTTATCAGGAGACATAGCTGTGTCCCTGACCATAACAACAATTTTGGGAATTCGACACAGCTGTGTCTATCAGGAGACACAACTGTGTCTCGGCCATAACAGCGTTTTCGAGAATTAGACACGGCTATGTCTATCAGGAGACACAATTGTGTCCCGGTCAAAACAACGTTTAAGAGAATTAGACACAGCTGTGTCTATCAGGAGACACGGCTGTGTCCTAAGCCAGAACATCATTTTAGAGAGAAAAGGGTTACGAATTCAAAGAGGAGGGAATGGAGGCTGGTCTATAGTAGTTTAGATATATAACATTAGGTTAAGGTTTTGGTTTTGGAGGTTAAGGACGGTTTATGCACAATTGGGCTTAATTATAGCCCAAAACATGTTTCAAGATCTATACGGTTCACGGGGCGAACAAATATTGCGGCGCGAGGCCGACTAAATAACCGAATTGGCCAAAACACATAAAATAAGACTTGTAGATAATTCTCTTAGATTTCCAACGCATCAAAGATCACCTCAATCCGACATCTAGAACTCAATATATGACCAAAATGGTGAAACATGTTACTAGGACTCAAAAATGATTGAACCTTTCTAAGACTAAACTTCTCCAAACTTGAACTTAGGCATCAAAAACAAACATAACAAGTATATACAAACATATATATATATATATATATATATATATATATAATATAAATGCATTAAGCTTATTTACGTAAAACGAGGTGTTACATAGCTTGGCTTTATGCTTATTCTGAGTTTTTTGATGGGATATGGCACATGTTGCTAATATTTTTCCATTTATACTTGTGACCGGATGAACTTATCCGTATCCATTTTGAGTTCCTAAATACCTATTTGAATTTTTATGTGAATGTTGACACAAGCTACGCATCTCTTTTTCTTACCAATGCTCGTGATAACCTCGACACTTGCTGCTCGATGAAGAACTCGTTATTAATACTTTCAAATGAAAGGAATATCACCCTAGCTTGAGCTGAACTTATTAGTTTAACATTACCATTACAATCCTGAAGAGCTTCAAGCACCAAGCTTGGGCTGAGTATCTAGCAACCGAGCTTGGACCGAGCTTAGTGCTTGATCTCCCTTACATTTCTGACGAGCTTCAACCAACCGAGCTTGAGCTGAGTACCTAGCAACGGAGCTTGGGACGAGCTTTGACCTAGCTTAGTACTTAATCTCCATTATATTCCTGAAGGGCTTCAAGCAACCAGGATTGAGCTGAGTACCTAGTAACCGAGCTTGGGCCGATCTTGGATGAGCTTGGGTCGAGCTTAGTACTTAATCTCCATTACATTCCTGAAAGGCTTCAAGCAACCGAGCTTGAGCTTAGTGCCTAAAAACTGAGCTTTGTACTTAATCTCCATTACAACCCTAAAAGGCTTCAAGCAACTGAGCTTAAGCTGAGTACCTAGCAACCGAGCCTGGTACTTAATCTCCATTACATTCCTAAAAGGCTTCAAGAAACTGAGCTTGAGTTGAGTACCTAGCAACCGAGTTTGGGCTGAGCTTAGTACTTAATCTCCATTACATTCCTGAAGAGCTTCAAGCTATCGAGCTTGAGCTGAGTGATTAGCCAAATGAACTTTGGGCCGAGTATCACCCAAGCTTTGGCCGAGTTTAATTTCTATAGCTCAAAAAATCTTTTGATCTTGAGAATTTCTACAGCTCAAAAAATCTTTTGATCTTGAATCGAGTTCCTAGAAAATAGGCCTTGACCTGGCTCAACATTTCAGATGAACTAAAGTTACAAAATCATTCAAAATGAGCTCAAGCAAACGTGTATGATTTAAGTGTCTAGATAACGAGCTGTTGGTGTAAGCCCTAGAGGCCAGTGTGTTTCTTAGACTTACATTTGTATCTTGTCATTATATATATATATATATATATATATATATATATATGAGGCATTCCAGTTTATTGTGTTACTTGTTTAAACATAATAAAGTCCTTAGAATAGAAATTTCAGTTTAATAGAATATCAAGTACATGACTTGATCGTGAGACACTATTGAACAATGAAATACTATTCTTAAATATTCGTAGTCAATTATTTTATTAATAAGGACAATAATAATACATTGAGACTATTATGTGTGCAGACTGATGACCATATCTCACGGGTCATGGATATGAGATATCGAGTCGCCACATAGGTACACATTTGATTAATGATGTACTGGATTGACCCACCATGAGAACACTACATGGAGCATTATGTGAGTGTCATAAGTAGTTCTCATAGTGACAATGGTGTATGAAATCCTTCGACCTGAAATCGCTACAATCCCTACATGAGGAGTCGTGTTCTTTAATATCGTCAAACGTCATTTGTAATAGGATGATTATAAAGACGGTCATTGGGCATACCACGAGCCATGCAGAGGGATGTGAGTGACCTAGATGGAATTTGTCCCTCCTACATAACAGGAGTAATATCTGTGGGGCCCCTGATAGAGTGAGACTGTAAAATGCATGGTCGTACTGAAATGAGTCAATATGAGATATTGACCTCATTTGTTGTCAAGTCTACTCGGGTATCAGGGAACATGATATTGAACCATACAAGGGTGACACATTCTATGTCTTGTGTTCAATATAGATATATGGACAAAGGGATAATAATGCACATGAATATTTGTCACAGAAAGGTTTCGTCAAATCACTGACTTTTTCACTACTTAGGTGGCAGTGATATATTGCTAGATATCACTCTTGTTTGTAATATTAAATGGGATTTAATATTACTACTAACGTTTTGGGAACCTATAGGGTCACACACATAAGAGCGGATCAAAAGAAGCATTAAAAGGAGAGTTGGACTCTTCTATTGGGCCTAGCGCATAGTACATGGGGCTTAGGTCAAACGCTGCTCACTAACTCACTTAAGGAGGTGCTACTATAAGTAGACCACTTAAGCTATTGTGCCTACACGGTTTTTAACCTAGCCGCACATAGAGAGTGAGCGATGAGCAACAGGTCTCGGTTTCGAAGCTAGCTTGTGGAGGCGAGACGCCGTGTTCGTGGACGTTGGACGTTCACGGGATCTGCTCGTGTGGATACCTTAGAGACACCGTTCGTGCGGTGTTCGTGATAGACGATTTCAATCAATTCTCATCGCTTCAAGAGGTAAATCTTCTAACCATGAATCATGACCATTCGCAAGGATCCTTCGATGGGAAATTTTTTTTCCGCTGCGTTATTATGTTTTATACGCAAATTACCAACACGAGCTTGAGTCGATTTCATCATTACTAATTATCCTCAATTTCAAGAAATTGAGTGTGAACTGGAAATGAAACTCGGGTTGAGTTTCTATGATTCTAGCTCGAATCGAGCTCTAAGAATCCTAGCTTAACTTAAGTTCCTACGATCCGAGCTTGACATGATCTTTTAAAATCCAAGTCTAACTCGAGTTCCTAGGATTCGAGCTTATTTTGAGATCTGAAAATCCGAGAACGTTTCCTAGGATCTGAGCGTGAGTGGAGCTCTTAGAATCCAAGCTTAACTTGAGTTCCTAGGTCCTAGGATCCGAGCTTATTTTGAGCTCTAAAAATTCGAGATGATTTCTAGGGTCCGATCTTCAGTGGAGCTCTTAGAATCCGAGCTTAACTTGAGTTCCTAGGATTCGAGCTTATTTTGAGTCCTCAAAATCTAAGATGATTTCTAGGATCCGAGCTTGACCTGAGCTCTGAAAATCCGAGTCTAATTTGAGTGCCTAGGATCCGAGCTTATTTTGAGCTCTCAAAATTCGAGATGATTTCTAGGATTCGAGCTTGAGTGGAGCTCTTAGAATTCGCTTGGTCAATCTTTGTGACCATCTCCTATTTGATGAGTACATCATTACTTTAAAAGATGTAATTAAAATCATGTAGAGCACATTAGTAATAGGACACAATATTGGATACAACTATGTCCAAACTATACAAGGAAATAATATTAAATTTCCCTCTGTGAAAAGTAATATGCAATTTTCTCAGTTTGAGATAGCATTTAATCGAGATTTAACCGAATTCAACATATCAAGAAATCATAATATGCATAAAAAAGAACATTGTTTCAATTTGAAATAGTGTTTGATCGAGATCTAACCGGTTTCCTCTCCATTGAGTTTCTATGGAGTTTAACTTGTCATGGACCTCTATGCCCGAGATGTGGAACTCCGAGTTTAAATTGTCATGGACCTCTTTGCCCGAGGTTTGGAACTTCGAGTTTATCTTGTCATGGACCTCTATGCCCGAGCTGTGGAACTTCAGGGGTTTTCTAGGGACCACATTTTTTCCATCTCCCGAGATTTGGAACTCTAAGAGTTTTCTAGGGCATTTGATTATGCCCATCCTCGAGATGTGGAACTCCAGAGGTTTTCTAGGGACTTCATTTTGGCCATCTCCCGAGCTGTGGAACTCCAGGAGTTTTCTAGGGTCTATGTTTATGCCTATTCCCCTAGCTGTGGAACTCCAAGGGTGTTCTAGGGTCTTTATTTTGCCCATCTCCCGAACTGTGGAACTCCAGGAGTGTTCTAGGGTCTTTGCTTATGTCCATCCCCCGAGCTGTGGAACTCAAGGGGTGTTCCGGGGCCTTTATTTTTCCCATCTCTCGAGCTGTGGAACTCTAGGAATGTTCTAGAGTCTTTGCTAGCTTATGCCCATCCCCCAGTCGTGGAACTCCAAGGGTGTTCTAAGGTCTTTATTTTACCCATCCCCCGACATGTGGAACTCCAGGAGTGTTCTATGGTCTTTTGTTGCTTGATCTCTTATTAAAATTCTCATTGGGTCTGGCCAGGATGTGGTTGAATCATCGGGTTAGGACCAAATGGCTTAGGCTGAGTTTGTTCATATTGGCAGAGCAGTAGAGGCCGAGCTCACCTGGATGGGCCGCGCAGCTTAGGCTGAGATCATCACCATTTTACATTGTCCGCAACTTACAAGATTCTAATGAAAATTGCATACGACAATCACATTCAAACGAAAATATAACAGTTAGTGGAAAGGAGGTTAAAGAAATAATCTCAATTCTTATTAGATTCAAATTAATGATAGAGATAAAAAGCATATTTTTACTTTTCAGAATTTGAATATGTGGTATAGTGATATGCGTTAAAATGGAGAAATTCAAATCATGGGCCTGGAATGAGTGAAACCGAGGTTATAGGGTTCCTGTATGAAAATTTATTTCACGAAATAGAAGATAATCTAACTTCAATCCAATTTACACCAAAATAGATATCATGAGAAATAATGATAAATATAATAGGCTTAAATTTTAGATAATGATAAAAAGATAGATTATACCAAAATCTTGATTGTACTGGTCGAGGTGGCAAGCTCGGCCGGCGAGCTTGGAGATTCGATCTACCAAGTATAGGAAAAGGTAGGACTAAGAGATAACACTTATCTAAGCCTATCTAACAACATGATCTCAGTATAAAAGATAAACCTTATCAAATAAGGAGATCAAGTTGGCTTAAGAGATAAGAGATAAGAAGAGATAAACTTGATCCTAAGAAAGAGGATCGGATGACTCAACTATAAAAGGAGTGAGAACCCTAAGAGGAAGACACTTTCACATAACCTAGGTGAATCTCCCTTATGCGTATTCGAGGAACCAGCTTAACCAAGAGACTACTGAAGAGTCCTTGTCTACCGGTATTCATCAGATACAAGATTCAAGGATTGAGATCACCGCATAGCCAAGGGTTGACCTAGAACTACGTCTGGCTTTGATTCCCATCGGGATATGTAGGACCGGAATACAATATTGTGTCAAGACATAATCTGAAACAACCTTGGTCTTCACTCTCGATTAAACGTTCTCCATCTAGATTCCGTTAAGTTGGATCTTGGCAGGAACTTTTGGCGCCCACCGTGGGCCCAGGTAAAACTGTGCCCCGACCATATACTCAACCACCACCGACGACAGCGACACAGAGCCGCTGGAGGCAGAGCCACTATAGGCCCGACCTTTGACCTCCAACAAAGAGCTCAGTAAAGTACCTCCACCAAACTCTCACCGAAAAAGGTCAAAAACGCAAAAGGCGTAAAGCTCCCTATCACTCCTGCCAACCACAAACTCTCGGCCTCACTCCAGATCTCGTGATCTCTTCTCAGATGTGTTGCCTTCGCTTCAGAAAGGCGGATCCACACTCACGCCAAACTAGATCGCATGCCGCATTGGGTTGCGCCCCTGATCTGCGAGGAGAGAGCATCCACTTCAACCTTGCGTTCAGTGACCACCACACACCATCTCGGTGACATGAGGTCAATGCCCAGACCATCGGTTCCTTCCACTATTGCTCGTGATCATACCGTCATCAGCAACCCACATCCATACCCTTACGCAACATTAAAACAGAAGGTAGAGAAAAGGGTGCACAGATATTCACCATTCTTAGAAGGCATGGAAATGGTGAAAAAGCATGATTGGGATCGTGTGAGTGGCAAAGATGAATCATCAAGATTTTATTGGGTCTGGATTTGTATATCACGAAACATGCCAAGTGTTCGACGAAATTCCCAGGTGACATTGTTCCTTTATTTTTAGACTCGCATGACTTGGCATAAATCACTTTCTTCTGTGAAAATATTTCTTGATTTATAATGACAGGAAATAATATGCAATATAGAATGAACATAAATGACTCTCTTGGCCCCAAAATAATTGTCTTAGCGAAAGGAATACCTTACCCCAGACTGAAAAGCTTAGACATAGGGGACAAATTGCTGTTAAAATTGAATTTTTTTGAGAAGATGAAAGTGAAAACTGAGCCTTAATGGAGGAATGAGTAGATCACGGGAAAAGAAAAGTGAAAGATTTTTCTACAAAAGTTCTCAAAGGTGATATCTCAAGATCCAGGTGATATTGTTCTCTATCTTTCTCTCTTGCTTAATGCATAATTCGATGACATAGCCTATGTGTGACGAAAACCAGTAAACAATAGGCCATGTTTAGCAAAATACTTAAGCTACTAGAATGAAAGTACCTTAAAGAGCTTAACTGTTAGCATGTATACTACACGTACCCTAGTAGATTTACTGATTTAAAAATCAAATACTGTGGAATATATCCTAGTTTATCTTGAATCCGCAAAGCATGATATAAAGAAGTATATTTATTTTTTTTCTTAAAAAAAAAGGCAGAGCTTGGGATAATATTCTCGGTCGAGTCATCTTAGTCTCCCTCAAGTCAAGGAGTCCCACTTTGATGCATTGAGAAACATTCGCCGCTCCCTTGAGAATGAGTATGGCGAATTAATATGGTTCGGTCTTAACAGTAACATGCCAATTTGTGCATAAGGTAGCTACACATAGACCCAAGGTTCACACTAATGTTTTCGGTGTCTACTTGTCGACGTCACTATGTGCAGCACGCCCCGGACTTGGAGTGACTCAGAACTCTGCTTCAGCGAGGGCGATGGAGTTTCACGGGCCCAAAGTATGGAGAATGATGATGGCGGAGAACAGAAGAAAGTATCTTAGAAAGCTCGACCACTATAGCTTGGCCTCGGAGAGGGTACCTTAAATAGCTTGTCCACCACAGCTTGGCTTCGGAAAACAGAATAAGGTACCTCAGAGAGATCGGTAGTCGGTCACCATAGACTGACCTTAGAGAGCCCGGCAATAACAGCTCGACTTGGGTGAACTCGTCCATGACGGGTCGGCCTCATTGAAAGTTGGCTATTATAAACCCAATGCCCTTCACCCGATCTTCGACTTCCACGAGCAGCTTTTCCTTCATCAAGCCGACGAGCTTGGACTCCACCGTGAGCCCACTCACCAGGATCTACCGCCATGACGAGATCAACTCTATTTCTTGATAGTATCAAATTGATTCTATAAAGCCTTGCTAATCCGAGAAGCAAGAAATACAAATTTTTGAGAAGGAAAGCAATGCACTTCAAGGGAGGAGTGTTTCCCACCGCACTGCGCATGGTGTTGAGCTGATACCACCAAACGCGGTTTGTGCATCTTCCAACACCCCTGTCGCATCCAAATCACGCCACCAATATTATAGTCCAATTCCAGGATGATGGCACCACCATGCTCTAAAAAGAGAAAAAGGACAAACAACCTAAAAAGGTTGACCGAGCAAAAACCGAGGTGCCGAGTCGAACGTCCGAACCTACAATGGTATCCATAACCTAAAAGGGTAATCAAAACCTATGGAGGTAAACAAAAGCCTAAAAAGGTTGATCGTGCTTAAATCGACTAGGTTAAAGTCGAAATGCCAAACCTAAAAAGGTAAAACAAGGTCCTAAAGAGGTCGACCGAGCTAAAGTCGAAGAGCCAGATCTAAAGAGGAAAACAAATACCTAAAGAGGTGGACCGAGCTAAAGTCGAAGAGCCGGACCTAAAGAGGAAAAAAAAAATACCTAAAGAGGTCAACCGAGCTAAAATCGAAAAAGTCGGGCTGAAATGGTTGACCGAGCTATAGTCGAAAAGTCGGACCTAAACTGGAAAAACAAAAACCTAAAAAGGTTGGCCAAGCAAAAATAGAAATGCCTGGCCGAAATGGTCGACCGAGCTAAAGTCGAGAGGCCAAACCTAAAAAGGTAACCATAACCTAAAAAGGTAATCAAAAAATTAAAAAGGTAAACAAAAGACCAAAAAAGGTTGACCGTTCTGAAATCGGAATACCGGGCCGAAGTGGCCGACCCAGCTAAAATTGAAAGGTCAAACCTAAAAAGGTAAGCAAAAAAAAAATGAAAGGGTTAACTACAATGGGTTTAAAGGGTCAAGCTCAAAAAGCTGACCAGCCCAAATTAAAACGCCAAGCATAAAAGGTGAGTAAAAACTTTGGAGCGTTAACCGAGTAAACCCAAATGCTGGGTTAAATACCCAAAAAAAAAGGGCACGGCTTGGGGAAGAAAAAGGGACCATGACCCCTTCTTTGTTAAAGTCCTTATCCACATCGACCCTTGAAAGGTCAGCATCGGGAAGGAAGCGTCGGATTTGTTCCACAGCGTGTGAAAACCCAGAAACATGCTCCTTCATCATCTAGTCTTCAGCTTCCTTCAACTCAGTTCAAACTTGCGTTTCTCTATTCTTTTCAGCCTCAAGAAATTGCTAGTGTTTTCCCAAATCGACATGTTGGGTTTTCAGTTGCCCAACCAACCGAGGTTGAGCTCCGGTTCCCTAAAAGACCACAGGTCGAACTCTGGCCCCTCTCGAGCTAACTAAAAGGAGGTTGATTTTGGACTCCCTCTATTAAAATTTCAGAAGTCGAGCTCAGACTCCCTCTATAATTAAAAAGAGGTTGAGCTCGGACTCAGTTGCCCAACCAATCGAGCTTGCTCATCACACTTGTTAGAGTCTTCTCTAGCTCATCCCCAGTGCACAAAGCTCGAGCAGCTTCAGCCTTCATGCTTTTCATCTTCTTCACATTATTAGAAAGCTCGTGACTCGAAAAACGGGTAATGGAGGAGACTCTGAGCATAAGCAGCCGCGGCTTTCATGCTCGCGTCAAGGCCCTATTCCAGTAAAAGTCGAGCATATGCTAGATTAAGAACATGAGAATCCACTAAAAGGCTCGGGTTAAAATCGTCTCGCCAAAGAGCAAAGGGCAGAATCCTGAAAAGCCAAGGTTGAGCATCCCTCCCTCGTATTGAAAAGCCGAGGTCGAGCTATACTCCCTCGCACTGAAAATTTGAGGTCAAGCATTGCTCTCTCGCATTGAAAAGCCGAGGTCGAGCTATACTCCCTTACACTAAAAAGTCGAGGTCAAGCATTGCTCCCTCATACTTCGACCGAGCTATACTCCCTCGCACTGAAAGGCCGAGGTTGAGCATTGCTCCCTCGCACTGAAAAGCCGAGTTCGAGCTATACTCCCTCATACTAAAAAGTTGAGGTCGAGCATTGCTCCCTCGCACCGAAAAACCAAGTAGAGGTTGAGCAATGCTCCCTCCCTCGCACTGAAAAGCCGAGGCAGTGCTCAGCCAAGTAAGTCGAAAACCCAAGAAAGACTTGGTTATGCAAAAAACACATTTTCGAGCAATGGTCCCGCGAATCACAATCCAAATTCCCCGGCACCAGAAAGCTTATTAAGATATGCGAGTTGACATTTAAGCTCTTTCGCTTATTTCAAGCTCAGAGCTTAGGGGCTTATGGGGATAAAGGAAGGATATTCTTGGAAATTACAGAGAAAGGATATCTCTTAGCCTACAGCTCGATTGTTATTATGAAGAACTTGTATGAAAACTACTTTCTCATACAAATTGGAAAAGATATTAGGAAAGTTTATTCTCAAACACACCTTCAAGATCCACCAGATGAAAGGTTAAGAGCTACTCGAATGAAAGGTTAAGAGCTCTCGTTATAAAAAGCCTCAAAGACCAAGCTACACTCGGAAAAAGGTGAGTCAAGTTCAAAATCTAAGATAAGCATCTTGAAGGCATCAAAGATTTCAGCTGAAATACAAGCCTGAGGTAAATTCCTAATGACCGAGTTTGAGCTTGAATTTCCAAAAGACTGGTTTGAGCCTGTATCATTGATAAGTCGAATCTCAGCTACCAGCATCTAAACTAGTCTTAACAAAGGCAAGATTAAAGTATCTTCTGTTCAGAACATGTTACTGGCTGAGATGTGAAGCTCGACCACTAAACTCGAGTACAACCCGAGATGTGAAACTCGACCACCGAGCTTGATTAGTCGAAGTAAGAGGATCTATACAAATCCTGGACTTTATCGACACTAAGGAGAAGCTCGGCTTCTTTCATAAAGCTTTTGTGCTCTTCTAAGCTCAAAGCTTGGGGGGCTTGTATACTGGGCGAGATATTAAACTCGGCCATCGAGCCTACCAAACTAAAGTATTGGTCGAGAAATAAAGCTCGACCACCAAACCCAAATAATCAAAGGGAAATGATTACTAGGCTCGCCCACCGAGCCCGCTGAACTTAAGAATTGGCCAAAGTGTAAAGCTCGACAACATTAAAGCCAAGCTCGGTTTCAATCATGAAAGCTTTTACGCTCTTCTGAGCTCAAAGCTTGGGGGGATTGTGTACTGGCCGAGGTGGCAAGCTCGACCACCAGGCTTGGAGATTCGATCTACCAAGGATAGAAAAAGGTAGGACTAAGAGATAACACTTATCTAAGTGATAAGCCTCTGGCTCATCTAGTTTTATGGCTAGTATGACCATGGTTTTGTGCTATTTTTATCTCGTTTTCACCCAAATTAGACTCGATTATCCTCGAGCAATGTTTTGAGTCCTTTAAGTAGTTTTAGGTTAATTTAGCCAGTTTGGAGTCAAATAATGCACTTATGGCTATTTCTTTATTTTCAGGTTAACTTATGAGTTAAGGGAATAAAGAAACTGGAAAATTTCAATCCTGGAGGTGTTCGTCCCGCGAGTGTCCATTCGCCTCGCGAACCAGAAACCAGCCTGAACAGCAGAATGTCATCCTCTCTGGTTCACCCCGCGAACAACACCTCGCCTCGCGACCCTGAAGGCTGATTGTTCCAGAAAAATGCAAGATTTCTGTGTCGCCTCGCGAATCCAAGTCTCGCCTCGCGAGACTGAAGACCAGAAGCCATGACTCTTCCATTCCTCGCCACACGAGCCATACTTCGCCCAGCGAGAAGACCAAACATTGCAGACTCTTCATAATATTCACCTCGCGAGAAGGCGCGGTTCCTGAAAGATATAAATGGCTGTTCTGGGCAGATTAGAAAAAAACTTTTGATTCTCCAGTGTTTTTTTTATAGAATTTCTGGTTGTGTTTCGTTTTGATGGAGAACTAAATTTCTTGGATTAGTCTACTGTAATTGATTTCCACCACACTTGAGGTTTTGTAATTCCTGTTTTGTATGCTTTTCCCTTTTCAATACTATGCTATATATTTCTGTTTGTTTAATTCAGGAGTGTATAGTGTTGTGTTGATTTATTTCGGTGATGTTATGTTCCTATATCAAATCTCGTTTGCTTAATTCGCGTGTGTTCATTCATGTTCGCTTAGTTCATGAGTACTTCACCCCGTTTGCTTAATTCGGGAATTATGAACATATATCTGTAGTAGCGATTTCGCTTGTTAATTGTTGCTACAACCGAAAGGGGATTAGAATCTGCTTAGGACTTGGAATTTGCATGAACCGATGATAGTTGGGAAATCGAGAACAGTAGATTAATCGTCTTTAGCTTATTTGATAATCCTTTAAACTGCTCTGTCTTTATTGCTCTGTTTTTGCTTTGTTTTCCAATTGAACTTCAAACCAACCCCCCCCCAAAAAAAACTGATTTTTGTGGTAATAACAAGTCAAGAGTCCTTGTGAGACGATATCCGAGTTGTCGCGCTAAACTACATTTTTACAAACCGCTCGCTTTTTGGTGCGTGTGCGACAGCGCGGCCAAAAATTGGCACCGTTGCCGGGGTGGCTACAAGGATATTATGTGTTGTTTGGGATTGGGAAAAAGAAAAAGAAATAATAAAAAGGTTGGAGCCAAAGGCAAGAAAAAAAAAGAAAAAAAAAAGAGAAAAAAAAGAAATAAAAAGTACAAAAATTTCAAAAAGGATATTGAAAGAAAAGAGGCTGTAGTCACCCAAAGCATAAAGAAAAATGGAAAAAGGAATTCGAGTGGAAATTCAAAAGTGTAAAAAGTTTCATGCTCTCTTAGTTCCTAGGGACTTAAGCCTAGTACCTTTGTATATCCTACCCTTAGCCAGGCCCCATTACAACCTTAAAAAGACCTTTTGATGTTGCATGCATGTTTTCCGTGGGAACCAATTTGAGATGAAAATCAAATTTATGGGAAGTGTTCTTAAAGGTGAATTGAGTGAAATGTTGTTAGCCTAGACAAAAACTGAGCGGATTGAGTGAAACACTAATTGCCCTTGTGAGGAAGGTGATTGTTTGAATTTGGTGATCTCCCTCTTGTGTGTAACTTGGATCCCTTGCTTAAATTAATGATTGCTTGAATGATGAAATTCTCAAATGTTTAGAGTGAATGCATGTGGGGATTACTTTGTTTGAAAGGGGGGAACATTGAATAAAACTGTTTTGATGAAATTGCTTGAATTTGTGCAAAGTTGATTGAATCCCTTAAGCTTGCCATGTCTTGAGTCTTTTTAAGTTTTTGAGTTTTAGTTTACTTGGGGACAAGCAAAGTTTAAGTTTGGGGTATTTTGATAAGCCTCTGGCTCATCTAGTTTTATGGCTAGTATGACCATGGTTTTGTGCTATTTTTATCCCGTTTTCACCCAAATTAGACTCGATTTTCCTCGAGCAATGTTTTGAGTCCTTTAAGTAGTTTTAGGTTAATTTAGCCAGTTTGGAGTCAAATAATGCACTTATGGCTATTTCTTTGTTTTCAGGTTAACTTATGGGTTAAGGGAATAAAGAAACTGGGAAATTTAAATCCTGGAGGTGTTCGTCCCACGAGTGTCCATTCGCCTCGCGAACCTAAAACCAGCCTGAACAGCAGAATGTCATCCTCTCTGGTTCGTCCCGCGAACAACACCTCGCCTCGCGACCCTGAAGGCTGACTGTTCCAGAAAAATGCAAGATTTCTGTGTCGCCTCTTGAATCCAAGTCTCGCCTCGCGAGACTGAAGACCAGAAGCCATGACTCTTCCATTCCTCGCCACACGAGCCATACTTCGCCCCGCGAGAAGACCAAACGTTGCAGACTCTTCATAATATTCACCTCGCGAGAAGGCGCAATTCCTGAAAGATATAAATGGCTGTTCTGGGCATATTAGAAAAAACTTTTGATTCTCCACTGTTTTTTTATAGAATTTCTGGTTGTGTTTCGTTTTGATGGAGAACTAAATTTCTTGGATTAGTCTACTGTAATTGATTTCCACCGCACTTGAGGTTTTGTAATTCCTGTTTTGTATACTTTTCCCTTTTCAATACTATGCTATATATTTCTGTTTGTTTAATTCAGGAGTGTATAGTGTTGTGTTGATTTATTTCGGTGATGTTATGTTCCTATATCAAATCGCGTTTGCTTAATTCGCGTGTGTTCATTCAAGTTCGCTTAGTTCATGAGTACTTCACCCCGTTTGCTTAATTCGGGAATTAGGAACATATATCTGTAGTAGCGATTTCGCTTGTTAATTGTTGCTACAACCGAAAGGGGATTAGAATCTGCTTAGGGCTTGGAATTTGCATGAATCGATGATAGTTTGGAAATCGAGAACAGTAGATTAATCGTCTTTAGCTTATTTGATAATCCTTAAAACTGCTCTGTCTTTATTGCTCTGTTTTTGCTTTGTTTTCCAATTGAACTTCAAACCCCCCCCCCCCCCCCTAAAACCGATTTTTGTGGTAATAACAAGTCAAGAGTCCTTGTGAAACGATATCCGAGTTGTCGCGCTAAACTACATTTTTACAAACCGCTCGCTTTTTGGCACGTGTCCGACAGTGCGGCCACTAAGCCTATCTAACAACATGATCTCAGTATAAGAGATAGACCTTATCAAATAAGGAGATCAAGTTGGCTTAAGAGATAAGAGATAAGAAGAGATAGACTTGATCCTAAGAAAGAGGATCGGATGACTCAACTATAAAAGGAGTGAGAACCCTAAGAGGAAAACACTTTCACATAACCTAGGTGAATCTCCCTTAAGCGTATTCGAGGAACTAGCTTAACCAAGAGACTACTAAAGAGTCCTTGTCTACTGGTATTCATCAGATACAAGATTAAGGGATTAAGATCATCGCATGGCCAAGGGTTGACCTAGAACTATGTCTGGCTTTGATTCCCATCGGGATATGTAGGACCGAAATACAATATTGTGTCAAGTGATAATCTAAAACAACCTTAGTCTTCACTCTCGATTAAACGTTCTCCGTCTATATTCCGGTAAGTCGGATCTTGGCAGGAACACTGATAATTTGAGATAATGATATACAATAAAAATGATGATATAGACAGTGTAATACCATAAGAAGCTATTTATATAAAAGATTTTTATATTTCTTTTTTGTTTATAAGAATAGCATGGTACTCCTTCAACCCGTGTGATTCCCTTTTGATTGGAATTTAAATCATCAAACCAAAGTTGATGATGAAAAAAATAATGGTTTAAAAGAAACAAGATATTATCAAATTTCCCACATTCAGGCAAGCAGTGGAGCAAAAAACAAATTAAAGTGGTGTTGAGTAAACTTTTCAAACCCTCCTAGTTAGTTATGAGTTATAATATCATGTATGATTTTATGGTGCTACTTGAATCAGATAGAAGTAAAATCCTGAGTAACTATGCTGCACGGTTTGCCCTGCCTATGCCGAACCCAGCTCAGCAGGTAACAGGTCAGACTCAATGAATAATTCCTTCGCTAAGTCAACTTTTGCTAGATTTTTAGCCAGAACATGCAAGTTCAAGGAAATAAATGATGCCTCCTGATTCCCTGCTTGTTTTCCAAGAAATTAGTCTTATTAGGTAGGCAATTATTGTCATATATGTTTCTTCTTCTTTTTTTAATAAAAGTTTAGATGGGTCGGGTTCAGGGACTCACCAGGCTCAAGGCATGCCTTACTGTTCAAAAAGCGCTTACAAAGTTACTTACAGATTACCCACCAATAAGGGTGGGAATAGTCTAGGCCGAGCTAGGCCCTGCTAAGCCTGGGTCTGACCTGCATTCCAATCTCGAGGCCTGAGCCTTGCCTATTAGCCTGATATAGGTCAATTTCTAAGGCCTGAGCCTGACCTACTACAAAGTATGGCCTGACTTGAAAGCCTACTTAAAAGTCTATTTTATCAACAAGACCTTTAAATATGTCTCCATCTATAAATAGGGCATAGTCCTTCACTTGTAAATAAGCTCGTAGGTCTCTAATGACAAAGAAGTTGGTAGACTTATACTAATAAATAGGACACTCAACATTAACAAATAAATAAACAAGTGGGCAACCACACGGTCAATAGGCCTTTACTTTCAAATATTATGAATAACGTAAACAATATATTATAGTATTACAATATATTATATTATACATACATATTTATGTGTGGTTGTGTGTTAAATAGGTCGGTCTGATAGGTCTAGTAGGTTTTTTTTAAAGTCATAGGCTTGACCTATTTTGCTATATAGGCTTTTTAAAGAGCATTGATCTAACATTTTTACTAAATAGGCTAGGTTGAGTTAGGCCTTAAATAAGCTAGGCTATAGGTCCCCGATAAGCGGCCTAACCTATTCCCACCCCTACCCACCAACGAGGTTGACAGTGGAATTCAAACTCACGATCTTGTTGGCTTTTCATATATGCTTTAATCAACAACAAGCATCAATTCTAGCTGCCACTTCGAAACATAATCTATTGGTGAGGGCAGGAGACTAAACTTCATTCAACTGGAGATTTGTCAAGAGAGTGTCCCCTAAAATCTCGGAAATTTAGATGATGATGGTGATAAATATAATGTCATAATCTTAACAAATTCAAATTTCAGATTAATTTTCTTTCTTTTTATTATTTTAACGAACTGCATAGCTAAATAGCTAATGCCAATCAGAATTTGGATATTAATCAACAATCTAGTAGAAAAGAAAATAAGAAATAAGAAAGATGAGTTCTTTCTTCCTTGATTTTCTTCACCATGAGAATATCGAAATCAAAGAGATGATTTGAGGTTTGCGCCAAATATGATGCCGAGCATTAGATGAGGTTAGTGCCAAATGTGTTTCATCCTTCTAGCGCCAGCCTGAGCATATAGATGTTTCATCCGGATCTCCTTCTTCTGAAAAAACTGTTTTTTCTATTATCTTTTTACATTAAAGTAAGGTGGTGATGTAAAATCATTTGGGAAATATGGGATACTTTGGTATTTTTCCTGTGCTAAATTAGGATAAGAAGATCAATTTAATTGGCAATTAATATTAATAAATTAATAAATTTATATCAATAAATATATATCAGTAAATGTTATTAATTTGGATTTTTGTTCTGCCTCTTCATTTTCTTCGAATGTGTGAATAAGGATTTTTTATTTATGTATGTTTCTGCATATTCTACTTCATTTTCCACCTCTGGTGTGTATTTCATCTCTGTTTTAGTTCAACATCCGTGTGTATGTCGGTGTGTCTTTTCTTATAAAATATTAATATGAAATTATCTTCACTCTCTATAAGTTGATGAATTGTAGTTCAAGTTCCTTTTGTTTGATGCTTGACTTCTGTTCCATAGCAATTTTCTGATGATGGTGATGTTGTTATGTGTATGTTTGTGATTGACTGATCTTTCAATATCCATTCCTCAAACACGATAGCCACCTTCCTAAAATCAGTAATCACCGTCAAGTGTAGCTGTATCATTGATGAGAAGAAATCTAGCTGGTTACATGTGTGTGCTTATAGAGATTATTGATGTCTGAAATATATGCTACTTAAGATATAAAATTATTTTGATAGCCAGTCATTGGTGCACTGCCCATGGTTAATTTGAGGGTAAAGATATACTAAGGATAGGGGACCTTTATTATTGATGAATTAGTGTATTTTTTTTATCTGGCATTGAGGATATCTTATCCTTCTCTTTATTTACACTCCTTATTTTATTTTTTAAAAAACCCTTCTTTTATATAAAAAAAAAATAGATCTATGTGTGCGCACATAAGTGTTGATCTGAGTCTTATTTGTAGATATTTGAACTAAGGCTGCGCACCTCAGATTTTTTAGATTTGATTACTATTTCAGGCAATTTATCCATGGCGCCACTTTTGCAGTGTAGGTTAAATATACTTGCAATGTAGTTTAACATGCAAATATTGTTGTAGATGCAGGGCATACTCACAAGGGAAAGTACCTCATTCGTTAAACTACCTCAAGATTGGATTAAGAAGCCCGTACCAATAACTATGCTGCTGGAGGTATTTCTAATTTATCTAACACTTTGCTATCTGGGTATACTCTGATTTTTACTTTAACTATTATTTAGTTTTAAATTATATTAATTTGGTTTTTATTGACTTTAGGAAGCAAACAAATTGCACTTATTTTTCAGCTTTTGCCTGACAAGCCACTCTTTTGGCTGCATGAGGGTCTCGGTGAAGTTGTTGTTTTAGTGTATAAGTTTATAATATATAATGGAAATTACAACCATTTATAGTATGAAACAATGAAAAATTCACTACAAAATTAAGTAAATAAAAGGGACTACAAGCAGCTCTATTTGCGATGCAGGAGCTTGAGTCCCATATTGACTATATGTGAGACATTGGACTCCCATTTATATTGGATGGGATGGAGGCTCCCTCCTCTTATAAGTTAGGCTTTAGGAGTGTGGATGGACCACTCTTTCCTATCTTATCGGGTTGTTGTTGGAGTGTGAATGCCATATTGGCTGGGCGTGAGACACATCTCATTTATAGCTTTTTTTTTTCTTAATTCTTTTAATTATAGGCCTAAAATATTTTATTATCTATATAGAATTTGGTAATATTAAATTTTTTATTTATATTATACGAAAAATTAAGTGAATTGTTCTAATTCATTAAAAAAAAGCTAAAAAATAAATACAGGGAATGTAAAGTTTACATTCTCCATATTTAAAGCGAATTTGGAAAATTGAGATGTGTAAAATGACTTTTTGATCATTGCAAGTATATGTTTACTTATTTAATTTATTGAAAAAAATTATTTCATCATATGCTTAAAATGTTTTAGCTATATTCCATTATATAATATTTATTCATCTATCTATTTCTGCTTCAGCTCTACACAAATACTTATTCGTTAATTTTACAATTCATTATTTTCTAGTTTTAAGTATGAATATGTTTTCAAAATAATATGAAATATTATTCTTTTCACTTAATTCATCCGTGCATCGCACGGGTGCGAGAGCTAGTTATCATTATTGGAGATTGAGCTGCTCCTTTATTTTCTCCTTTCAACTTCCAATTGCAAACATCTAGCAAAATAGATAAGGAGAATCATGAGCCCATTCGTTTAAGATTAAAAAATAAATGATTTTGTTATAAAATAATTTAGTGATTATTTTTAGAGATTTTAAATAAAAGCAGAAACAGATTTGTGTTTGTTTACAATCATAAAAATTATTTTTTAAAAGTAGTTAGTTATAAAAAATGAATTTTTTCCAAAAACTAATGAAAATTGATTTTCATTTTATCCCTAAAATGTTTTTTCTACTTTTCATTGTTTTCAAAAGTAAAAACAAACACACTAAAAGTTTTAAAAAATAATTATTCAATTAAAAAATGATTTTTTTTTTTAAACAAACTAAGTAATAACAAACGTGTTCTAAGTCTAGGATAAAAGCAGTAGTGATGTTGTTAACCTATCTTATAAATCAAAGTTGTGTAAATCAGGGCTTGAGCCCTCCCATAAACCCAAAAAAAATGTGTAAATCAGAGGGACCACGTTATTCAGATATATCCAAGGAATGATTTTACATCCTTCCATCATTTGGGCAAATCCCCTTATTTGGTCATCCCTCTGCAGACACAACAGACCGTTGTTGCCACCTCTTCTTCAGGTCCGACTTTGAAATCAGAGGGACCACATTATTCAGATATATCCAAGGAATGATTTTCCATCCTTCCATCATCCGGGCAAATCCCCTTATTCGATCATCCCTCTGCGGACAGCAGACCGTTGTTGCCACCTCTTCTTCAGGTCCGGCTTTGAACTCTCGGGTTTCAAAGCAAGTCTTCATTGACCATATCTTCCTGTTGGACGATCCAGCCACATAGCACAAGACTAATACTAGTTTCTTGTTATTGAGAATTGAACGATGCAAGACATTTTATTTTTTGGGTCCGGGATAGAACCCAGGATATCTCACAGCCGATATAAGACTAATCCCCCGAGGATGTAGAGTACCAGTTAAGGGGTAACTCCTTTGCCCATAGATGCAGAGCTCTATTTCCATCACCAGGATTCGAACCTTGGACATATGATTAAAGGGATCAAGCTACTTACCACTTGGACTACACCTTCTGTGTTTGCAAGACATTCTTGTACCTCACATAACTCACGACCTGATATAGAAAAATATAGGGAAAAAGGTCTAGAAGATTGAGGTACAGATACCTCACAATTGATTTATTCATTATTATAAATTCAATATATTATTCATTTCTTTATAAATAAATCCAACATACCCAGGACCGCTTGGATGAGATGGTACGGATCTCTTCCAGCTTAATAACCAGAGGTTTCCAGTTCGAATCATGACCCTGGGAATGCAGCAGCATTAAAACTCTTGAGGGAGAGCTTTGTCGCCCTTGTGATCCTACCCGGCTCGAGGGATTAGCCTCAACAATTACGCGCGGATGATATTCTGGGAAACCAAAAAAAAAAGACAAAGAAATCCAACACGAAAAAATGTCTTTCTCATGAATATATGCTAACAAGATAAAAAGTAATTTTAAATTAATAGAGTAAGGCTATGTAATGAATAACTGTACGATAGTTAGTGCAGTTATCCTCTGCTGTTAGAAATTAGTTAGGTTAGTTACTCTCTACAGTTGGTTAGTTACTGTCCTAACTGAATAACTGATTCAGTTACTCTCTACTCATTGTATTCATGGCTAGTATATATATAGCCAAAAGGTGTACACAGAACAATCAATCAATGAGAATCAGTATACACAAATTCTCTGGTTTTTCATTTTTCTTTCTCATGAATCTCTCTCATTATGGTATCATGAGCTAATTTTCTGGGCTCGATCTTCTCCTTCATTCTCATCGCGTTCTTCCATGGCTGCAACAATTCGCAATCCGTTTGATATTCCTAGTTCTGGAGCTTCGGCAACTGCTTCAACACCGTCAACCCTACAGTCTTCAATGTCCATCAAACTCGATGATCACCACTTTCTGTTGTGGAAGCAGCAAGTAGAAGCTGTCATAATCTCGCACAAGCTTCATCAATTTGTAGTAAATCCATCGATTCCACCACAATTCACTTCCGAGGCGAATCGCGCTGGGGATTGAGTCCGATGAGTATCAACTTTGGATCGTTCAGGACCAAATGCTGTTCACATGGCTCCTGAACTCGATATCTCCATCAATTCTTCCTCGATTCATTGGTTGCAAACAGTCCTGGCAAGTTTGGGACAAAATTCACAAGCATTTCCATGCACACTTGAAGGTCAAGGTGCGTCCATTTCGTTCTGAATTGAAAAACACCAAGAAAGGCACACGTACGATCTCGGAATACCTAATGCGTATTCGTGCCCTAATCGAGTCTCTCCAAGCCATCGGCGATCCTGTCACAGAGCAGGATCACATAGATACGGTCCTCGAAGGACTCCCCGAGGAGTATAGTTCCTTCGTGATGATGATCTTTACTAGAGCAGAATCGCCTTCAATTGATGAGGTTGAATCTCTTCTTCTAATGCAATATGCTCAACTTGCGAGGTTCAGACAAGAATTATCGTCTCCTTCAGTCACTGTTAATGTGGCTCAAGCACCAAATCTAGGAAATCTGTCCGCCTCAGTTGATTATCGGCAGAATCAGGGTGGCTTTCGCAGTAGTAGTCGAGGTCGTGGTGGTCGAGGCCGTGGCAGAAGTGATCGAGGTCGTGGGCGCAGTGGCCCTAAACCTACGTGTCAACTTTGCCATAAGTATGGCCATGAAGCCTTCAATTGCTGGTTTCGATTTGATGATACCTTTGTTCAGGTTCAAAGACCTCCTCCTCAAGATTCCAATCAAGGCTATACCCAGACCTACAACTCTCAAGAATACAATCAAGGTACTCAAAGCACTGCTCCCAGATTTCCACCCTCCCAGCAACAACCCAGTGCCAATCTAGTAATGCAGCAACCACAATTTGTTCCAAATACTCGAGAACCTCTGCAAAGATAGTTTGATCCCCAAGCATGGTTCCCAGATTCTGGTGCATCCCACCACATTACTGCTGATTCCAATAACTTCACTCAAAGCAGTCCCTTTGGAGGCCAGGACCAAGTGTTAATGGGTAACGGCCAAGGTCTCTCAATTAACTCTATAGGCTCTTCAAAATTTTTCTCTCCTACTTGTCCTCAAACAATTTTTAAACTTAATAATCTCCTCCTTGTTCCTAATATAACTAAGAATCTAGTTTTCGTTTCCAAGTTTGCCCGTGATAACAATGTTTATTTCGAGTTTCACCCATTCTCTTGCTATGTGAAATCACAGGGCTCTAGTAAGATTCTTCTTCACGGTTCCCTAGGAGGAGATGGACTCTACAGCTTTGAAAACATCAATATTCTAAAGGAACCCTCCACCTCTTGCTTCCAACATACTGTTTCAGCTGCATCTTCTAACAAATCTCCAGCTCCGTACTCAGGTGTCACTAATTCAGCTAGGTCCTCTGCTGTATCTAGTAGTTCCTTTGCCACTTGGCATTATAGACTTGGACATGCAAACAATAATGCTGTAAAAACCATTCTTCAACTTTGTAATCTTCCATCATTGAATAAAACATCCTATGAATTTTGTAATGCCTGTTGCATTGGTAAAGCCCATAGACTACATGCTCCACCTTCCCCCACCATTCATCCTACTCCCTTTGAACTAATCCACAGTGATTTGTGGGGACCCGCACAATTCACTTCTTATGGTGGCTGTTCCTACTATATTACATTTGTTGATGCTCATACAAGATTCACATGGATCTATTTTTTAAAGCAGAAATCGGATGCCTTGACTGCATTTAAACAATTTTAACTCATTGAAACTCAATTTTCTGCCAAAATTAAAGCTTTGCAGTCAGATTGGGGAGGGGAATTTCGACCCTTCTCCAAGTACTTAACTGAGCTAGGCATTTTGCATCGACTAACCTGTCCTCACACCTCCCATCAAAATGGGACTGTTGAGAGAAAGCACTGACATATAGTTGAAATGGGACTGACTCTTCTCTTCCATGCTTCTCTACCTTTAAAATTTTGGGACCACAGCTTTACACAAGTTGTTCATACAATCAACAGACTCCCCACTGCATCATTAACTTCACACTCCTCTCCCTTTCATGCCCTGTTTGGCACCATCCCTGATTACTCTACCTTTCGGGTCTTTGGTTGTGCTTGTTTTCCTTTTCTTAGACCATACAATCAACACAAGTTTGATTTCCGATCCTGAGTGTGTCTACTTAGGCCTCTCTCCTCAACATAGAGGCCACAAGTGCCTTGATTCTAATGGCCGTATATATATTTCAAAGGATGTTTTGTTCAATGAATCTATGTTTCCCTATCCTAAACTCTTCCAACAACATTCTGTCTCACCTGTTTCTAACCCTGAACCTTACCCTGCTACTATACCTATTCCCACATATCCTCCTCTGCATGCCACTCCTATAACTCAGCATCCCCCTTCTCCCTTGCCTCTTTCACCTAGTGTTTCTGTCACTGCCAATGACATTATGGGAACCAGTCCTGCTCAATCTGAACCAGTGTCTCCTGAATCCTCCAGTGCTGCACCTTCTCCTTTGCCTCTTTCACCTAGTATTTCTGTCACTGCCAGCAATACTGTGACAAGCAGTCCTGCATCATCTCCTATTTCCTCCTCCCCTACCCGATGTCCTACACAAACTGAACCTATGTCTCCTGCAACCTCTAGTACTGCTCCCCCGCCATTTCCTCTGACTCTCCATCTCCACCTGCACCTATCAATCTCCATCCTGTGATGACAAGATCCAAAACTGGACACTTGCCTCCTAGCATATTCTTGAGTCATGTTGAGCCTCATTCTGTTAAGGAGGCCTTGGCTAGTCCACAATGGCTTCAAGCCATGCAAGATGAGCATAATGCTCTCATTAAAAATAACACTTGGTCCCTAGTCACACTGCCTCCAAACAGAACTGCTATTGGCTGCAAGTGGGTTTATCGAGTAAAGGAAAATCCTGATGGGACAGTAAACAAATTTAAGGCTAGGCTGGTTGCCAAAGGCTTTCACCGACAGTATGGTTTTGATTTCTTTGAAACCTTCTCTCCGGTAGTCAAACCTGTCACTATTCAGATCATTTTTACCCTAGCCCTCACAAACGGATGGGCAATTAAGCAAATTGATGTAAACAATGCTTTCTTGAATGGTGTTCTCAGTGAGGAAGTCTATATGGTGCAGTCACCCGGGTTTGAGTACAGTGACAAATCTCTTGTTTGTAAGCTTCACAAAGCTCTCTATGGCCTAAAGCAAGCCCCTCGAGCTTGGTATGAAAAACTTGCCTCCACTCTTCTGCAATTTGGATTCCTGGTCAGCAAGTGTGATTCTTCCCTGTTCATCTATTCTAAAGGATCTACCTGCATATATGTCTTGGTTTATGTTGATGACATCATTGTCACTGGATCTTCCACTGCCCTTGTTCAGAATCTGATTCACAAGCTTGATGCACAGTTTGCTCTCAGGGAACTTGGAGATCTGGATTATTTTCTTGGCATTGAAGTTAACCATCTAAGCAATGGTGCACTTCTGCTCATTCAAACCAAGTACATCGAAGACTTATTGGCTAAGGCCCACATGTCAGAGGCTAAAGGAATCTCCTCCCCTATGATTAGTAATTGTAAACTATCCATGTTTGGCACTGATACAGTGGCGGATCCTCATTACTATAGATCCATTGTGGGTGCACTTCAGTATGTCACCCTCACTTGGCCCGACATTGCCTATAGTGTGAATAAAGTGTGCCAATTCATGTCCAACCCTCTTGACTCTCACTGGCAGGATGTTAAGAGGATTTTAAAATATCTCAAAGGCTCCCTAGACTATGGTCTTTTACTCAGACCTGCAGCTGCTCCTTCTGGACCTTATTCTCTGCACACCTACTGTGATGCAGATTGGGGCAGCGACCCTGATGACAGACATTCAACCTCTGCCTCCTGCATCTTCCTTGGACCAAATCTGGTTTCCTGGAGCTCAAAGAAGCAGCCCCTTGTTGCTAGATCCAGCACAGAGGCCGAGTACCGCGGCATGGCCAATGCTACAGCTGAGACTCTGTGGATTCAGTCACTCCTAACTAAATTGCATATTCCCTTTGCCATGCCACAACTCTTTTGTGACAACTTAAGTGCAGTCAAGTTGGACTACAATCCTATTCTTCATGCGAGGACCAAACATATAGAGCTTGATATCCACTTTGTTAGAGAAAAGGTCCTCTCCAAAGCTCTCAATGTTGTGCACGTTCCAAATACAGACCAGCTAGCAGACTCCTTGACAAAGTCTGTTTCCTCCTCTAGATTTGTAGAGTTAAGATCCAAGCTCAATGTTGTTTTATGTCCCAAACCCCCATGAGCTTGAGGGGGGAATAATAGAGTAAGGCTATGTGATGAATAATTGTGCGATAGTTAGTGCAGTTATCCTCTGCTGTTAGCAATTAGTTAGGTTAGTTACTCTCTACAGTTGGTTAGTTACTGTCCTAACTGAATAACTGATTCAGTTACTCTCTGCTCATTGTATTCATGGCTAGTATATATATAGCTAAAAGGTGTACACAGAACAATCAATCAATGAGAATCAGTATACACAAATTCTCTGGTTTTTCATTTTTCTTTCTCATGAATCTCTCTCATTAAAAATTAATATAAATTTGCATTCAATTAGATATTCAATTTTGTACGGCACATCAACGACCTAATAGGCAAAACACCAGATGTCAGATGATTATTTTAATAATAATGCTTAAATAATAAGAGAGATAAATTATTTCTTCACTGATTTTCTTGATGAGCAGATCCAGAAAGGGATTCATCTCTTTTTTTTCTGATTGATCCGTGGATTTCAGTTCTCTCCAGTACTCACTCTCTCGCATCTCTTTCCAACATGCATCTTCACCCTCCATTTAATCCAATGGCCCAAAATATTTTAATATATTAAACATTTTAAATATTAAAAAATAATGTTAAAAGTAAAAATCCCTAATTCTCTGAAAACCCAAACCCAAACAGCACCTCACTCAACCACACCACTCTCTAACTCTCACCACCCCTTGCCTTTGCCGGCCACCGCGAGCACCGGTGCCGCCGTCTGTCTACTGTGCGCCGCCTATAGAGCAAATGAAGCAGAAAAATAGACCAATCAGTAGGTGATGATTATGAAAAAGAGAGAGAACGAAATCAGCACCATTTTACAGCACTAACAACATCACCATAAGCAGCCAGACATTGGGCAGAACTAGACGACAATGGAGCAGGGGGTGACCGATGGAGGCATGGACGTCGATGTCGGAAACGAGGGAGAAAAAAGCAGGGATGCCGACACGCAGGAATGAGGGAACGGTGACGGCGGCGTGTAGGAGGACCACAGACGGCGGCACACGGTAGACGGACGACAGTTCCTGTGGTGGCAAGAGGTGGTGAGAGTTAGGGAGTGGTGTGGCTGAGTGAGGTGCTGTATGGGTTTGGGTTTTCAGAGAATTAGGAATTTTTACTTTTAACATTAATTTTGAATATTTAAAATGTTTAAAATGTTAAAATATTTTGGGCTATTGGATTAAATTGAGGGTGGAGATGCATGCTGAAGAGAGATGCTGGAGAGTGGGTGCTGGAGAGAATTGGAATCCTTGATCCGTTCAGCAGATGATGTAAATCTGCGACCGAGGGAAAGTTTACCTCGTCCCAACGAAGGGCGCCAAATATTCTTGCCAAGATCCGTATTACCGGAATCTAATCGGAACGGGGTATAACCAAGAATGAATGTTAAGGTTATTTAAGAATGTAGCTTGACAGAATGGTGTATCCTGCTCCTACATATCCCATGTGGGAATCAAAGCTAACAAAGTTCTCAATTAAATCTTAGTTAGTTTCCCTCATTAGGGAGACCTTGTATTTATAGTGTTACTTGTAACTGAATAATCATCTAGATAAGTTTTATCTTGTATTGATTGATAGGCTTGCTGCTATGATATGGTAGTTAAATGTAGATCTTGGATAGTTATTATCTGTTAGGTGTCATTTATCACCTATATGTTAGTTATATCTTGATCAACATATATCCATTATTTTAGGATATGGCTCTTGTTCTGTTTAACCAAGACAAACCTGGCTTACTCTTTATATGCTCTTACCATACTTGGCCAAGATCGGGTATATAGATATGGTATGTGAAGCTCGAATTATAACATTCCTTATCTGTTAATGAGTAAGTGAAGCTCGATCTAACCTCGCCCTTTTATTCTCGTGCAGTACAATAAGCATATTAAAATATATACATGTGACTGATAATTGATTACCTTAATGCAATATTTGAACAAGATATTTGACATGTATAATATAACAAGTCTTGCTATTGATTAATTGCATTTGAATATCTCAATTTTTACTGTAGTTTCGACTTTCATAAATTTATTGAGAAATATTTAATAAGGAACTTTAGAATTCCATTAGTTCATTTAAAAAATCTTTTAAAATTACCTTGCAATGATTATTCCCAATGAAAAAACTTCACCCAGACGATGATGGCTCTGCTAGGGTTTGCATGAGAACTTGGCTTCCTTAGCCGTGGTCTCCATGGATTTTTCATGGCTATTCTTGTTTCCTGAATCTTCTTCATATCCTATCTCTTCTTCTCCTTCTCACCCTTCTCTTCCCCCTCCTTCTTCTCACCCTACCAATGTTGCGCAGCTTCCTGTCAAAACTTTTGCTTATGCCTTGCAAAATGCCAACTCCCCATCCCTTGCCTTAAAGGTGATATGCTTGCAGTCACAATCCCTGAGGAGGAATACAAGGCTGGACTGGAAAGTTGCAAAAATAATCTCCATGGTTGTTTAATGCTCTCTAAAGGAGATGCACCTATTAAGGTAGGAGACTTGCACATCAAGCTTTTAAAGCTATGGAGTCCGATCAATCATTGGAAGATAACTCCAATTGGGAGAGGTTTCTATGAATTCTCATTCTCATCCGTTGAAGATATGAGAAAGGTTCTTTCTGTTCGATCTTGGAATATTGCACCAGGGACCTTGCGATTATTCTCTTGGACTGCTGATTTTTGTCCAAACTTGGTGAAACAAACGAACACTCGGTGTTGGATACACATCTTTGGATTGCCACAGGAGTATTGGCGGCCAAAATTTTTGTTTTCAATTGCAAGGGGTGTGGGAATTCCTCTATCGCTTGATGATGCAACAATTAACAAAACTTTGGGTCATTATGCAAGGGTTTTAGTGGATATAGATTTGTTAAAACCTCTTCAGGATCATATCATGGTTTAAAGAATGGATTTTGCTTTTTTGGTTGGGATGGAATATGAATATATTCCTCCTTTCTGTTCGGCCTATTATTGGTCATTCTCTATCATCTTGAAAAAAGAATCCCTTGAACAAGGACAAATCAAAGAAAGAAAACAATGGTTTCTTGGGTGCTAAGAAACTGGGACAGATATATGTTCCTAAGAATAACTCCTTTATTAAAGGAAAGGATGTCATTGATCTTGATCGACAAGATAGGGTACAGGGTCAATCTAGTAAGCCTGCTACTGAGAAAGGCAAGGTTGTGTTAATACTTCGCAGACCTGAGTAGCAAGACTCTTCCTGATGATGTTCCTCATGTCTTAGAACAGACTCATCCAATTGAGCAGGACAGGGCAGATAATGTGAGTCAGAATCATAAGGAAGATGATTCTGATTCTATTGAAATTATATTTGATGAAGTAGATTTGGGCAAAACAGTTTTATCGAATGAGGATGATCATGATAGGCATAATCATGACGCTGCTGGAATTCATCCTATTCAATCTCAGCTGGGTCATCATTGTGAGGGAACATCAAGTTGGAACTTGGTTGATGGTGGACAAAAATCTCCTTCTAAGACTGATTTTGTGCGGATGTCCCGTGTATCTGATACTTTTAGTTCTGCCTCACCAAGACAACAGTTAAGCCTTAATGAACAGGTTTATACAGGCTCTCCATCATTAGACAGTATTGGCATGGCAAATCCAGTTACTCCTCATCCTATGAACTTACCTATTCAAGTTTCTCAGGATTTGAGGACTATTGGTCAATTCTGGTGTGATGCCACTACAGAAGATGAACCTGAAACAAAAAACAAGTTAGTAGAGGTTCAGAATGATGCTTTTCAAGTGGTTCTTTCTAAATCCAAAAAGAATAAGCTTAGGCAGAAAAATAAGAATAATCAAAAGATTGATCAGTATAATACTCGTTCTAAAGCTGGCTCACAATCCATATCCTTTTAAAATGAAGGTACTATATTGGAATGCTCATGGTGTTGGTAACCTAGATACTAGGTTGGTTTTGAAAAGGCTTTGTATGCTGCATAAACCAAATTTTCTAATAATTTCTGAAACTTGGATTTACATTGAAAACTTTCATGGTGAATATTTAGAACTCTGTTGATCTTAAGCCTTTTTTGGTGAATAATAGAAACTCCTTGAAGCATAATATTTGGGGAGCTTGTATAGATAGTACGAATCCTACAATTCTGTCTAACACTAATCAGCAGGTAGCATTCTCTGTTATTGTTGATGTTGTCCCTATTTACATTTCAGTTGTTTATGCTAGCACTAGTCATATTGCTAGGAGACAATTATGGATTGACTTGGCTTCTTTACAACAGCAATTTATTGGTCCTTGGTTATTTGTTGGTGATTTCAATGTTGTTATAGGGGATCATGAAAATAGGGGAGGCAATCTTCCTTCTAGAGTCTCTTGTGAGGAGTTTCAAAGGTGGACATATACTTGTGATCTAATTCATCTTCCTACCAAAGGTGCAGAATATACTTGGGCTAATGGTCGAAGGGGAGACTCCTATACTGAACTGAGGTTAGATAGGTCTATTTGTAATGAGGCATAGCCTTCTTTTTGGAAAAATACTTACTGTTTCACCTTAACAATGAGCCACTCGGACCATCATCCTCTTCTAGTAATTTTTAAGAGAGGTACTGCATCTTTCCCTTCCTCCTTCAAGTTTTTCAGCATGTGACAAATCATGGTGATTGTAGGAGGCTTATTAAGGAAGTTTGGGGCAGAAATGCGGTTGGATGTCCTATGTTTATCTTAGCTTAAAAGTTAAGAATGCTGAAACAAGAATTGAAAATATGGAACAAGGATGTATTTGGAGATGTAAACATTCAGGTTGATAAAGCTCAGTCTGCTCTGGGCAGTATACAAGCAGAAATATCAAGATTGGGAAGTTATGATAGTCTGCAACAACAAGAAATAACTGTTAACTCTCTAAAATATCTGATGTGCATTTGCCCTAAGCTTTAATGAAAACTAAACATTTGTCAATGATTTAATTAACCTTCATGTTGGTTGTTGACCTGTCCATCTAGTGTGCAGAACTCTAAAGAAACAACTTATTTTCACCTGTCTGCCCGCATAGAAGACCACCTGTCTGTTGACTAAAAGTCAACATGTCTACTGACTGGGATGTTGACTGCCTGCATTGAAGATTCAAGTTGTCTATGCAAATCTCTCACACTCGTATGTGGTCCTTCGATGAGGAACACAAGTACAAGGAACTTTTGAGAGCTGTCCGCTCATGCAGAAATCTCTGAAGCTTTCTCTCGCACGCTTATCAAGAAAGTCAGAAGGTCATTCTCACAAGCAACCTAGGAACTCAGAAGCAAAGTCCAGTTAAAGAATGTTTCCAACGTGCTTTATTCCCCAGTACTCCTGGTTATTACACGAAAAGGGGAATGTGCTTTGCAAAGTACATAAGCAACCTGCACAACTCTGATTTGGTTGCTGCACAATGCATAAAGCCCTGATCTTCCGTGTTATAGTACAACCAACTTTCCTATTGCATTAATGGTTGTCCATAACGTCTCTATTACATTTAATGGAGCTCTGCCTAAAGCCAAACTTTGAAGGAATGTCTCTAATGGATCTTAAATGTTTGAAGGCTATAAATACAGAAGTCATTGAAGATGAAGACAGAGAACACACGGCATTAAAGAGACATTACTCAGCGCATTCAATACTTCATTCTTTCAATCTGTATTCTTCAATCATTTGAAGTTATTACGCAGTCTTTCTAAAGATTACATTTAATTCACTCTTCTGAGTGTTAGTGAAAGACTTGCAATTTGTATTTATTACAATCTTCTCTCAAACAAATCTGAGTGATCCTGAAGAGGCTAGGTGAGCAAAGAATACTTGTCTTGGAGCCTGGAGAGGCTAGGTGTGTAAAGAATACTTGAAGTTTGTAACTTGATCAGTTATAGTGGAGAAAACTTGGTGCTGCCAAGGACTGAACATAACCCTAGTTGTTAAAGGGTGAACCAGGATAAATCAATGTGTTTATCTCTCTTCCCTTAAACTCTTTAGTTGCTTAGATTATATTATCTGTTGTTTAACTAAAGGGGTTAAAGTGTGATTATCAAAAAAAATTTCAAGTTGTGTGTTTGTGTGTTTTTCTGTTAAAATCACACTATACAGGTCACCTGTCTGTGCAGTGTTTTTCACACTTGTCTGAACCTACCTTCTATGTGCGAAAAGTTTTTAACTTTGTTTTAATTTCTAATAAACACAATTCAACCCCCCTTCTCGTGTTTATAGTTGTCTATTTCAGTTGGTATCAAAGCTCAGCCTCTAGGTTGAGCATCTAATAGTGTAGAGGTAAAGGTCCTGAAGAATATACATGACTGTTGGAGCTAGTTCAAGTGGGAGCCACCAGACTGGATGAACCTCCCTAGCCAGACCTCTATTCTTCATTGGAGAAAACTACAACTATTGGAAAGATAGATTCTAATGGTTTATCCTATCAACAAACTCTGATCTCTAGGATGTCATCACTAAAGGTCCATTCATTCTTTAAAATGATGACTGTCACATTCGTTATTTTATGTATGATGATTAGGGTTAGGACTTGGATTACATAGCTGAGATGTTGTTCGAGGTTTAGAAACCCTTGCATGACAAGTACGCAGCCTTATCGAGTGAGTTGGAACATAGGAACAAAGTTAGGGTTTCCCGGTTAGCGTTTTTGAGATGTCTGAGTGTGAAATAAGAATTTTGGAGTTAGAATTGAGATTAGGCCCTTTTATGGTTTTAGTTTGTTTATTAGGTCCTAATGAGCCTATTGTTAGTGGAAGAATTTCAAATTCTTGACAGAAATAATTCCGACAGGCTGACGGAAGAACTGAGGGGAGGATTGTCAAAGATATGAAAAAAAAATCGACATAAAGAAAAACGTCGAATTCAGAAGATTATAAGAATTGACAAGTGTGGAGTTGACAAGAAGTTCTTCAGTTAACAAGTCAGACCAACAAGGCCGTCAAAAAGCAAAACTTGGAGCACATCTGTTAGGAGTGAAATTTCTGATTATTGACGGATGCATTTGACTGGCTAACGAAGAAATCAGAGTAATGACTAATATTTTCTAAGTATTGAAGATATTTAGTTGACAAGAAAATACTGGTCGACATAAAGGATAAATGGACAACCCAGTTTTTTGACAAAGTATTAAGAAGAGTTGTCAAACGCACAGAGAAGTGTGAAAATGGCTAAGTCCTCAAGACTGACAAGACATTAGCAAGATAAGCTGTCAAGCAACCAGACCGTCAAAGACAATCAAGTTGACGCGGAGCAGTTCAATAAATTGAGCAGTTATTGGAATTGTATTGACAAGCAGTTTAAATTTAAAGCCTAGGAGAACTGTCAAAGACATGTGACAGTTATTTAGATAGGAAGTTACCATTAGGTAGTTATTTTATTTGCCTATAAATACTAGTCATTACAATGTAATGAGGGAGGGTTACTTGATACACATCCTACACATCTCAATCACACAGCAGATTGACGGATAACATTCAAGTACTCCCTCCATCTTTTCTCATTTCAATACTATGGCGAAGTTCAATGCCATTTTGATCTCTCTTTTTCAAGTTATTTACTTGTTCTTCTTTATTTTCAGTATTTCTCTCAAGTTCTTTTAAGTTTCTTTTACTTCTTCGCAAATAGTATCATTTAGATCTTTATCTACTTAATTTTTCTTTCAAACTTCTGTTTCTCTTCATCGTAAGCCTATTATAATTAGGTAGTTATTGTTATTAAGAAACCACTTCCTACTTTCAAATTTCAAACTATATTCCAAATACATGCAATTTTCATTGTCAAGTTTCATTATTGGCAATAATTCGTACGTCATCCTCTTTTAAACTTATATATTTGTCATAGCATCAAGTCCTTGCCAGTATATTACTACATTTGGCTAACTTGTCGAATTTATACTTGGCAGACAATACATACACACATTCTGACGAGATTACCGCATAACTCGTAGGTCCCACACTCGTTTGATCTTCAATTATTTGTAACAAATGAATTTTGGTCAGAAACCAAAAACCAACGTTAACACCTATATCTCAAATTTGAGCGCAATCGGATGTCAAACGAACCCTGAACTGAAATGGTTGACTTTTGGTCAGAAGTCAATGCTCTAGTATGGGGTTTATCCATGCTCCAGCGCCCAAGTCATTAGACAAGGGCCATCCTTTGACTTGCCACTTCTCAATCATGACTGACGTGGCATCTTCTGATTGGATGCATGGCACGGTGGCGTATCTACCTTCCCACGCTCAAGCATGGTTTTTCCCACGCTCAAGCGTGGACCTTCTCACACTCGAGCGTGGGGACGTGTTTCATCAAAAATAAAATGACTTAAGTCACTTAAGTCATAAACAAAATAATACGAGGCAGAGACCATAGAGAGAAGCCAGAGGACAGAGAGGAGAGTTTAGAGAAAGGAAGAGAGAAAATCTAGAGAGAGAGATAGAGAGTGAGGAAGGAAGGCTACCAAGAACCCTAAATCACCATTTTTGAGAGCTTTGAAGCTGGAACAGATTCTGTAAAATCGTCACCTCACCTTCTTGCACCGTTGGATTGTGTTCACATTTGAGATGGAGGTTCTGGACTAGGAGTTCTTCATATCCAACGGTTGGATCTTTTTACAACCCTCCGAGTGTGAGTTATTCAGCTCAAAAGTTGGAGAGAAACTCGATCAACCCGAGTAGCTCTTGACCAGTCACCTTTGGAGGTCCATCCTAGGCTCATCCACCGTTGGATCGAGCTGACCCTTTTGGAGAAGGTAAAGGAAAGGTAGTTCTTTAATCTTACCGTTCATTTTTTTAAACAAAGATCTAGATTGAGAGATATAGAGCTAAATCAATGATGGATTTTATGGTGTTTGTTGCCGATTCTAAGTCCTTACAATATGTTGTTCACAATGTGGTTTCTTAGGTGAAGTTTGAGGCTTGGATACCCCGTTTCTGGGCGAGTCAGAATCGATGAGTTCAAGAACGTTTCGTTTTAGTTCGTTTCGTCTTGTTCCGTTTAGTGTACAACTCTCGAGGTGGGGGGAAGAAACCATTTAACGTCGAAAACTGCGCGGTTGCATTTAATTCGATAATAGTGTAAGGCGGCCCAAACCCTACACAAGAACGAGTAACGGACATTGTCCATATCACATTGGGGACTACCTAGTGGTACCAATGATGATATAGAAATTGTATGTTTATCGTCGCCACGATAAATATATATTATTTTTTTACGTGATGATTGCCTGCTTGGCTAATTGACTTATGAATGATAACATGAGTTTTGTAATTATTTTTGAAAGTGTTTATATTTATTATTATTATATTTTTGGTATTTATTATTTTGTAAGTAATGACATGATGGAAATGATGATGATTATAATGACATGATGAGTGTTATGTTTGTGCTTAGAGGTTGAGTAAGTGATAAGTTATAATGAGTTATGATGATGTATTGGGGAATTCATATTATATATGTGTTAGTAGTGCCTAACCGAGATGATTACTGTGATAGGATGAAGAAATTGATGAGACGAGATTATTATTGAGGTTATTTATGAGATTATGATGAGCGGTTAGGGCACTAGGGGGTGACCTGAAACATGGTATGTGATATGGTTGACCTGAAACATGGTCTTGTGGGGTCTATTCCTCCAGGGAGAATTCCTGGGGTTTAGGCTAATGGCGGATCATCCCAGACATGATTTCATTTTAGTTGCAGCTATAGTTCATGCGTTGCATGAGCACCCTGGCCGTGGTTCAGAGGTGTGCACCGGATTGTGCAGCTATAGTGTCATTGCTTTGCATGGGCATCCTCTATCCACGTGTGAATGAACGCATTCCCCAAGTATGACTTGGATATTTAAAGTACAAAGCTTTGAAGATGACAAAGGACAACATGTCAACTATATCAAGTTTTGAAGACTTAGATCTACAAAGGGTAGTTCTTAAAGGTTTATGTTTTTTAGTACCTTTGTAAGATCATATAAGATGTTTGAATGAGACGCTAATAAAATAAAATTAAAATCAACATAGGTTAACATAATCAAGTTGAATTCATGCATTCATCATGTTGAAATGTTTTAAATCTTTACTTAATGCATGAATATATAATACTTGTTCATTAGATGAGTTTCATGTTGAAAATCTAAGTTTAAATGAATAGATTTACAAACAAGATGATTGAAACCTTAGTGTAAATATGTTGTGAATAGATTCACTGATTGGTGTGAATAGATTCAAAGCATTTTACTATCTGTGAATATATTCATGAATGGATTCAAGATGTTTCAGTCTCTGTGAATAGATTCATGAATGGATTCACGATGTATCAGTCTCTGTGAATAGATTCATGAATAAATTCATGTGTTTCAGCTTTCTGTGAATCGATTCACAACTGTCAGATCTGGTTTTAAACGTAACAAACACCCCTAATAAATAGATCTATTCATCTCTTTCATTCAAGATCGTTACCCATCATCTAACAAACTCAAAATAGCACGAAATCTCACAAGATCCTTGCGTCTCATTCTCTATATCTTTCATTGTTATCATTAAAGCTTCAAGTTGTAATTTCTTACTTTCAAGAGTGATTCAAACCTCTTCTACTCTCTTGTTTTTGACGTTCTTGGTTTGGAAGAAGTGGGGTATCTTCTTCTGGGTTGGATTCAGGGTGTGGAATCCCTGGTTGTGTGTAGGTTGCAGAGTGGGGTATCTCTGGTGTAAAATTTCTTGAACATTGTACTCAAGATCCTGATTAGTCAAGGAACTCTCATACCGGTGGGTGTGAGACTGGACGTAGATCACAAGAAATTGTGATTGAACCAGTAAAAATATCGGTTTGCAATTTTCATTAACCCTTCTCTCTTTAATTTCAATTTGAATTACATATTAGGGTTTAATTGATATACAATTGAATTGCATTTTTTATAATCTTCTTTAATCATCAATTCATTTACATTTACGTCATCTAAAGATTCACCACGCGTTCTTGTTAAATACGTTATACCTTCATTCAAGAAAAGTTTGCAAAAATCTTTTGAATCCTATTCCCCCCCCCCCCCCCCCCCCCTCTAGGATTCCAACACTTGTTAGAGGCCACTTGGGCTAACACCGCGGACGAGGTGTGCGCCAAGGACTCTGGGACGTGTCGATTCTATTGATGTGATATCCGGATATGGCCGATACCTGATGAGATGTTTCATACAACATTTGCATTGCATCATGATAAAGGGTAGAGGAAAAATCCTAGATGTGGATTGAGGATGGTTGTGTTATATATATATATATATATATATATATATATATAGATAGATAGATAGATAGATAGATAGATAGATAGATAGATAGATAGATAGATAGATAAATACTTATACTTTTGGAGACGGATGTTTAGCGTGTTGTTATAGAATTAAATGTTACTAAACCCTTTCCACGTTTGACTTTATATTGCTTCTTATCCCATTTTCTTTTGCTGTGCGTTCGTACATATATGTTTTCTTTCACAGATCCTGATATAGTTGATGGCGCACTGGGATCACCCATGGATGGTTCAGGACCCGGGGTTCCCCCTCTTGGGGACCTTTAAGGTAGAGTGTGTTGATTCGAACGGATGGCTCGTGGACCCAGTCACTCGTTTCGTTGTGCATACGGGTCCTACGTCCATCACCACCGGGCTCGGACAGGGAGCGCCGATAGGTTTCATCGGCACATTCCTCTTTGGCACTACCCTTCCCGATAGGCCAGCCAGATGGAACATACCGTCGATGCCAGGCATGGCCCTAGTTCCTTTCATGGTACCCTTTCAGGTACTAGTCCCAGGACTCGCATCGGCACCAGCACCAGGGCCCGAGTTAGCACCTATCCAAGAGGAGGACCTGATTGCCCCCGTCTAGGACCTTGCACCCCTTCCAGAGGTACCAGCACCTCTACGGTTTCAGAGTCTTCTCGAGTATCTACCAGAAGGCTTCATCCCCGCAATAGCAGACTTTACAGGCAGAGGTTGAGACACCCCGTTGTGCCCCGGTGTTTTATTAGCTTAAAACCTTATCAATTAATTCCTTAGTCGTGCGCTGAGTGTGAAAAGTACGTAAAAATTTAAAACTTATTTAAACAATCATATAGTTTCAAACATTTAAACAAACCAAGGTTGTAAATATATAAATACACACTAGTTTATTTATTACATTCCAAAACACTGTTGAGGGTATCCTCTCAGTAGGATCCCTTACAGGCATAAACTCAAAATAAAAGCCATACTTAGCGGAGACGTATGAAAATTACTCCTTTTTAGACACACTGGCCATACTATCTATACCGTACTCGTCTTGGATCACGGCTCGACCTCCAGCGTCTGGTTCGTAGGGAGTTCCATCTAACTCCTCCACAACCTCCGTTTCATACAGAGCTCCGTCCAGCTCCTCAGCAACATAATCCTCCATCGGGTCTTCTAATGTAAGTACAGTAACCCACAAGAATACAGAAACATAGGGGATAAGAAGCAGTTCTATCATCAAAAGCAGAAAAGAATAGTAGTAAATTATACAGTAATTATCACAGTCAAATCATCATTCCACACCTAACTAACAAAACATCATCAAATTCAAGTATTCATCTTCTACCCCAATCTCGTACAACTAGACTTTAATACTGACGTGGCCACCACTGATTTCTTTCATGCATTCCTCTCGGGGAATGTCAGTCAATTGTTCAAGCGACATGTTCCAAATTCCCGGTGCACAATCTCTTCCATGGTGAGAACGCTCATGCAAAGCATGACACTATAGCTGCACGATGCTCCCGGTGCACACCCCGTCCACTCCCGGGGGTGCTCAATGAAATTCAATGACACTATAGTTGCACAACCTATTTCTAAGGTGGAACGGTCTAGCGAGAACTCTTGACATCGTGTATTATATTACCAATACACGGTTGTGAACAACAACACCGACCTTGTGTATTATATTACCAATACACGTGAATCTCACCAACCCATTTTAACAACATCCTAGTATCTTAACCTTCCACTAGAACTCAACAATATTCTAGGTCACCATACCGCATTAAAATACATCATCTAGGTTAGGCACCTCTAAGTCACCATTATTCTCACACCCAAAACAAACAACTATCTCTCGAACAACATATATCCCTACTTAAAATCAGCTAAGCACAATATTAACAGCCAGGCAGATCATGCATAACATAACATCAGAAAATATTCAAATATCTCAATATCATATAAAGCAATTTATCACAACCAACTCGTAATAATCAAACCAAATAAATAACAAAGTCAGACTCTGTCACGGCCTGACCGTGATAGCCATCACGACCGTGACAGACAACAAATCCAAGAATTCTACAAAATAAAACCTGTCACGGCCTGGCCGTGATAGCCATCACGGCCGTGACAGACACTGAACATCCTCAACATCATAAATATTCAAACACCGTAATAATACGTCACATGCAGATAGAATACCTCAACCAGCGTATCACAGTAAATTTGATAACAAAAAATCAAACATCCTCAAATACTTAAAATCAACTTAATGTCAATAAACCTACAATCCCCGAATCACCTTTGGTTTTACAGAAAAGGTTTCCAATGGGATTTTGGTCTTGTCGATTACTCGACTACTAGTAGGGTTTAGGTCGCCCTCCACAATTATCATATAATCTACTACTTATCGATTCCGACGATAGGTTGATTCTTTCCCCCACCTGAGTTAGCACCGCAATCCCGAACTCGACGTTCCTCGCTATCACACCACAGCTTAGTAGTTTCACCTTGAACCAAACAACATAACTATAATTAATCAAACCCAATCCATCTATGACACTTTAGGTCTAGGTTCGTCAAAGACTAAGAAAATAGGTTTAGGGTTATTTTCTTAATGCCATCTTTTGGATCCTAGTTACTAGAGTCTTAACTAACATAGATTAATTATTACAAGACTAAAGTTTGGAACAAAATTCTCTACCCTATAGGGTTAGGGTTTTGGCCATATATAGGAATTTAAGCTAGGGATTTTTGTTAGACCTAAGCTCTTGGATTTAAGCTATACATGTATTATAGAACTTAAGTCAAGTACTAACTTTCAAAACAAACAACAAAACACCAAACCCATTTTCCTACCTAAGTTCGGCCATTAATGGTTAATAGGGAAGGAAAATGATTTTGATCACATGCTCTTGGATAAATAAAGGAGGGATCATAACTAGATCATAGAAATTGGTTTCACATTTTTATGATTTTTCTACAATTTTCTAGAATTAATTGAAGTTCTAGATCGAAGAAATGAAAACTAAGACATGTGAAGAACAAAAGCTTAAACAAGAGATGAGATGAGATGATCATGTTACCTCAAGTGTATGAAGAATATGGAGAAAAGATGATGATCTTGACAAGTTCTTCAATGGAAGCACTTGGAGCTCTTGAAGAAGAAAATGGAGTTTTGGTGATTTGTGAAGGAATGAAGAAGAATGAAGAAGATGAAGAAGATGAGTGAAAGGGGAGGGAGGCCACGGTTTTGGAGGGTATATATAGGAGTAATCTTAGGTCTTGTTTGGTTTTTAACTTTTAGATTAATGGGTTTTGTGATTATTTAATTAATATAAGTTTAACCATAGTTAATAATTAACTTAACTAGGGTTACTTTGCTTAACTATGGTTAATAAATATGTGGCTCACATTTGATGGAGGTGAGACTGATTTTGGGCCACACAAAGTGACTCACCAATGAGTCACCTATCCTATCCGTTAGCGCTTCCTGGAAATTCCGTACCCAGCTCCGTCGTTTACCCGATTTCGGTTTTGAGAGGAAAATAATGAAACGAAAGCAAAATGAAATAGGTATGATTTATTGGAGGTGGATGCACGAAATTGGAGAGATGTGGGAGGTATACAACCATATAAAATGAGTGGTTAACAGTGCGTAGATGCGTCTTGTTAATACCCGCGAAAGCTTGGGGGTATTTTGGTCTTTTTACCTAAAAGTCATGATTACTTGAATTTAATGCTCATAAATGCTTGGTGAGTCATGATGGTGACTCATCCCATGACTCAGCTCCTCCGATGTCCGATTTTGTCTCTGCGCCTCCCTTCTCGACTTCGCCGGTTCCCCGATTAGGGTTTTACGCCCGTAAAAAGCGTAATATTTCATTTTCGGTTGAAAATTTTCAAAACAACCAAACTCGTTGGAAATATGATTTAAATATAAACCATTGCTTTCACAAGTCAAAATTAGGTTTTCTGCTCAGTAAAATTATACGGTCAGTGAAAACGCAGACCGATTTCCGTCTGAATTTTCAACCCAAATTTTTATCCTAAGCTTCTACCCTATGATAGAGTATGAATATGATTTTTATTTCATAAAAATCAATCTCCATGAACTCGGATAAAAATATAATTAAATACATTTATACCGGTTAATACAGCGAAAATATTTTTACTGAAAAAAATAGAAATCGGAAAATAAAAAGTAGGGTGTTACATTACTAACCCTCTTAGAAAAAAATTTCGTCCTCGGAATTTACATACTTCATAAAAGATGTGGATATCGTTGTTGCATATCTGCTTCACGTTCCCAAGTAGCATCTCCCGTAGTTTCATCCCATATGACCTTAACCAAAGGAATTTGTCTACCACGAAGCTCCTTAACCTCTCTATCTGCTATCCTTACAGGGAGAGCCTCATACTCTAGATTCTCTCGCAGTGGTATAGACTCAAACTCAATAACATGTGAAGGATCAGGATAATCTTTTCTCAACTGAGAAACGTGAAAGACGTCATGAAGGTTAGCAAGGTTAGGTGGTAAAGCAATATGATAAGCTACTGGACCAATCCTTCGAAGAATATGGAAAGGTCCGATGAATCTAGGAGTAATTTTTCTAGTTTTGATAGCCCTGCCTATTCCGGTCTTCGGAGTGACTCTCAAAAACACATGATCACCCTCCTGGAATTCTAAAGGTCTCCTTCTCTTGTTACTGTAGCTCCTTTGCCTATCCTGTGCTTCCTTCATCTTTTCCCTTATCTTCCCAACTTGTTCCGCAGTCTGTTGCACCACATCTGGACCCAAGACTTGATTTTCACCAATCTCGTACCAACATAACGGGGTCCTACACTTCCTACCTTATAACGCCTCATATGGTGCCATTCCTATACTACTGTGAAAACTATTGTTGTAAGTAAATTTAATCAATGGCAAGAACTCATCCCAACTGCCAGTGTGTTCTAAAACACAAGCTCTTAAAAGATCCTCTAATGATTGAATCGTCCTTTCTGACTGTCCATTTGTTTGAGGATGATAAGCAGAACTCATCCTCAACTTGGTCCCTAAAGCATTGTGCAACTGTTTCCAAAATATAGATGTAAAACTAGGATCTCGGTCTGAGACAATGCTTGATGGCACACCATGCAACCTAACAACTTCTTTTGGTCGAACAGATACTTCAGACTTTTATGGTCACTGTAAACATTAAATTTTGCTCCATACAGAAAGTGTCGTCATATCTTTAGTGCGAACACTATGGCTGCTAACTCCAAATCATGAGTCGGATAAATCCTCTCATGAATTCTTAACTGTCGGGAAGCATACGCCACAACTTTTACCTCTTGCATTAATACACATCCCAAACCCTGGTATGACGCATCACAGTATACGTCAAATTGTCCTAAAGGATCAGGTAAGGTCAACACAGGTGATGTTGTCAACCTATCCCTCAACTTTCGGAAACTTCGTTCACACTTATCTGTCCATATAAAGGTTGTATCTTTCCTCGTCAACTGCATTATAGGCAACGCAATCTTTGAGAATCCCTCTATAAACCTTTGATAGTATCCAGCTAATCCTAAAAATCTTCGTACCACACTTACTATCTTGGGTCGTTCCCAGTTAGGAACTGCCTCCACCTTAGCTGGATCTACCGTTATTCCTTCTTTATTGATCACATGACCTAAAAACTGAACTTCTTCCATCCAAAAATCACACTTCGAGAGTTTGGCATAAAGCTGCCTATCCTTCAAAACTTGCAGTACGACTCTCAAATGCTCCTCATGATCTTCCTGCGTACGAGAATAGATAAGAATATCGTCGATGAACACAACGACAAACTTATCGAGGAATGGTCTAAAGATTCGGTTCATATAATCCATGAACACTGCTGGAGCATTAGTCACACCAAAAGGAATAACTAAATACTCGTAATGTCCATACCTCGTCCTAAAAGCTGTTTTAAGTATATCTTCCTTTCTTACTCTAATCTGGTGGTATCCAGTCCGCAAATCAATCTTAGAAAACACTACTGCTCCTTTCAACTGATCCATCAAATCATCTATTCTAGGCAACGGATACTTGTTTCTAATTGTCACTTTATTTAACTGCCTATAATCCGTGCACAACCTAGCACTTCCATCCTTCTTTTTAACAAACAACATCGGTGCTCCCCATGGCGAAACACTCGGTCTGATGAACTCTTTTCCCAACATGTCATCCAATTGTTTCTTTAACTCCGCCAATTCTACAGGTGACATCCGATAAGGTGCCATAGATATAGGTCCTGTCCCTGGTACTAGATCTATGGTGAATTCTACTTCTCGTTCTGGTGGCAAACCTGGAACGTCGGGAGGGAAAACTTCAGGAAACTCTCTCACAATAGGCATAGAATCTATACTAGGAGTCTCATTAGTTTCCACCGCGAACAGCATCACGTACTGCCGAGAATCATCACTCCTCATGGATAGTCCTTCATTGGCAGAGACTACACTAGAAGACTCAAGAAATGATAAGGTCTTACTAGAACAATCTAGCATTACATGGTTAGCCGAAAGCCAATCAATGCCAAGAATAACATCTATCTGTTGCATAGGCAAATAGACAAGTTCTAGAATAAATGTCCTATTCTCAACAACTATAGAACACTGTAAACAAATAGACATAGTGGTCAAAGGATTACTAGTTGGAGTATATACTGTCAGGGTATAAGGTAATTGAGAAATAGTTAATTTTAATTCATCCACACACTCATACGAAATAAATGAATGTGTAGCGCCTGAGTCAAATAACACATACGATAGTCTACCAGCTATCAAACACATACCTTGTATAAGATCAGCAGATTGAGAGGATTCAGCTCCCCTCACAGTAAACACTCTTCCAGTGGCTTGAGGTCTAGCTACTTGTGGTCCTGCTGCCTGAACTCCTCTTCCAGCTCCACCTCTATTGTTTCCATCTCATTTTCCCGCAGCTGCCAGTTGTTGCACAAACCGTTGTCTGCAGTCTCGTGCCATATGACCTGGTTTCCCACAGTTGAAACAACTAGGCCTATTCATACAGTCTTTAGCATAATGCCATCCTCCACATCTAAAGCAAACTAAGTCTTGTTGTTGCTGACCCGCTCTAGTCACTGATGCTGATGTAGGTGCCTGCACTGGTCTTGCATATGGTCTCTACCTCCACTGAGAACCACTTCCTCCGCGCCTCTGAAAATTTGATCGATTAGGACCTCCACTTCTTAATTGTTTCTGCTCATTGGCCATCCTCAGATCGATACTTTCAATAGCACTGCATCTCTCCACCAGTTCCGGGAAATACTGAATGTCAAGAGACACCACAGCCCTCTGCAGCTCGTTTCTAAGTCCTTCCTCAAACCTCCTACATTGCCAGTCTTCATTCGGAAACCTCTGATAGTACTCTGAAAACTTGATCAGCACCTCAAAGCGTGATGCGTACTCACCTACAGACATGTTGCCTTATCTGAGGTTTGTGAATTCTTTTTCCTTCTCGCGTCGAACTAGACGTGGAAAATATTTTTTTGAAGAAGCAGTCGGTGAACAACTGCCGGTTAATCATTCTGCCTTCAGCCTCCAATAGTTTTTTCTTCCCTTTCCACCAGAACTCTGCTTTTTCATTTAGCATGAAGGCAGCATAAGTCACTTTCCTCTCCTCGTTACAGCGTATAGTTGCAAATATCTTCTCAATCTCTTGTATCCACCATTCGGTCTTCTCCGGGTCATATTCTCCTCGGAATTGAGGTGGATTCCCTTTCATAAAAGTAGCCAACCCTGCATCTTCAGCTGCTACAGCCCTCCTCTGGTTTTTTAGTTCCAGTTGGTCTCTGTTCATCTGCAGCATCTCAGCATTCTGATGGGTTTGTAACAGCATAGCAGCAGCTATCGTTTCCAAGGTATGGGGAGTCGCATATGACCCTCCTCCATTAGTGTCATTATTGACAGCTCCTATAATTCTGTCCGGAGTTCTATCACCACTGTTGGTTGGACGTCCTCTTCCTCGGGCCATGATTCTGTAAAAGAAATCATCCGCTCTTATTAGTATGACATGTAATACTACATAGACAAGTATCTACATACCATATGCCATACCAATATTAATTTTCACAGAAGAATCGGACACACTACCCAACTTCTAAGCATAGTCAAAAATCCGATGTGGATTTAACTAGACATGGCCAGTAACAATATCCTAAACCTCGCAGTCCGACCAGAATCAAACTGCTCTGATACCAAATGAGACACCCCGTTGTGCCCCGATGTTTTATTAGCTTAAAACCTTATCAATTAATTCCTTAATCACGCGCTGAGTGTGAAAAGTACGTAAAAATTTAAAACTTTATTTAAACAATCATATAGCTTCAAACATTTGAACAAACCAGGGTTGTAAATATATAAATACACACTAGTTTATTTATTACATTCCAAAACACTGTTGAGGGTATCCTCTCAGTAGGATCCCTTACAGGCATAAACTCAAAATAAAAGACATACTTAGCGGAGACGTATGAAAATTACTCCTTTTTAGACACACTGGCCATACTATCTATACCGTACTCGTCCTGGATCACGGCTCGACCTCCAGCGTCTGGTTCATAGGGAGTTCCATCTAACTCCTCCACAACCTCCATTTCATACAGAGCTCCGTCCAGCTCCTCAACAACATAATCCTCCATCGGGTCTTCTAATGTAAGTACAGTAACCCACAAGAATACAGAAACATAGGGGATAAGAAGCAGTTCTATCATCAAAAGCGGAAAAGAGTAGTAGTAAATTATACAGTAATTATCACAGACAAATCATCATTCCACACCTAACTAACAAAACATCATCAAATTCAAGTATTCATCTTCTACCCCAATCTCGTACAACTAGACTTTAATACTGACGTGGCCACCACTGATTTCTTTCATGCATTCCTCTCGGGGAATGTCAGTCAATTGTTCAAGCGACATGTTCCAAATTCCCGGTGCACATTCTCTTCCATGCATGGTGAGAACGCTCATGCAAAGCATGACACTATAGCTGCACGATGCTCCCGGTGCTCACCCCGTCCACTCCCGGGGGTGCTCAATGAAATTCAATGACACTATAGCTGCACGACCTATTTCTAAGGTGGAACGGTCTAGTGAGAACTCTTGACCTCGTGTATTATATTACCAATACACGGTTGTGAACAACAACACCGACCTTGTGTATTATATTACCAATACACGTGAATCTCACCAACCCATTTTAACAACATCCTAGTGCCTTAACCTTCCACTAGAACTCAACAATATTCTAGGTCACCATACCGCATTAAAATACATCATCTAGGTTAGGCACCTCTGAGTCACCATTATTCTCACGCCCAAAACAAACAACTATCTCTCGAACAACATATATCCCTACTTAAAATCATCTAAGCACAATATTAACAGCCAGGCAGATCATGCATAACATAACATCAGAAAATATTCAAATATCTCAATATCATATAAAGCAATTTATCACAACCAACTCGTAATAATCAAACCAAATAAATAACAAAGTCAGACTCTGTCACGGCCTGACCGTGATAGCCATCACGACCGTGACAGACAACAAATGCAAGAATTCTACAAAACAGAACCTGTCACGGCCTGGCCGTGATAGCCATCATGGCCGTGACAGACATTGAACATCCTCAACATCATAAATATTCAAACACCGTAATAATACGTCACATGCAGATGGAATACCTCAACTAGCGTATCACAATAAATTTGATAACAAAAAATCAAACATCCTCAAATACTTAAAATCAACTTAATGTCAATAAACCTACGATCCCCAAATCACCATTGGTTTTATAGAAAAGGTTTCCAATGGGATTTTGGTCTTGTTGATTACTCGACTACTAGTAGAGTTTAGGTCGCCCTACACAATTATCATATAATCTACTACTTATCGATCCCGACGATAGGTTGATTCTTTCCCCCACCTGAGTTAGCACCGCAATCCCGAACTCGACGTTCCTCGCTATCACACCACAGCTTAGTAGTTTCACCTTGAACCAAACAACATAACTATAATTAATCAAACCCAATCCATCTATGACACTTTAGGGCTAGGTTCGGCCAAGACTATGAAAATAGGTTTAGGGTTATTTTCTTAATGCCATCTTTTGGATCCTAGTTACTACAGTCTTAACTAACATAGATTAATTATTACAAGACTAAAGTTTGGAACAAAATTCTCTACCCTATAGGGTTAGGGTTTTGGCCATATATAGGAATTTAAGCTAGGGGTTTTTTTGGACCTAAGATCTTGGATTTAAGCTATACATGTATTATAGAACTTGAGTCAAGTACTAACTTTCAAAACAAACAACAAAACACCAAACCCATTTTCCTACCTAAGTTCGGGCATTAATGGTTAATAGGGAAGGAAAATGATTTTGATCACATGCTCTTGGATAAATAAAGGAGTGATCATAACTAGATCATAGAAATTGGTTTCACATTTTTATGATTTTTCTACAATTTTCTAGAATTAATTGAAGTTCTAGATCTAAGAAATGAAAACTAAGACATATGAAGAACAAATGCTTAAACAAGAGATGAGATGATCATGTTGCCTCAAGTGTATGAAGAATATGGAGAAAAGATGATGATCTTGACAAGTTCTTCAATGGAAGCACTTGGAGCTCTTGAAGAAGAAAATGGAGTTTTGGTGATTTGTGAAGAAATGAAGAAGAATGAAGAAGATGAGTGAAAGGGGAGGGAGGCCACGGTTTTGGAGGGTATATATAGGAGTAATCTTAGGCCTTGTTTGGTTTTTAACTTTTAGATTAATGGGTTTTGTGATTATTTAATTAATATAAGGTTAACCATAGTTAATAATTAACTTAACTAGGGTTACTTTGCTTAACTATAGTTAATAAATATGTGGCTCACATTTGATGGAGGTGAGGCTGATTTTGGGCCACACAAAGTGACTCACCAATGAGTCACCGATCCTATCCGTTAGGGCTTCCCGGAAATTCCGTACACAGCTCCGTCGTTTACCCGATTTCGGTTTTGAGAGGAAAATAATGAAACGAAAGCAAAATGAAATAGGTATGATTTATTGGAGGTGGATGCACGAAATTGGAGAGATGTGGGAGGAATACAACCATATAAAATGAGTGGTTAAAAGTGCGTAGATGCGTCTTGTTAATACCCGCAAAAGCTTGGGGATATTTTGGTCTTTTTACCTAAAAGTCATGATTACTTGAATTTGATGCTCATAAATGCTTGGTGAGTCACGGTGGTGACTCATCCCATGACTCAGCTCCTCCAGTGTCCGGTTTTGTCTCTGCGCCTCCCTTCTCGACTTCGCCGGTTCCCCGATTAGGGTTTTACGCCCGTGAAAAGTGTAATATTTCATTTTCGATTGAAAATTTTCAAAACAAGCAAACTTGTTGGAAATATGATTTAAATATAAACCATTTCGTTCATGAGTCAAAATTATGTTTTCTGCTCAGTAAAATTATATTGTCAGTGAAAACGTAGACCGATTCCCGTCTGAATTTTCAACCCAGATTTTTATCTTAAGCTTCTACCTTAAGATAGAGTATGAATATGATTTTTATTTCATAAAAATCAATCTCCATGAACTCGGATAAAAATATAATTAAATACATTTATACCGGTTAATACAGCGAAAATATTTTTACAGAAAAAAAGTAAAAAACGGAAAATTAAAAGTAAGGTGTTACAGAGGTTTCAGAGGCAGTTGGACAGGAGCTCTTCTAGTGAGAGCGGAGGAGTGTCCGGACCACGGTATGTGGACGAGGGTGGTAGTATGTGATGGCTCGGGCCATTGCCATCTGTATAGGTGTGAGTGGGGTTTTATTGTATTTTGGGAGGGGACGGGGTGTAGAGAGAATCGGTGAGGCATCTTCCCTTTTGGTCTTTTGATATATTTCTTTTATGTTATGTTATCACCAGTTTGTATATATCGGGATCCTACTGATGGGAATCTCTTGACAGTTATGTATCAGGCTATGATGTGTATATGTTATGCAAGCATGTATATATGTTGTTTATATTTTAAGTTTTTAATTTTTCCGTTGTTTTTAATACATCCGCTTAACGATAATAATGAAATTAGGTCTTAATATCTTGGGTTATCTTTAATGGGACGTTGGGGTGTCTCATTTGTTGGTATCAGAGAAGTTCGATTCTGAAACGGACTATGAGGACTGTGATTAGGGTGAACTAGCTATTTAGTTGAATCCATATCGGATAACAGCTATGCTTAGAAGTTGGGTAACGAGTCCGACGCGACATTTCTATGACATATAGTATTTATATTCCTGTTTTATGTAGTATTATATGTCATATTGATGTGGGCTAATGATTTCTTTTAAGAGGATCATGCCTCGAGGCAGAGGTCGAGGACGTGGCAGATGTGGTGAAGGTAGAGCTATAAAGGGTGTTGAGTATGAGCGTTAGCCAGCGGCAAAAGTTGGAGGTGGATGGGAGTCATCCAAGACTCTCCAGACTATCCGTGAGTTAGCATGTTCTGTTGCAGCAGGCGCATCAGAATACTCCCAGGATGAAGAGTTATATGAACAATAGGATAGGAGGATAGTTGTTGAGGCTGAGGATATGGGGTTGGCTACCTTTCTGAAAGGTAGGCCACCACAGTTCGGAGGAGAGTATGACCCATAGCGAGCTGAGTGGTGGATACAGGAGTTGGAGAAGATCTTTGATCACTATGTCAGTTTGCCTACAGTGTCCTATAGTGGTTGAAAATAGGACATTTCTTGTAGATCTCATCTGTTTTCCTATGCAACAGATAGATGTTATCCTTGGCATGGATTGGCTTTCGGCAAACCATGTAGTGTGGGACTGTGCCCAAAAGACTTTATCTTTTCTTGAGCCTTCTAGCATAGTATCTGCCAATGAAGGAGTGGCTATGAGGAGTGACGATTCTCTGCAGTATGTGATTCTTTTCTCTTTGGAAGCTAAAAAGACTCCAAGCATAGATTCTTTGCCTATCAAGAGAGAGTTTCCCAAGGTTTTCATTCCTGATGTTCCAGGTTTGCCACCCGAGAAGGAGGGGGAGTTCGCCATAGATCTCATACTAGGGACCGGATCTATATCAGTAGCTCCTTATCGGATGTCACCCCTGGAGTTGGAAGAGTTAAAAAAACAACTTGATGATATGATGAAGAAGGAATTCATCAGACCGAGTGTTTCGCCTTGGGGAGCACTGGTATTGTTTGTTAAGAAAAAGGATGGTAGTTCGAGGTTGTGCACGGATTACAGGCAGTTGAATAAGGTTAAAATCAAGAACAAATATCCGTTGCCTAGGATAGATGATCTGATGGATCAGTTGAAGGGAGCTTCGGTGTTTTCTAAGATAGATTTAAGATTAGGATACCATCAGATTAGGGTGAAGAAGGAGGATATACCTAAGACCGCTTTCAGGACGAGGTATGGACACTACGAGTACCTAGTTATGCCTTTTGGTGTAATTGATGCTCCAGCGGTGTTCATGGATTACATGAACAGGATCTTTGGACCGTTCCTCGATAAGTTTGTAGTGGTGTTCATAGATGATATTCTTATTTATTCCCGTAGTCGGGAAGAACACGAGGAACATCTGAGAATTGTGTTACAGGTGCTGAGAGATAGGCAGTTGTATGCTAAGCTATCCAAGTGTAAATTTTGGTTAGAGGAAATACAGTTCTTAGGTCATATAATCAACAAACAAGGGATAGCTGTTAATCCGGTTAAGGTAGAGGCAGTGATTAAGTGGGAGAGGCCTAAGTCAGTGAGTGAGGTGAGGAGTTTCCTAGGTTTAGTTGGTTACTACAGGAGGTTCATCAAGGGTTTCTGAAAGATTGCGTTGCCTATGACGCAGTTAACGAGAAAAGGTACAACATTTGTTTGGACAAAAAAGTGTGAAGAGAGCTTTCAGAAGCTAAAGGAGAAGTTGACTACATCTCTAGTACTGACATTACTAGATCCATTAGGACAGTTTGACGTGTACTGTGACGCATCATATCAAGGATTGGGTTGTGTTTTGATGCAAGAGGGAAGAGTTGTGGCTTATTCTTCCCGACAGTTGAGGGTTCATGAAAGGAATTACCCGACCCATGATCTGGAGTTAGCAGCCATAGTGTTCGCATTGAAGATATGTTGATACTATCTCTATGGATCTAAGTTCAATGTGTTCAGTGATCACAAGAGTTTAAAGTATCTGTTTGATCAGAAGGAGCTGAACATGAGGCAGCATAGATGGATGGAATTCATTAAGGACTATGAATTTGATCTTCAATACCATCCAGGGAGAGCGAATGTAGTGGCAGATGCACTAAGTAGGAAATCTTTACATATGTCCGCAATGATGGTGAAATAGATGGAATTGCTTGAAAAGTTTAGAGATATGAACCTAGGTATGGATGTGACTGAGGATAGAATATGCTTTGGTATTATCACCATCAGTAGTGAGTTTTTGAGAGACCTTAGGATTAAGCAAGATCAAGATGAATATATGCAAGAAGTTAGTCGAGGCATAGATGAGGGTAAGGCTTCAGAGTTCCGGAGAGGATCAGATAGGGTGTTAAGGTTTAGAAATCGGATATGTGTGCCGGGGGACTTAGAGATTAGGAAGATGATTTTAGAGAAGGTACATAAGAGTAAGTTGAGTTTTCACCCAGGAGCCACCAAGATGTATCAAGACTTGAAGAAAATGTTTGGGTGGCCCAAGATGAAGAAAGAAGTGGCGGAGTATGTTCTATCATGTTTGGTGTGTCGAAAAGCTAAGATAGAGCATCAAAAGCCTGCAGGATTGTTGCAGTCCTTGGATATCCCATAGTGGAAATGGGATAGTATAGCGATGGACTTGGTGGTTGGATTCCCACAAACTCCGAAGAGGTTTGATGCGATTTGGGTTATCATTAATAGGTTGATGATGTGTGCTCACTTCTTACCTATTGGTGAGAGTTATAGTCTTGACAAGTTGACCCAGATCTACATCAAGTAAGTAGTGAGGTTGCATGGTGTGCCATCGAGTATTGTCTCCGGTCGAATCCTAGATTTACATCTAGATGTTAGAGACAGTTACACAATGCTTTGGGAACAAAATTAAGGATGAGTTCTGCTTATCATCCTCAGATGGATGGACAGTCAGATAGAACAATTCAGTCATTGGAGGATCTTTTAAGAGCTTATGTGTTTGAACATGTTGGTAGTTGGGATGAATTCCTACCTTTGATTGAGTTTACATATAATAACAGTTTCCACAGCAGTATCGGGATGGCACCGTATGAGGCTTTGTATGGGAGAAAGTGTAGGACTCTATTGTGTTGGTATGAGACTGGCGAGAGCCAAGTGTTGGGTCCTAATGTGGTACAACTAACAACAAAACAAGTCAGGAAGATAAGAGAGAAAATGAAAGAAGCGCGGGATAGGCAAAAGAGCTACAGTAACAAGAGGAGGAGACCCTTAGAGTTCCAAGAAGGTGATCACGTGTTTTTTAGAGTCACCCCGAAGACCGGAATTGACATGGCTATAAATTCTAGAAAGCTCACTCCCCGATTCATTGGACCATTTCAGATTCTTCGACGAATTGGTCCAGAAGTCTACCAGATAGCCTTACCGCCTAACCTTTCTAACCTACATGATGTCTTCCATGTGTCCCAGTTGAGAAAATACTACCCAGATCCTTCTAATGTGATTGAGCCTGAATCCATACAACTCCGAGAGAATCTAGAATATGAGGCTTTACCGTCTAAGATTGCAGATATAGGGATTAAAGAACTCCGTGATAAACAGATTCCCCTGGTCAAGGTCATTTGAGATAGTGTTACTGGAGATGCTACCTGGGAGCATGAGGCAGACATTCAGCAACGGTACCCCCATTTGTTCTCAGGCATGTAAATTCTGAGGACGGAATTTCTTTTAAGGGGGTAGAAATGTAACATCCGTTATTTTATGTATAGATTATGTATGAGGATTATGGTTAGGACTTGGATTACATATCTGAGATGTTGTTCAAGGTTTAGAAACCCTTGCATGACAAGTACGCAGCCTTATCGAGTGAGTTTGAACGTAGGAACAAAGTTAGGGTTTCCCAGTTAGCGTTTTTGAGACGTTTCAGTGTGAAATAAAAATTTTGGAGTTAGAATTGATATTAGGCCTTCTGATGGTTTTAGTTTGTTTATTAGATCCTAATGAGCCTATATCTCAAATTTGAGCGCAATCGGACGTCGAACGAACCCTGAACTCAAATGGTTGACTTTTGGTCAGAAGTCAATGCTCCAGTGTTGGTGTATCCACGCTCCAGTGCCCAAGTCAACAGACAAGGGCCATGCTTTGACTTTCCACGTGTCATTCAGGACTGACGTGGCATCTTTTGATTGGCTGCATGGCACGGTGGCGTATCTGCCTTCCCACGCTCAAGTGTGGGCACGCTCAAGCGTGGACCTTCTCAGGCTCGAGCGTGGGGACGTGTTTCAGCAAAACTAAAATGACTTAAGTGACTTAAGTCACTTAAGTCATAAACAAAAGAATAAGAGGCAGAGACCATAGAGAGAAGCCAGAGAACAGAGAGAAGAGTTTAGAGAGAGGAAGAGAGAAAATCTAGAGAGAGAGATAGAAAGTGAGGAAGGAAGGCTACCAAGAACCCTAAATCACCATTTTTGAGAGCTTTGAAGCTGGAACAGATTTTATAAAATCGTCACCCAACCTTCTTGCACCGTTGGATTGTGTTCAAATTTGAGATGGTGCTTCTAGACTAGGAGTTCTTCATATCCAACGGTTGAAATTTTGTACAACCCTCCGAGTGTGAGTTATTCGGCTCAGAAGTTGGAGAGAAACTCAACCCGAGGAGCTCCTGACCAGTCACCTTGGGAGGTTCATCCTAGGCTCATCCACTGTTGGATCGAGCTGAACTTTTTGGAGAAGGTAAAGGAAATGCAGCTCTTTAATCTCACCGTTCTGTTTGTTACACAAAGGTCTAGTTTGTTCACAATGTGGTTTCTTAGGTGAATTTTGAGGCTCGGATGCCCTGTTTCTGGGCGAGGCAGAATCGAGGAGTTCAAGGACGTTTCGTTTTAGTTCGTTTCGTCTCGTTCCATTTAGCGTACGACTCTCGAGGTGGGGGAAAGAAACCATATAACGTCGTAAATGGCACGGTTGCATTTAATTCGATAATGGCGTAGGGCGACCCAAACCCTACATGAGAACGAGTAACGGACAATGTCCATATCACATTGGGGACTACCTAGTGGTACCAATGATGATATAGAAATTGTACGTTTATCGTCACCACGATAAATATATATATCTATATATATTATTTTTTTACGCGATGATTGCCTACTTGACTGATTGACTTATGAATGATATCATGAGTGTTGTAGTTATTTTTTAAAGTGTTTATATTTATTATTATTATATTTTTGGTATTTATTATTTTGGAAGTAATGATATGATGGGAATGATGATGATTGTGATGACATGATGAATGTTATATTTGTTCTTAGAGGTTGAGTAAGTGATAGGTTATAATGAGTTATGATGATGTATTGGGGAATTCATGTTATATATGTGTTAGTAGTGCCTAATCGAGATGATTACTGTGATATGATGATGAGATTGATGAGACGAGATTATTATTGAGGTTATCTATGAGATTATGATGAGCGGTTAGGGCACTAGGGTTGACCTGAAACATGGTCTGTGATATGGTTGACCTGAAACATGGTCTGGTGGACCTGAACATGGTCGTGTGGGGTCTATTTCTCGGAGGGAGAATTCCTGGGGTTTAGGCTAACGGCGGACCGTCCCAGACATGATTTCATTTTAGTTGCAGCTATAGTTCATGCGTTGCATGAGCACCCTGACCGTGGTTCAGAGGTGTGCACCGGATTGTGCAGCTATAGTGCCATTGCTTTGCATGGGCATCCTCCATCAGCGGGCGAAGGTGTGCACCGGGGACTCTAGGACGTGTCGATTCTATTGATGTGATATCCAGATATGACCGATATCTGATGAGATTATTCATACAACATTTGTATTGCATCATGATAAAGGGTAGAGGAAAAATCCTAGATGTGGATTGAGGATGGTTGTGTTATATATATATATATGGATACTTATACTTTTGGAGACGAATGTTTAGCATGCTGTTATAGAATTAAATGTCGCTAAACCCTTTCCACGTTTAACGTTATATTGCTTCTTATCCCCTTTTCTTTTGCTGTGTGTTCGTACATATATGTTTTGTTTCATAAATCCTGATATAGTTGATGGCATTGGGATCACCCATGGATGGTTCAGGACCCGGGGTTCCCCCTCTCGGGGACCTTTGAGGTAGAGTGCGTTGATCCGAACGGGTGGCTCGTGGACCCAGTCACTCGTTTCGTTGTGTATACGAGTCCTACGTCTATCACCACCGGGCTCAAACAGGGAGCGCCGATAGGTTTCGTCGGCACGTTCCTCTTTGGCACTACCCTTCACTTCCCGATAGGCCAGTCAGATGGACATATACCGCTGATGCCAGGCATGGCCCCAATTCCTTTCATGGCACCCTTTCAGGTACTAGTCCCAGGACTCGCATCAGCACCAGGGCCTGAGTTGGCACCTATCCAGGAGGAGGACCCGATTGCCCCCTCCCAGAACCTAGCACCCCTTCCAGAGGTACCAACACCTCTAGAGGTTCGGGCTACAGTTTCAGAGTCTTCTCGAGTATCTACCAGATGGCTTTATCCCCTCGATAGCAGACTTTACCGGCGGATGTTTCAGAGGCAGTCGGACAGGAGCTTTTCCAGTGAGAGCGGAGGAGTGTTCGGATCTGCCGGACCACGGGGTGTGGACGAGGGTGGTAGTATATGATGGCTCGGGCCAGTGCCATCTGTATAGGTATGAGTGAGGTTTATTGTATTTTGAGAGGGGACGGGGTGTGGAGAGAATCGATGAGGCATCTTCCCTTTGGTCTTTTGATGTATTTCTTTTATGTTATGCTATCACCAGTTTGTATATATCGGGATCCTACTGATGGAAATCCCTTGACAGTTTTGTATCCGGCTATGATGTGTATATGTTATGCATGCATGTATATATGTTGTTTATATTTTAAGTTTTAAATTTTTCCGTTGTTTTTATTACATCCGCTTAACAGTAATAACGAAATTAGGTCTTAATATCTTGGGTTATCTTTAATGGGATATCGGGGCGTCTCAATGACAACGCTGGCAAGACAAAGGTTTAGTGGACCTCTGCAGAAAAGACAAAATAGGAGCTGAATCACAAAGCCAGATACAACATCATTTGTGCTCTCAGTCCTGAAGAATTTGAAAAAGTATGTACTTGTGATTATGCTAAAGAAATGTGGGATACTTTAGCTATCACACATGAAGGAGTCAAAGATTGGCATACTTGTCAGAAAGTATGAACTGTTTCTCATGGAGGAAGGAGAATCTGTTGCTCAGATGATAGGAAGATTCCAAACTATCATCAATGGCCTGAAGTCTCTTGGTAAAACTTACACTAATGCTAAGAAGGTTGGAAAGTTACTAAGAAGTCTTCCTAAACAGTAGAAACCTTTGGTCACTTCTATCTCTCAAGCCAATGATCGCACCACCTTGACTATGGATGAACTTCTAGGTACATGCACTGTTCATGAGCAGGAGCTTGGTGATGAAGTTGCAACAAAGAAGGGCAAGTCTATTGCTCTGAAAGCTGATCAAAAATCATCAAAGGCCTCAAAAGCTCTGAAGTCAAATAAGTCATCCAATGATACTGACCTGTCTGAACCCGATGATTCTGAAAGTGATGAAGAGTTATCTCTCCTAACCAGGAAGATAAAGCTTCTCATACAAGGAAAGAAGTTCAGAAAGGATAAGCCTTCAGAAGGTTCAACAAGGAGAAGAACTTCAAATAATCAACTTCAACAGACAAGAGTCCAATTGTCTGCTATGAGTGCAAGAAGCCTGGTCGTATAAAAGATGAGTGTCCTCAACTCAAGAAGGCCTCTCATAAGAAGTTCTTCAAAAAGAAGAAGAAAGGGATGATGGCTACTTGGGAGAATCTGGAGTCAACATCTTTGGATGATGATGCGACAGAGGAAGAAGCTAATCTCTGTGTGATGGCCAACACTGACTCAGATTGAGATGATGAGGTACACCCTGACTATGAGGAATTACTTGATGCCTAAGAGGAGTTACTGGAGGAATCCAACTGCTTATCTAAGGCCTTCAAATCCCTCAAGAGAGAGTATGTAAAGCTCCTTAGTGAGCATAAGCAGAAATCTCAAGAGTGTGAGAAGCTGGCCAAGGAGAACAGTGAGCTGAAGACTGGAAAGTCTGATGAAGCTAAGATCTCTAGTGAAACATCACAATCTGAAGAAGTTGAAAAACTTCAACAGAAAGTGGAAGAGCTTACTTCTGATCTTATCAAATTTGTTAATGGTAGAGACAATCTGACCAAGCTACTTGGCTGTCAGAGACACTCCCTTAACAAAAAAGGTATTGGATATGTCCATCAGACACATCATAAAGTATCAACTAAAACCTCTAAAGTGCCTGTTAAGTCAACATTTATTAAATCCATACCTGTCTGTAACTTCTATGGAAAAACTGAACATGTCATGCCTAAGTGTATCCACAAGAAGAGAAGGAAGTCTTCACGGACTCCTAGAACTAACAGAAAATGACCCAGAAAACTATGGGTACCTAAAGAACAAATAATTCTTGTTGCAGATGTCCTTAATAGGACAAAGAAAACACCACTATTGGTACCTGGACAGTGACTGTTCGTGACACATGACGGGAGAAAGGTCTATGTTCCCAGACCTCCAACTTAAGAAAGGAGGACATGTTGCCTTTGGAGGTAATCAGAAATGGAAGGTTATAGGAATTGGTACTATTGGTGGTAAACCTCCTCTTCCCTCTATATCTAATGTTCTTATGGTTGAAGGATTAAGACACAATTTACTTAGCATAATTCAATTAAGTGACAGTGGATTTGTTGTCTCCTTTACCAAGGATTTGTGCATAGTTAAAGACATAAGTGGCAAAACCCTATTTTTAGCTAGAGGGCAAAAAACTATGTATAAGATTGAACTGACTGATCTCTTATATCAAAGTGTAACCTGTTTGATGTCTAAAGAGGATGAAAGATGGTTGTGGCATAAGAAACTAGGACATGCTAGTATGAAACTAATTTCAAAATTGAGAAAAGATAACCTTGTGAGACGATTGCCTGATATTAGTTTTAAGAAAGATATCTTGTGCGATGCATGTCAGAGAGGTAAACAAGTAAAATCAAGATCAAATCTAAAAACCAAGTATCAACCTCACCTCTTCAGTTGTTACACATGGATCTGTTTGGGCCAGTTAGTGTTGCTAGCTTGGCTAGAAGAAAATATGGATTTGTCATTGTTGATGACTATTCTAGGTTTACTTGGGTACTCTTCTTAACCCACAAGGATGAGTCTTTTAAGGTTTTCTCTGTATTCTGTAAGAGAATACAAAATGAGCAAGGTTTCTGTATTTCTACCCTTAGAAGTGATCATGGGGGAGAATTTGAAAATGAGCAATTTAGACTCTGAGGAGAATGGGATCTCTCAAAATTTCTTTGCACCTAGAACTCCACAGGAAAATGGAGTAGTTGAGAGAAAGAACAGATCTTTGCAAGAGATGGCTAGATCTATGCTCAATGAGAATAATCTCCCTAAGTACCTCTGGGCAGAAGCAGTAAACACTGCATGTTATGTACAAAATAGAATACTTATAAGGCATTTTCTAAATAAGACTCCTTATGAATTGTGGAAAGGTAAAAGCCCCAACATATCTTACTTCCATGCATTTGGATGTGAATGTTTCATTCTGAATACTAAGGATCAACTTGGGAAGTTTGATTCCAAAGTGGATAAAGGTATCTTTGTAGGCTATTCTGAAATGTCTAAGGCATTTATAGTCTATAATTCCAGAACTTCTGTAATTGAAGAATCTATTCATGTTAAGTTCAATGATGGTTTAAAGACTGATAGGGAACTATCAGATCTAGAAGATGATCTTGTAGGTCTTGACATAAACAAGCCATAAAGTCAACAACCTGATCTAACCAAGACAGAACCTGTTAATGAGCTAAACAGACAAGTAGAGCAGACAAGTCACTCGACAAGTCAGCAGACAAGTCAAGATCTTCATGATGATTTCAAGAGAGACTGGAAGTTCAAATCATCATCCTAAGGATCTTATCATCAGAAATCCCTCAGAAGGAGTGAGAACCGGATCTACTCTGATAGAATCAAGCAACGTGGCATTTCTGTCAGAAATGGAACCAAAGGGCGTTGAGGAAGCTCTTGGGGATGAAAGCTGGATTCTTGCCATGCAAGAAGAACTCAACCAGTTCACCAGAAATGATGTCTGGACACTTGTCTCCAAGCCCAAAAAAAAAATCTGTCATTAGAACAAGATGGATCTTCATAAACAAATTGGATGAAGATGGCAAAGCTGTCAGAAATAAGGCAAGGTTAGTAGCTCAAGGCTATAATCAACAAGGAATGTATTGATTATACTGAAACCTTTGAACCTGTAGCTAGAATAGAAGCAATATGCATATTAATGTCATATGATGCACAACCAAATCACTCTTTTTCAAATGGATGTAAAAAGTGCTTTTCTAAATGGTATAATTGAAGAAGAAGTGTATGTTAAGCAACCCCCTGGTTTTGAAGATCCTGATAAACCAGATCATGTTTTCAAACTTAAAAAGGCACTATATGGTTTGAAACAAGCACCTAGAGCATGGTATGATAGACTTAGATCTTTTATCATGCATAATGGTTTTACTAGAGGACAAGTAGATAATACTTTGTTTAAGAAAAATTCAAAAGAGAATTTTATTATAATCCAAATATATGTTGATGATATTATTTTTGGAGCAACTAATGAAAAGTTGTGCAAGGAATTTTCCAAGCTAATGCAAGCAGAATTTGAGATGAGCATGATGGGAGAGTTAAAGTTCTTCCTTGGACTGCAAATCAAGCAGACAAGTGATGGAATCTACATCCATCAACAAAAGTACACCAAGGAGATACTTAAGAAATACAAGATGGAAAATGCTAAATCTATGAAGACTCCCATGCAACCCAATGCAAAACTAAGCAAAGATGGTGAAGGTAAAAAAGGTAGACCAAACTGTCTACAGAGGTATGATTGACTCTCTACTATACTTAACATCAAGCAGACATGATATTTAGTTTAGTATCTGTGTGTGTGCTAGATTCCAATCTGAACCTAGGGAATCTCATCTTAAAGCTGTTAAAAGAATATTTAGATATTTGCTTGGGACTACTAATCTTGGTTTGCTGTATCTGAGAACTAAAGAATACAGATTAGTAGGATTTTGAGATGCTGACTTTGCTGGAGACATAATAGAAAGGCAAAAGCACCAGTGGAGGATGTCATTTCATTGGAGCCAACTTAGTCTCCTGGTAAAGCAAAAGGCAGACAACTATTGCCCTGTCTACTGCTGAAGCATAATACATCTCAGCTGCTAGTTGTTGCTCTCAACTATTATGGGTAAAACATCAACCTGAGGATTACTCTATTTATGAGCATAATATATCTGTGCGGTGTGATAATTCAAGTGCCATATGCTTAACTAAAAATCCAATTCAGCATTCTAAGACTAAGCATATTGAAATCAAACATCACTTTATAAGGGATTATGTTCATAAAGGTATATTTGATATCAAGTTTGTTAAAATTGAAAATCAATGGGCTGGTATTTTCACAAAACCTTTAGCTGAAGATAGGTTTGTTTATATTAGAGACAATCTAAACATGCATTGCATAATGAATGACATGTCTGATGTTATATGATTAACCTGTCTATGCTACCTGTCTATTTGTTTTTATAACACATGTCTGTGATACTTGTCTGACTCTGCTGAGTCACTACTATTGAACCCAATAGTTTTTGTTAAAATGGTTATTATTTATTTAATACTATTTATTAATTTGAAGCTAATCATGTGCATGACAGTTTTAAATCTCGAAACCATGTTTTCATTATGTCTAAGTGAGCGTTGTAGTTCCCCACATAACTCGTGCCTTTTAAATTAAAAATGCTTTCTTTCTCTATCCTTCCTTTATGATTATAAAAGACAAAAAGTCAGAAAGGTTGCACCTTTACGCTTTCAAAACCCTTGAATCTCTTCGTCTTCATCTCTCTCTGTCAAACCCTTCTAAATCTCTCAGAACCCTAGAACTCTCTTCTCTCTACGATGGCACCCAAGAAACATCTCACCTCTGAAGAAATTGTTGCTAAATACAACATGAAAATTTCTGATGCTGAGAAGATATTGGCTGGGAAAGTGGTAGATCTTCAGTAAATGAAGAAATTGGGTATGAATGTCACAGAGGAGTTGGAATACTCCAAGTGGACCTCCTTCTTTGATATTAAGGAGTTGGTTCATCCAAAGATGGTCAGAGACTTCTGGACGAGTGCTGTTATTCTTACAAATCCAGTGGATGGAACCAAAACCATAAGGGCTCGCGTACTGGATTCGACCTTCTTGATCTCTTTAAGTTCTCTAAAACTTGTCACTGGTTGCCCCAGACTTGGAGCTGGATTCAGGTCCGAATGGGAGGATGAGATTGGAATTTCTAACATCAATATTGCTATCTATGGTGTTCCAAATCCTACCAACTTGAAGCCAGTGAGCATGGTCACAAAGTGAAGATTCATCCACAAGCTGCTACTAGAGCGTGTCCTGCCTAGGAAAGGCTCGAGGATCAATGTGACTAAGATGGACAGATTCGCTCTGTATCATCTGATTCACAAGATCAAGTGAACATCAATGATCTAATCTTCACCCACCTGGAATCTCTGGTCAAGAGAACCAACATGCAGACATTTCCTTATGGAATGCTGCTTACAAGGCTCTTTAGGAACAAGTTGTTTGTTCTTGGAGATGGAAAGTTTGTGGACATAACTTTTTCCATAGACAAGAAGAACTTGTCTATGATGAATATTCATGAAATTCCTATGGAAGAGGAAGAACAGAAAGCTGAAGCTGCTGAAGAGCAGAAGAAGAAGAAGAAGAAGAAGAAGAAGAAGAAGAAGAAGAAGACTGCTGGTGAGCAGAAGCAGAAGGAACCAGTAGTTTCTAATGATGAATTTGAGGTTGCCATCTCAGAAAAGCTCTGGAGGCCTACTGGAAAGGTAGACAGACAGGATCATAGACATGATTACAGAAGCCCCCAGTCTTTATTGAGACTGAAGAGACTATTGAACCTTTGAGGTTCAAACTGAAGAAGCTGTCTCCCATGAGGAAGACCAAGGATGCTGAGGCATCAAAAGCTGAATCAGTACAAACAAGTAAGAGAAGAAGGCTTGTGAAGACCTTTTCTGAGACCAGACAAGTTGAGTTTGCTCCCAGAAAAGAGAAAGCACCTGCTCAGGGGGAGCAGAAGACAAGACCCTTGGAGGAACCCAAGGAGAAGAAGACTCTCCTTCTGGGACCCATTCCCAGAAAGAGAAGGTCAGGCTACCCAGTGCCTACTGCTGTAGAAACTGCTGCAAGGGTAAAAGTGCCTGCATAAATTCAAACCGCAGAAGTTGAAGTTGCTGCTGCAACTGCTGAAGACCTGTCTGTTGGGACACAGACAGTTGTCTACACATAAATTGACCCTCTTAATCCACCTCTCCTGCACCATCTTCTCCCTCTCACCCAGGTTTACTTAACCTGCCTGTCTCATCTCTTCTTCCCCTTTTTGTTGAACCCTTAGCACACGTGTCTCCACCTCCTTCACCTATCTCTTCTCATCAAACCCAAACATCATCCTATGATGTAGTGTCTGATATATGTCGGTACACAGTAGTTCACAGGGATGCAACTCCCAAAGAACAAGCTGGCATATCATCAAGTCTCTTTGTGTCAGATTTGAAATCTCTAATGACTGCAAGCCTCTCAAACCTGTCTGTCATCCCTTCACCTCCACCCCATACCCTTAATCCCTGTAGGGAGATTTTCTTTTACCCTCCTATAGTTATCTTCATAAGAACATTGGAAGAAAGTCATTATCCTCCCTCTGTTATCATGTTACCTTCTCCCTCTAGATATTTCTTTATGTTAATTATAGGTTCATCATCCTTCATTTGTTACATAGATACTCTGTTACCCCTACCTCCCTCTGTACTTGCTCAAAAACCTCTTCCCTGTCCTCTTCAGATTAGAGTCACCCGTCTGTATCTGTCTGAAAGACGATCCTCTGTCTTTCCCTCTTTTGATACTGACTTTGTCAAAATCAAACCTCTGTTCAAAATTACTTTTCTCCTTTTCTTTTGTTATAGAACCATTCATCAGTGTGTCTTTCCCCGTATTTCTTCACCTTTCTCTGTGCCCAAAGCACCCCCATTCTTAGCATCCGTGATCATCATCTTAGTACACAGATTAGAGATGTGAAATTAGCTGCAGTAACTAATGATCTTTGGTTCATTTGGCATAGCCGGTATCAAGCTAGGTTTCATAACAAATCAATTCCCTTAAGCTGTGTTTTAATGTATATTTATTCTGATGTATCCCTCTCGGGTAGGTTGTCTCCAGGGAAGTTGCAGCATTCAATTGGTGATTTTCAAGTTCTTAAAAACTTTGCTATTGATGGCCATCCTCCAAAAGCTCATTTGATCATTCAAGTTTATTGGATTCCTCCCTTATGCACTTGGGTTAAGTGTAATTCTGATGGTGCTGCTAGAGGTAGCCCCGGGGTTGCAGCTTGTGGAGGTCTTTTTAAGGACAACAGATCTGCTATACTCTGTTGCTATGCTTTCCATATTGGCATTTCCAATTCTTTTTATGCCGAGCTTATTGGTGCTATGCTTGTAGTTGAAATTGCTTTTGATAAATGTTGGCACAAGCTTTGGTTGGAGTGTGACTCAAATTTAGTGGTTGCTGCCTTCAAGTCCCTTAATTTAGTTCCATGGAAGCTTAGAGTTAGATGGAGGAATTGCTTAATGCTTTCCAAACAAATGCATTTTTTTGTTACTCATATTTTTAGAGAAGGTAATTCTTGTGCGGATAAGCTGGCCAATAATGGGATTATTACTAATGGTTTTAGTTGGTGGGATTTGGTCCCTAATTTTATTTTGGAAGACTTTAATCGTAATAGGTTTTGGCTTCCAAACTACAGGTTTAAATGATTTGTTATTTCCATGGGTTTTGGTCTGGCCCCCCATGGTTTTTTTGTATTCTTTATTCTTTTCTTTTTGAATAATATTTGGGCATGCTGCAGATGATTGTTGAGTCCTAAGGTGTCAAGCTAGTTGGGATCTTTTGTTTCATAGTGATGCTTTTTGCATGCCTTTTGCTTTTAAAAAAAAAATCTTTTAAAATGTCTTTGTTTCAAACTTAACGAATCACTTTTTAGACTAATGCTGTTTGCTGTGGTGAATTATGTCATAGGAGGTTTCTTCATCCAACCTCAATTTAAATCTCTTTTGGAACATATTAAGTTCCTTCTTCGACAAAGTGATTGGCAGGCTTCTATGTAAACAATGATGGAAGTGAGTGCTTTACCCCTCAGTTTGTTAATTTTTGTAAAAATGTAATGGATTGGACATAACAAGAGTAGTTATCCCATGTTTGATTTATAAAATGGTTAGATGGCAAGATAAAAACTGAGATAATGGATATCACAAAAACCCAAATTCTTGTTATTCACTAAATCATGGGATAACTATTTGTATCATGGGCAAAGTATCTAAAAGACAAAAACACCCTTTACTATTTAATAATTATGCCCCCGCCATCTCTCTACTGTTACGTTTTATATATATATATATATATATATATATATATATATATATATATATATATATATATATATATATATGTTACGTGTATATAATACTTATATATAATAGAATATAGTATATATTATTATATATTAACATATTATAAAATCTTATATTATAATATTATACATTATTATATATACTATATCTTATAAAATATAATATATATTATGTAATACTTATATATATATATCTATATTATAATAATAAATAATAGTATATGTTATAAATGATATTGTAATAAATTTTATATTATTTTATCAGTGTTGTCCATTACATTTCAAGTAGTGTACGGGACAAGAAGTTGTGCTATGACTCAAGCTTTGATCAATCCTATACCTCAATGCGAATGAAACATATCCATATTATTATAAATTTTTTTTGGAAATCTTCAAATGTATTTATTATTTTAATCAAAATTTACCTTTTGACACATGTTTTGCACGACCTGATTAGGGATGGTAATTTGTCCCTACCCATTGGATACCCGTAAAAATTACCCACGATGGTTAGATACCCGCATATTGGATAAGGGTTCCGGTCTGGGTAATTACCCGCAAATTTGAATGGGTATGAATGTGGATACGGGTACTGTGGTACCACCCCGTCCCGCACCCTTACATATGTATTTGGATATATTATTTTATTTATATTAATAATATATATAATTTTAACTATATACAAATTTTAAAACCAAAATTAATCTAAAGATTCTTAACTTTCTAAACCTATATAAAAAAAACTTTCTAAACCTAGTTGCATCTATAATTCCTTTTTGAATGTTTTTATTTATTTAAATATTTTGATTTACAATGTTTTATAAATATATTTAAAAGACATTTGAATTGTTATTTAATTATTATAACTTTTTTTTGTTATTTATTATTTTTTTATAATTAAAATACAAATAATAGATACAGGTACTTAAATATCCCGAAGATATGAATAAAGATATTAAAATCACTGTCCATACGATTATGGGTAATTTTTTAAATGGTGGTATGAGAATGAATATCCCAGACCCTATCCATCGTAATTCTTAGGTACCAATTACATAAGAAAATCGGACATCTTTTGCTGTTTTTTTTTTTCTCATAAGAATGATTTGCCGTCTCTTGAACACATAAGCAAATCACCAAAAATAAATTCCTTTTAGACTGGAAAGTGGATTATCCTATAGACATTAGATGCTTACATCAGCAACCAACACAACAACCCTGATCGACACTTGCCCCTTCTCACGTGGGAACCCAATCTATCCCGCTAGCCGCTTATAAATCTACAGCAGCCTTCAACAGTCAACACTTTCTCACACAACTAAGTAGGGTTTCTTTAAAACTGCAATTTTCTTTGCGCCGCCAAGTTGGTTCAGCAGAAAGTTGCAATAGGATTTCCTTATGCTTTCAGTCACCGATTAAAAGAAGGTATATTCACAAACATACTTGTATCATGATGATTATGATGATGTTGGGATCTGTTACTGCTTCTTCTACTAAGATCAGTATGTAATTCCATATCATTTATTTGGATTCCGTCGTTGATTAATATGCTTTTTCTTGTATCTTTTATGTTGGTTAAAATTTTGTGTTGTCTTGTCTTTATTAGATTCATGAGCGAGGAAGCAGATCCCTATCCGTGGATCATTGTTGTTGGTTTGGATAGATGGAAGCCATTGATGATGTCTTATATTTCTTCGTCTTCCTTGTTATGATTTGCTCTTCTGTCCCAAGCGATTGTCAGACGACTATGATTTCCTTGATTAAAATGGACAAAGGCTATGTATTAATGGCAACACGACTTTGTTATTGCAAAGGTAAATTAATCAATTTAATCATCATAACTATGAAATTGTTTTTTTAATTTATAGTGTTTTATTCAATGATTTGATTCTAGTAGTCTTTTAAAAAGCATTCCACGCTTAAAAAAAAAGCTCATTTGTATTTTGCTTCTTAATTTCCCTAATGTTTTGTTAGAAAATTTTGAGTGTATAGAATGGAGGTGGATCGATTATAAGTTTAGTTATATAAATATATGCTAAATCTATCTATACTATATATAAAAAGGGTCCATCATGAGGAAAGTTTAGACTTGTGTCACCGCGTCATGAAAACTTATGAAAGAAAGAAACCTGTATTAGCCTTTCCTTAATTGGAATTTATTTTTAATTTTCGTTCATAGTTAATTTTCAAAAAAAAATTGAAAACAACCACAATCCTTTAAATTTAGTTGTCTTCTACCTAGTCATATTTTTTCTTTCAATTTCCAAGTGATTTCTCTTACCTAATCAATGTGCTAATTCACATTTTCGTTCAAAATTTAAGGAAAACAGATGGAACAATAAATAAACAGCGACTATCAATATAAATTTTGATTTTCAATATCAATATATTCCCTATGTACATGGAAATTAACCTGCAGATTTCATAAGTGTACATAGAAACTGTAACACCCTGTTTTTCGTATGCTTCTTTATCAGTAAATGCATGCTTTAATGTATTTATTTTTGATAAAATCCAGAGGATGATTTTATTTAAAATAAAATCATTTTCTTGTGTTGTTTTATCGTATGAAGTCACAGTAAAATTTTCGATAGAAAATTCGATTTAAAAACCGATGTCTGGGTTCTCCTTTGCCGATGCAGTTTCTTGAGCTAGAGACAAAATTTTAATTCATGAACGAGACGGTTAGTGTTTTTATGATGTTTTGTGTGGGTTTGGTAATTTTTTGAATTTTGTTGTCCTAGAATAAAATATAATATTTTATCCGGACGAAACCTTCAGAAAATACGATCGGATGTGCAACCGGTTACGTATTTGAGCAGTCAAAGGAACCCTAAAGGATGAGAGAAGGCTTGATGGGATGCCTAATTAAATGCTTATGACACACTTTAAAGTAATCATGATTACCTATTCAAATTATAATCTATTTTATTCCAAAAACCCATTAAACCTTCCTTAAATGATCCAAACAATGCCTTAAACCAAAACTTCCTCTTCAAGCCTTGATCCCTCTCCTCTAGGCTGTGCACCCTCCCCCTTTCCTCTATAAATACCACTCTTCATCTTCACTTCATCACTTTCCTTTCTTCTACTCCATTAAAACTCTTAAGCTTTCATCTTTTTCTTAACTTCAAGCTTCCAAAGCTCTAGTTTTTCTTCTTCTTTTCACTAAGTGTTCTTCATCAAAGTTGTTCCTCTTGCTTAGGGTAATACTCTCATGTATTCTTTTCTTTAAAAACTTCATCTTTTTCTAAAGTTTCTTCTTTATGTCATATATGAGCTTTTATCTTCAAAAATCTCTCAAAAATGGTAGAAAACTCCTTTTGAGTTGAAACCAATTTCTATGATATTGTATTTACTTGTAGTTTAACATACTAAGAGGTTGTATAAATCAAAAATATCCATCCTCTATTTCTTGAGGAGGCCGAATCTACTCATGATGGCCTAGGGAGTGTTTTGTTTCAACTTCTTTTACATGATCATGTATTAGTTTTTTTAAGTGTTCCTTGATCATTGAATCCATAAATCTTGAAAGGTTTTGATAGCTTGTTTTCCCATGATGGCCAAAACTATGTATTAGTGGCCTAGGATACAATGTTTCAACTTATTCAAGTGTGATCATGAACTTAGAACCCTAATACATTGTGATGCTTTACTTTATTCTTGCTTCATTTATTTATTGTGCTTTCGTTATGGCTTCCCTTACTTGTGTTTATTTACTTTTATGTCATTTATATTTATGCCATTTACTTTATGTCATTTACATTATGTCATTTACTTTTATGTCATTTATATTTATGCCATTTACTTTATGTCATTTACATTATGTCATTTACTTTTATGTCATTTATGTTTATGTCGTTTATGATTCATTTACTTATGTCATTATGCTTTAATTACTTATAGGCTTATGTTGTTCCTACTTTATGTGCTTATGAGCTTTGTTATTGAAAGTCCTATGTTGCCTTCAAGATGATCATAGACTTGAGCTCCATAAGTTAATGGATGCTAAAAGGTCTAAGAGATTGGAAAAATTTAAAGATTTCTATCATGAAAACCCAAGGATGACCGAATCTTAAAGGTTATGGACCTAGGGTGTTTCGTTCATTTTCCAAAGTGATCATAGTTTTGAGCTCCTTACTATTAATGGATGCTAAACCAAAGAGATTGGAAAGTTTAAATGTTCCTAGCCTATCTTATTGGTCAAGGCCGAATCTCCATCAAGTGTAACTTGGTGGGATTTTTGTTCAACTTTGTTTAAAGTAATCTTGTTTTAAACTCCTAGCACTTAAGGATCATAAATCCCTAAGTTGCATGTGTTTTGGAAACTTCTAGCCCTAGGTTCTTGGTTGAGTTCTAATCATTTGAACCTTGTGTCTTAAAACCTAGACTTGCATCCTAACCGACTTTGAAGAATGTTCATGAAACCGTCTATTTTCTTGCATTCTCTTACCTTCTTGAGGTAAGAGGGGATTTCCTAAATATATTCAATAACTGTATGCATGTGTGTAGGTGTTTAACCGGATATTTATATGTTGGTTGAGATTACTTGGTTATCTAATGTACTTGAACTGTTATGCTATTATCTGATGTTGAACTGTACTTGTTCTAAATGTTATATTGCATATTTGTGATGAATTGCTTTCAACTGTGATATTAGCATTGAACTGATAATATATACTGTTGTTGGTTGAAAGTTTGCTAAGCCAGACTTGTGTCTGTGCTCAACTGTTATAAGGATTAAAAACCTTAATAAGCTTTGAAGACGAAGGGATTGGTGTTCTTTTCCAAAAGCTCATTAACTTAAAGTACTTGTATTAAATGTTGAAATGGTTTTGATGAACTATGGTTATCCAAGAGAAAAATCCTTTTCGAACTATGTGTATTCGAGTGAAAACTTTCAAGATTATTTGGCAATATCCTATTGGGGATTTTCAAAGATAAAAGTATTTCAAAGATGTTTTACAAAAGATTTTCAAAGGAAAAGTTTTCTCCTAAATGTTTTGGAAACTTTTCGATAGCCTGGATAGGTTATCGAGGATTCGGTTTTGAATTTGATTTTCACTGAACGAAAAATAAGTACTTAAGAAAGAGAATCTAGTACGCGAGACATCGCCTCTAGTATTCAGTTATACGCACGTGATCTTGGATCAGTGTTAATTCGGGGCCATGAGTCCTATTCATGATGTTTCTGGACTGAGGGTCCAATTCTTGAAATTGAGGACAGTGCGTTCTGATTTCGTTGTGGTGGACTGTGTGTCATAATCACGTTGTTGTGGACTGTGTGTCCTAATCACGTTGTTGTGGATTGTGTGTCCTAACCACGTTGTGATGAACATTGTTAAAGGTGAATGTTGTTTTCTACGACCACAACCCTTGACTGTGGCATCGGTCTCGAGCATTGTGATTGAGCATTCGGACTATGTGTCCTATGCTTCTAAGTTTTCAAGTGATGGGGAAATGATGATTAAGTCGTTAGCTTTGAGCTGTGACAGTGAAAAAGAATGAACACAAACAAAAACCTTTTAGATAAAATATTTTCTCATGTGCATTTCCCCAAGCAGACGTGCTTTCTTATATATCAGATACAAGGTGGTATCTGGGAATCTGTCCATGTAAACCGAGTTCAGAGGCACATGTGACGTTGCTCGTCCTGAGACCTTAAATGCATGAGGGTATGGAGGCAACTGCCCGGTGGGCTAGAGATTGACCAACTCTAATTCTTCTCCAGTGGAAAACGGTGTTGATATCTCATGAGATTAAGTTAGAGCCTGATATTGAAGTGCCATGCATATTTTCAAAGGTTGTCTGTGCGGGTTTGAGACCCTTTGATATAACACTGTTATGCTATGTATATGCATGATTTAACTGCTTATATGATTTTGTGATGTATGTATCATGTATATGGTTGTTGTGGGATATATCTTATGACGGTATCTCACTCTTGTACACTGTATGTTCTGTTCTTTTCTTCTTGTATCGGGAATGAGCGTGCTCTTAGATGGATCCGGACGTTCCCTTGGCACTGACGAGCTCGAGGAGCGAGGTATTTGATCACGCTGGGTCGGCGGGGAATTGGACTATACATGAGGGAGCGACGACCGCGACATATCGGGGACCAGTCACGACCACCGAAACGAATGCTAACGGTGTGCCCATACGAAGGATCCATACCGTCGAGACAAGGACTGTGACGCTTCCACCTCCATGGTACTACCTCCATACGCTACAAGTCACCGGACTCCTTCATGAGCACTTTGACCCAGTTGAACCGCTCGCAGAGGATCCAGTGGAAAAGGATCCTGAGGAAGAACCTTTTGAGTTCATAGAGGTCGAGGAGGAGGAGGAGCCAGAGTACCATTTGCAGGATCCCGGCGATGACGACGTCCCTATCGACGATGGCGATGACGTTATTGATCCGGTAACTGATGTCTCATCTGAAGGTAGCGTCTGTGGTCACTCTGCATGCAGGAGGCATGGGTAGATCGTTTGTTGGCTTTTGGAGTTGTCCCGATAGTCCCTAGGCTTTTAGAGCCATCTTTTGAGTCTTGTACCCAATTCCCTATCCCCAGTTTGATGTTATCTTTTTACCTATTTCTTTAGTAGCTGTTTCAATGTATGTTGGCCAGTTCGACAAGGCCTGTATTGTAATCAAACCTAAGATCCCAAGTTGGACAGTTATATCTATATGTATGATGTCTATTTTCATGTTGAGTGTTCATCACCTTTTCTTAATTACCTCTTACTATTATAATTATTTAAAAAAATGAGTACCCTTTTCCAGTAACCTAATATAAAATGTTATTTTTTTCGAAGGCGACCAGCATTTTAAATAAGTTTCTTTTCCGCAAACGGGTAACCATGTGATGCCGGGTTTTAGGGTGTCGCAGAAACCTGCAGTATTCATTAGAATTCATTATTAATTATTACCAAAATCCGGCCAACTACCTTTTTTCCGTCTATAAATATTCTTCTGCAAATTGTTCATCATGGCTGCAATGTATGATTTGGTCTCTGCTGTAATGGTCTGTTCCGAGTTTAAATAGTTCTAGAATACCATTTTCGTTGGAGTTGGTTGTCATGGATGAGCGGGTTAATTTTTAGTCTTCTTTTATTTATTAATTTTAATCATGACTATTTTCTCAATCTCATTCGTTTATCTATGTTTCAAGGTTGAAAAATAAAAACATCTATTCATAAATCTTTTATTTATAAGTTTCAACATCTGTTGTATGGAGGGAAAGTTGTTCTTATAACTGCGGTTGGGGTTGGCTCTAACGGAGGTGATTAAGGGTGATACATCTTACCTATTGCAATAAAAGCTAGCAGAGCCTCAAAATAATTTGTAATAGCTTCACTTTAGCTGGTTTTAAGGGAATGCTCCTAAGAAAGAAAAGCATGACTTTCTTTATATGAGAAGTAATAAGTTGAAAGCTTATAGGAATATCACTTCAATTAAAAGATAAGTTAATGGTATTTCTGACCGAACACATTATCTTAACTATGAGAAATGGTAATTTAAACTTCAAATGCACCTGCTGAAACTATACTAAACTGTTGTTTCTAAAAGTTTGTTTGAAATTAGAGGCCAATGCTGTCTTCATTGTTCATTCTACACAATGACGAAATTGTCAAGGATCATAAACCATATATGAATTAGTAAATCTACCTTTGATGAACTTGAGCTTAGTTCTCTTGAAGTTGTTTTTATATTCTCAACATGCTCTATGATGGAGCCTGTAAAAGCCTGCAGAAAATATTTATTAGAGCAAATTATCAACTGCTGCACATTTTTGTTGCAGGGCATTATATTCTAAAGTGTAAAAACACCTTACGACTATCAAATGATGGTTGTGAAGTTTGGTGTTGTACCTGTAAGGGAATAAATGGAGATGTTAAAGAAAAGTTGCATTTCCATTTAGCTTCAAAACTGTACAGAACTTAACACTGCAAGCAAAAAGTTATGATGAAAATTCCATAGTAAGATCCACGTACCTCACTTTATGAAGCAGTGGTTGCTTTAACTATCTTCTTTTCAGGATGTATAAGTTTCTCACTATGATCACTTAATTTCACATTTTTTGCAACAAATTTAAAGCTGAACTAAGAAAATAGGAAGATACTATCTTACATTCTCTATCTTCCTCCAAGTCTCTGTCCCTGTGGCGATGGTGGTTAGAGGAGGACCCAAGTAAACCACCAGCCATTTTAAATAAAAAATGATCGCCGCAGCAATGAGTGCGGCAGAAAGAGAGGAAGACCAGTGGGCGTCGGCGGTGGGAAGAGGGGTGATCGATGCCGTAAAACGGATGTATTCGGTGAGATTTAGGGAGTGAGATAATATGTGTGGGCTTAAGGTCAAGTCCACACAACCTCCTCGACAGGAAGATGACATCTCTTATGCAAAATTTTGAAACGTGAGATTGTGTAAGGGGCCTCAAAGTATGAAAAAAGACAAGAAAGGAAAGCAGTTGACCGAGTGAGAAAAAATATTGACCAAAAGTGAATAATCCAGCAACCAACATGTGTCCCATTATTATTATTGTCTCCAAATTTCATTACTCTTCTAATGAGTTTTCATCTCTTTCTAACTAGTCTTCATTCATTCAACCTTTCTATCCTTTTAGAAGCAATTCCTTTCTCTCTCTAACACTACATTCTCTACCTATATCGTTCACCATGTTAGCCCATTCGTACATTTATAAATGAAAACAGATTTCTAGTTTCTTTTTGGCAAAACTTAAAACAAGTTTCAATTAAATTCTTATATTTCGTCAAAGCCCTTCCCGCCATGATAGATTGAGTTTCCGAGGAAAGCTACCAAAAATTACATATATTGCGTACTATGAAGCACAGAGACACAAATTTTCTCTGCGAATCGTCCTCGATACGTCCCGATACGCCGTCGACACACGTCGGCGGAGTATCGAAGGTCTTCAATTTAAAAAAATTAAAAAATAAATTCCGACACACGTTCAATACGAAGAAGCGGCTGTAGGACAGAGAGAATATCTTAGATAGGCACAACCCTAACACATGACGTTTAGACACACCCTATTAACAACTGACAACTCATTAAAACATGGGTCCCACAAAAGCACCTCAACCCAACTTCCTTCTTCTCTTCTAGTTCTCTCACTTTAGTACAGTGCTAAACCACTTCTTGCTCATTGTTTTATTTTCTTCTTCCCAGTAGCAGGTGAGACTTGTTTATTTCTTCCTTTTAGAAACGTTTGCTGCCAAAAAGTAAGGTGGCTCCTTCAAGTTTTGCTTCTGGTTTTGGGATTTGTTGTTACCTCTGGTGGGCAAACACATATATGGGTCCTCTTCCACTATGAAATTAACAATGAAGAGCATTCTGTCTACCTGGTTTTGCTGTTCTGGAATCTGAATCTCTGGTTGTTTTTTATTTTGAGCAACAGAAGCAGAGTTGTTGGATGCAGTGTTTGACTTGAATTTCTTGAGGCCCAACTTAAAAAAAAATGAAACTTGGTGGCAGATTTCAAGGATAAGGCAGTGAAATGAGGCTTGGCCTGGCCTAATTTTCCACCTGGGGCCTGGCCTAATTTTCCTTTGTGAATTTCCCCACTGTTTGGTATAACATAATTAAAATGCGCAGAAACATTGGATTAAATTCAAATATAAAGATTAAATCTATAAAAAGAAAACCGAAGAAGTGATTTAGCTTTGTAAAGTGATAGATAAGAGAACTTTTTTTTTCTTTTTGATATGATGAAAGAGGAGAGAACTTTAAAGCTGGGTTTTAGGTGCTTTCGTGACCCATGTTTTATTGAGTTGTTATTAATTTGAAATTTGAAATTTCCAACTTTGCAGAGATGAGAATTGAGGGAAGCAAGAAGAGGATAAAGGAGAAGAAGGAAATTTCACCTCAGAAGTCTGAACGAGTGAAACAGTGTTATTATTTTTTATTAAATTTTTATATTTAATATTTTAAACTTTTAATGACGTGTCCTTCATTTATTGGTTGTGCCCAAATCTGACATGTTAGGTATGTGTCCACCCAAGTATTTCTCAGGACAGAATTGTGGGCGACTGAAGAGAAGAAGATACCTAGGGTTTCTTGATTTCTAGAGGACCTGAGGAAATTGGGCTGGGCCATTTTATTTATGAATATTTATACACTAAGGGTTCGTTTGGTGGTCAGGATAAGAAAGACAGGATATGATAAGCTATCATATCCTGTCTGAAACTATTGTTTGGTGAGCCAGCAGGATAGGATAAACCAATCCTGTCACCTATCATATCATGTCCATTTAGTTAAAATTATATCCTGAGGGGGGAGCTGGGTTAGTACTCAACAGGATAGGATAAGGTGATTTATAGTATAATAAAGTATAAAAATATTTTATATATAAAATAATTAAAGTATAATGAAATATAATATGGTTACCAAAAAAGGTATAATAAAACATAAAATAATAAAAATATTAATAATTAATTTTAAAAATTATTTTTATTTTGTCACAAGGCTAATTTTGTTACTTCACATTATCTTAAAAAACTGAAAAATAAATAAATAAAATATTCTAATAATTTAACTATATGTAAAGTAAAAACTAAAAATGAATATTTAAAATTATAACAAAATTAATTTAAGCTAAAAAAAATTTAAAATATTATATATAATTTTATCACAATGACAATTTTGTCTTTTTATATAATCTTAAAAAATAAAAATTATAAAAAACTAAAATCTAATAAAATATAAAAACATTCAAAACTAAAACATTTTAAAATTCGTACTAAAATTACAATGCTATCCAGTTGGTTATCTGGTGGACACCAAACATCGGATGGGATAACAGTTTATCCTGTTCATATCATATCCTACTCCTATCCTGTTCTCTTATCCTATCCGCCCATATCCTATCCTGACCACCAAACGAGCCCTAACAGGCTAACACTTCTATAGTTTTTTTTTATGTGACTATTAGGAAAAATGGCACATTTCCTCCTCTACTATTATATACTTTTCATTCTTGTATATATCATTTTCTTGTTATTTCAATCACCATCTTGTTTTCTAACAACAAATATTAATCACCATCTTGTTATAAAAAATATTAGGATCATTGTATATTATATGATAGAGATAAATACATAACATATAAAAATAGAATTAATGTGATAACAATATATATATATATATATATTATATGTATCTTAAACGTATCGTATCCTATATTTTTTAATAAAAAACGTATCGATGTATAGGATACGTATCGTATCCAATACTCGGATCATGTTTGTGCGTCATAGATTGCGTATATAGATACAAAGTGTGGGTGTTATTGATTTTTTTTTTGTTGGGTGGTCTACTGATTTGTTACTAGAAGTTATTAAGCAATAGTATAGACACTTCAAAGTAGTTGCTCCCCGGCACACTTAATTTCATAACTTTTTACCTTTACTTTTTGAATTTTTATACCATTATGGATGGAAATGCCCCAATAATTAAAAAAAAGTTAGTATTTTATTACATTTACAGTGACTCATTTTAATTTTTAAATATTGTTCCTCTATATTAATGTAAGACTTGTATTTTTATGTTGATGTTATCCATGCTTCCTAGTCCAGAAATCCTACTTATAGGGTTGCTTGAATGGTTGAATGTCATGGTGTTGTTATCATGGCTTTGTAACCTTGTTACTTTTTGTTTGAGTTGGTGGCATTCTAACCATATTATTCTACTTGCTGATTTTTTTTTTATACATTTTCATTGGACAGTAAGCCAACTACAACACTGATTACTACCCTAGATGGGACTATGTATATGGTGGAGAGACTTCCATGAAGGTGATATGGTCATTCTCAACAGGAGCTCCAATCTACCATTCATGTAAAGCTCCTATCAAAAAGGATATTGGTAAAGAAAATGTATCGGCAACACTAATCAGTGGGTTCGTGGAATATGGGGAAGAATGGGCATTGTACATGCATGACAAGCACTTTGGTAAAAAGGTATTAGTTTTAAGATTGATATCAATATATTGTAATTGTTTCATCAATGCTTTTTCCTGAGATGAAGGAATTTGAATGGTGGTTTAAGACATTCAGAATTTAATTGTTGCTTGGAAATTACCCTTGTCTTTTTGAAGTCTCTGACTCATTAATTGCTATTGCACTACAAATAATTTAAATGTAAATTCAGTTACTATTTCTTTTCAGAATGCTTTAATTCACTTACTGGAAATGAATGTATTGTATTTCTGATCTTGTAGCAAGTGAATTCAAAGTTGATAACTTTCGATGTGTGGCAAGTGAATTCACAGTTGATAACTTTGGATGTGTGGAATTTAGGGTCCTCTCACCTTTGCAGGGACACTCTTGAGCCCTGCATTTAGGGTTTTATTACCTAAGCATGGATTTTTGGAGTTTGACTTTAGGTAAAGCTACTTTAATTGTATGAACACACATAATAAATAGGTTTTTTTGGTTGGGGGTGTTGCCAAATAGGAAGTGCAGCACTCATGTTGCTGATTTTGAATAGGTCACTAAAGGATATCCATACTACAACAAATAGAACCAATTGAATTCAGTTAGCTTTGAGGTGAGGGTCTTCTTTCTTCTTCTTCTCCATACTCCGATAAGAATGGGGGTATACCTAATGCTGTGTAACCCCAAAGCTCTGTTTTCTGGCCGCTACTCCTGAACTTTGTTACTGCATTGCATGTGTGGCATTTGATTTGAACCTTCTCGGGAATGATTAAGTTTGATTATGAAAAACTACCCAAAGCTTGTATACTTCAAAATTTTCATTCCTAATTTTTTTTTATGGTTAATAAACTAGCTAATATCAAGGAGGAGAGGTAAGGACTGCATCATTGTAAACTTCCTTTTCTATGTATCACTTATGTGTTGTTGTTGTATGTCTATTCTACATGAAAAGATGCCAAGCAATTTACCTTTCTGCCTTTGATATTTATGCAATGTCTGAGAAAGATGATTTCTATGTAAGAGATAAAGATGTGAACCAATTTCAAGCACATTTCCTTCTCATTATTTTTCCAAATTCTCAAGGACATCATCAATAAATCCTTGATTGGAGGATGGAAAATTGGCAATACGTATTGGCATTTTGAGAGAATAACAACGACAAATATCTCATTTGAAGAATAGCTTTTTATGGACAGAAGGGAAGGCAGAGTAGTTAGGGACATTTGGAGCAGTCAGTTAGATGGAGGGGATAAGTTAGATAAATAAGGGGGAATAAGGATGGAAGGCATGCATTAGGAGAATTTTAATTTGTGAGAAAGGAGATAAATGTTAGTATTATGGATGGAAATGCCCCAATAATTAGATAAATGTTAGTATTTTATTGCATTTACAGTGACTCGTTTTAATTTTTAAATATTATTCCTCTATCTTATTTTAAGACTTGTACTTTTATCTTAATGTTATCCATGCTTCCTAGTCCAGAAGTCCTACTTATAGGGTTGCTTGAATGGTTGAATGTCATGGTGCTGTTATCATGGCTTTGTAACCTTGTTACTTTTTGTTTCTGAGTTGGTGGCATTCTGACCATATTATTCTACTTGCTGATTTTTTTTTATACATTTTCATTGGACAGTAAGCCAACTACAACACTGATTACTACCCTAGATGGGACTATGTATATGGTGGAGAGACTTCCATGAAGGTGATATGGTCATTCTCAACGGGAGCTCCAATCTACCATTCATGTAAAGCTCCTATCAAAAACGATATTGGTAAAGAAAATGTATCGGCTGCACTAATCAGTGGGTTCGTGGAATGTGGGGAAGAATGGGCATTGTACATGCATGACAAGCACTTTGGTAAAAAGGTATTAGTTTTAAGATTGATATCAATATATTGTAAATGTTTCATCAATGCTTTTTTCTGAGATGAAGGAATTTGGATGGTGGTTTAAGACATGTTCAGAATTTAATTGTTGCTTGGAAATTACCCTTGTCTTTTTGAAGTCTCTGACTCATTAATTGCTATTGCACTACAAATAATTTAAATGTAAATTCAGTTACTATTTCTTTTCAGAATGCTTTAATTCACTTACTGGAAATGAATGTATTGTATTTCGGATCTTGTAGCAAGTGAATTCAGAGTTGTAACTTTCGATGTGTGGCAAGTGAATTCACAGTTGATAACTTTCGATGTGTGGAATTTAGGGTCCTCTCACCTTTGCAGGGACACTCTTGAGCCCTGCATTTAGGGTTTTATTACCTAAGCATGGATTTTTGGAGTTTGACTTTAGGTAAAGCTACTTTAATTGCATGAACACACAGAAAAAATAGGTTTCTTTGGTTGGGGGTGTTGCCAAATAGGAAGTGCAGCACTCATGTTGCTGATTTTGAATAGGTCACCAAAGGATATCCATACTAAAACAAATAGAACTAATTGAATTCAGTTAGCTTTGAGGTGAGGGTCTTCTTTCTTCTTCTTCTCCATAGTCCGATAAGAATGGGGGCATACCTAATGCTGTGTAACCCCAAAGCTCTGTTTTCTGGCCGCTACTCCTGAACTTTGTTACTGCATTGCATGTGTGGCATTTGATTTGAACCTTCTCGGGAATGATTAAGTTTGATTATGATAAACTACCCAAAGCATACTTCAAAATTTTCATTCCTAATTTTTTTATGGTTAATAAACTAGCTAATATCAAGGAGGAGAGGTAAGGACTGTATCATTGTAAAATTCCTTTTCTATGTATCACTTATGTGTTGTTGCTGTATGTCTATTCTACATGAAAAGATGCCAAGCAATTTACCTTTCTGCCTTTGATATTTATGCAATGTCTGAGAAAGATGATTTCTATGTAAGAGATAAAGATGTGAACCAATTTCAAGCACATTTCCTTCCCATTATTTTTCCAAATTCTCAAGGACATCATCAATAAATCCTTGATTGGACATGGATGGAAAATTGGCAATACGTATTGGCATTTTGAGAGAATAACGACGACAAATATCTCATTTGAAGAATAGCTTTTTAAGGACAGAAGGGAAGGCAGAGTAGTTAGGGACATTTGGAGCAGTCAGTTAGATAGAGGGGATAAGTTAGATAAATAAGGGGGAATAAGGGTGGAAGGCATGCATTCGGAGATTTTTAATTTGTGAGAAAGGAGAAACCCATTGTGATGGGTAACCCTTAGAGGGGAATCCGTTACCTTATTTTGTTCTAACTCAGTCATTCAATAAAATTGTTCTTTCCATTTCTCCATTTTTCATCAATTTTACATTTTTCTGTTTAGGATTCCTAACAATCTAAAATGGATATAATCTTGTAGTGTGATTTGCATGATTCAAATGTGTTTGGGCTCAAATGGAAGTTTTTGGACTATATGCGACTCAGGACATATAATATGACCAACGTACATTAGATTTGTGATGTTTTATATGCTTCATATTTCTTTCCCCCTCAAGAGATAATAGAAATCTTTTTTGTAGCTTACCAATTCCTGAATTCATGAGCAATACTTGTTTTATGATGGAAGTTGTTAGGAATGAGTCCGTAAACCTCTCTTGGTTTATTGAAGGCCCAAGAAGCAAAGCAACAATAATACCCTGTAGTAGGAACCGTAGAGTAAGGGTGTCACGGGGGAAAGATGAGAGAGGGTCTGTTATAAGGGGTATGTTATGTGCTGATTTTTTAGGAAAGTTGTTAGGGGAATCCTTTATATGGGATGAGAAGGGAATAACGTGATCAAAGAGAAATTAAGTTGTAATTAGGGAGTCTTGAGTGATACTCAGACTTGGGTGCTGCATGCTCTTACTTTCTTGTACCTTTTCTTTATCTTTCACATAAATCCTATTTTACTTTTCTATAAATCCATTATCATAATAGTAATAATGATACTAATACTAACTATACTAATTATCCATTGGCCAGCCATCTGGAGGTTACATCTTTCGTGAAGAGATTTGTACCTTGTTCGACAAGGATTTGTTCAGAGTTTTTCAGAAATTCAAAGATTTAAAACCGATTTCTGTAAGGTCTTTTGTCATTTCTGTTTTTAACTTTAATATTTATATATTGCTTATATATTTGACAACTTGCCAAATTCGTTTGTTTTTTAATCTTTCCAAAATCATGGTTTACATATATTATATTTGTTTTGGTTTTCAAACTCAAACTTGTATTTGATGTTTCTCAGGTGGAGGATCTCATGACCATACAATTCCTACTTTCAATGTTATATGTTGCTATTGTTGGAGTAACCATAATTTTAAGCATCCTTTACCCATGAATTGACTTGCCAAGTAGAGATATAATTATATAAATATGGTAATGAGAAGTTTGCCAGAGTTGTTGGAAGTAATATGTTGTTTTATTTAAAAATTATTCGTTTTATTATTTTTAATGATTGTAAAAATTCCTAATTTCTACAATATTATGTAGAATGTGTTTGATCGCCATCGAGAAGAGGCTAATAGTCATGGATTATTTGTGATGCGCTGCCTCTAACAACGCCCTCTTCTTGAAAGTGGAAGGCGGCTGGAGGGAAGAACATAAAGGGGTATGTTTATAGATTGGGGCCGATGGGGATGAGTTCATGGCCTCATCAATGCCATCTACTCACTCCGAACCCTAGCTTGCAATATGTAGAGGTCATCCGAAACCTGAATTAGGATAGATGAGAAGAACAACGAAATCCTAACGATTAAGACTGAGTTGATTAAGGAGACATCTAGGATCGAGGAGCTTTCCCGGGTGTACGGGCGAGTTGTTAGGTTTAGGCCTCCATGTGATCGATGATGCAGCTCATCATTAGGGCATTCATGATATTTTAGCCTGTTTCCCTCACCTCATTGTGATTAGGACAATTGCAAAAGTCTAATAATTGCTAAAGCGCTAATGTTTGTGATATTATATAGGATGCATTTCATCGCTTCCGAGAAGAGTCTAATATATAGTCAGGGGCAATAACGATTTGTTGCCTCTGACAACGCTTTCTTCATGGCCTCATCCGAACCCTTCCCTATCGTGGATTGTCTAGAGGTTATCTAAAACCTGAACTGAGAGCTAGTTGAGAAGGACATTGAAATCCTGATGATTTTGATTAAGTTGATTGGGGAAACAGCTAGGATCGAGTAGCTTTTATGGATGTATCGGGTGAGTGGTTTGGGTTTAGGCCACCGTGTGTGGTTCGGGTTTAGGTCGCCACGTGAACAACGATGCAGTTGATTATGAGCATGCTGAGGACGCTCGTGATGATTTTAGCCTGTTACCATACATTTATTTTATATAGTTGTCTTTTATGGATTTAGACAATGTATTATAAATCTGGATTATATATGCAATAACTATTCACTAATATTTTATTATTTAGTTTAATGATTATTTTGTATTTTATTTAATTTTATTTTTTAAAATTTGTTTAAAAATATAATTTTACTTATTTTTTTAAAAAGGGATATTCCATTCAGAGACCAAATTAGTGACCGCATCTTGATTGCTAAAAACTAGTTAAAATATATAGAGATCGAATTGGTGGCCACTAAATTTTAAAAAAAAAATTAGTTTTTGAAGTTGTCTCGTAACATGTCTCTAGGACCAAAGACAGAGACCATATTTAGTGAATGCATAATCGGTCTCTAATTCGCGACTGATTTGAAATCGATGGCTAAATTAGTTTGTGTTGGATTCAGATACGCCCACCTATCGGTTGCAAAATCGGTTCCTAGTAAATTTAGCTATCGGCTTTCTTATTATAGCGATGAATTTTACGGCCTCTATAACTCTGCTTTTTTTTTTGGAATGGAAGACATAGAAGAAATGGATGAAGTGGAAAAGAGAGAAGGAACACATAATAAATAAATGAAAACACAGAAGAAATAAGGATACATGTGATTGTCGGCTCTATGAAGACGAGAATGAGAAATGAGAACTCATTCAAGTTGTTCCAACATGGTAAGTGTTTGAATGTTTTGGTCATTTTACATTTTAGTGATGTGGACAATGTTTTGTCCCTTGGTTAAACGAGCGACAAATTTAAAAGTCACTTCTTGTCGTCTTTGTCACAATTAAAAATTGAGACGAGGACGGCGATAAAAAGAAATTTTAAGAAAAAGTAGAGTTGCCACCAATTTGATTTAATTTAGGAAAAATTGAAAAATTTTTAAAAAATGGTATTTGAAACCAAGTTGAGTTTGGGAGTCGGTTACGAGTAGGGAATGTGTTAAGCACCTTGCATCGCCCATCCTATGAATCGTACATTGAATTAATTGTGAAAAATTAATAACTTTTAAATTATTTATTTTACCCCAAAAGTTATTTAACGAATAAAGAGATTAGTAATAATATTTACACTAAAGAGGTTGAACATGTCATATAAGTCCATATGGCGACCTTGAACCTTAGAGGTTGAACATTAAACTTTTCATAGAGCAATCCCAAAATAATATTGATTAAAAAAATAATATACTATTTAATAAAATAAAAATGCGAAAATCAGATTTAATTTCATGGTTTTCTAATTTTAATTATCTTTGCTTTTAATTGTTAAATGTGGAAAAGTCTTAGACAAGGTTGAACATGACACAAATCCCCATAACAACCTTAATTCTAAGGGATTGAACGTGGCACTTAAGTCCGCGGGGCATCCCTAAATAATACTAATTCAATTATTTTGATTAACTACATTAACAAATTAAAAAGAACACAAAAATAAAGGAAAAATAAAATTTTGGCTTGACGGGATAATTGATCCTGCTCCTAGGTATTCCCTGTTGCAATGAGAAACTCAAAGCCACGTAGTTCTTGTAGAAAATATTTTATTTGTTGGTTTATTTTATTTTTTATGAAAATGTTCTTTTTTTTATTAAAAAAAGTTTATTGATTTATTTTTATTATTTTCTGTTTTTTATTTCTATCGAAAACTCCTAAGTGAGACAGAACATGACATATACATCCACGGAGTTATCCCGAATTTAAGGAATTGAGTGTGAAACCTCTCACAAAGTAATCCCAAAATTATTTTTCAGTAATTCCCTTTTTACATCGTTTTATTTATTTATTTCAACATAAATATTTCAACACAACTGTTTTTTTTTTATCAGCCTAATTCTTTTTAGTTTTTAGTTCATCTGACCATTTGGCTTGATCCAACAAGCTAACCCACTAGCCCAACAATCAACTTTTAAGTTACCTATACAGAAATAAAAATAAAAATACTAAAAGATAACAATAACCAAGACAAGTCATAAGTTACAAAACGTGAACGAAGGAAGGACGCACAGAAGTCTTTCCACCTTTACGTGCGCAAGACCAAAATAGAATAGTGGAGGCTGGCGGAGCGGCACGGAGGCGGCACCAGCGGAACGATGGATCTGGGTCTGTACACGCGACTCAGTCTTGCGTCTTCGAAGGAAACGATAGTGGTGAGCTGGGTTCGTGACGAGGCGGCTTGGCACAGAACAACAGCGGTTTCGGTTCAGAACGGCAGTGCGGTTCGTGAGCAATGGTGGTGAAGGTCCTAGCGGCATATCCGAGACCGGAGTTGGGCAGAACGAAGATGGCAAGGCGAGTTCCTCTAGTGGCGGCGACATGTAACAGCCTGATTTTCATTATACAGTTTAATCAATTAAAATATAAGTAATTATATTTTAATATGAAAGTAGAAAATATTTTGTTTAATAAAATAAAATCATATTCATAATCCACCTTATCATATGAAGTCACAGTAAAAATTTCGGTTGAAAATTCAGACGAAAGCCGGTCTGCGTTCTCACTTCCAGTACAAGTTTACTGAGCTAGAGACCAAATTTTAATTCGTGAACGAGATGGTTAGTATTTTTATGATGTTTTGTGTGGGTTTGGAGTTTTTCAAAAAATCTTGTTCGGGGCCAAATCTCAGGGATTTCCCGGACGAAATCGTCGGGAAATACGATCGGGGAAGTCATCTGATACGCAATGGAGCAGAGCATCAAGAGGATGAAGTGACATGGAGTGACTTGATGTGAAGGCTATGACACATCTCAAAAGTGAATCTTGACTTTTTTCAAAATCTCACTTTTTCTTACATTCTCTCTCCAACCATACCTCCACCTTACCTTCTTTCTTTCCCTACAAGCAAACCTTCCTTTTTCTCTTCTTTTTCCTCTCCAAAACCGTGCCCTCTCTCTCACTCTCTATAAATACTCCTCATTTCCACACTTCACCATTTTTCCTCCATTTTCTTACATTTACACCTTATTACATTTCTTCTTCTTCTCTCTTCTAAAGTTCATCTTTTTATCAAGTTTTTTACTTTAATTTCTTCATCAAAGTTCTTCATATTGTTGAGGGTAATGATCTTATGTTGTCTATTTTTCAAGTTCTTTTCTTTATGTTCATAGTTTTACTTTAAGTTTCCTTTAAGCTTTCAAACTTCTAAAATCTCTTAAAAATGGTAGAAAACTCCGTTTGAGTTGAAACCAATTTCTATGTTCCTATTTTTACTCCTACTACAACATACTAAAAGTTTGTGTAAAACAAAATTTTCTAACCCTATTTTCTTGATGAGGCTGAAACCATGCTTTTTGGTTTTGGTGGGTTTTGTTGAACTTTGCTTTTATGGACTTGTATTTGAGTTCTATTCCAAGATGATCATGACCAAGGGCTCCTTTGTACTAAAGGATGTTAGGTTTGAGTGATTGGAAAAGTTTAGAGATTTTACACATTTTCATGTAAAGGCCTAAACTTTAAGTAGTTTAAGACATTGATGCTTAGTTGATGTTTCTCCAAAGTGATCATGGATTAAGGCTTCTTGATGTATAAGGATGCTAAATCCAAGGGATTGGAAAGTTTAAAATATTTTCTTGCTTTATTTTCCTATGATGGCCGAATGTAACATTTGACCTAGGATGTGTTATTTTATTTTGTTTTCCAAGATGATTATGGATTAAAGCTCCTTCATGTTAAAGGATGCTATGTCCAAAAGATTGGATGATTTAAAGATCTCTAACCTCACAAACTTGTTAAGGCAAAACCTAAGGGTTCATGGTCTAAGACATTTGATTTTTCCATTTCCAAAATGATCATGGTTTCAAGCTCCTTACTATGTATGGATGCTAACCTAAAGAGATTGGAAAATTTAGAAATTCCTAGCCTATTTATCTATTCTTGGCCGAAACCCTAAGTCAAGTACTTAGTGGGATTTTTAATTCAACTTTGTTAAAATATTGTTGTTTATGAACTTCTAGCACTTAAGGATCATAAATCCAAGAATCGCATAAATTTCGGAAACCCCTAATCCTAGTTTATTGTATGAACCGAACATATACCTTGTGGTTAGTGTTCTTTGATTGAGTTTTAACTCATGATTTCATGTTTTGTAACCTTAGACTTCCATCACGGAGGAAACGAGGACGTTCGTGGTATACCTCTTCGAGCATCTAATATCCTAACCTTCACAGAAGGTGGATTTAATACTTTGTGGTGTGACGACGAGGATCTTCGAGTTCGGGAGTTCGGTGATAACCCAGGTGGGGGGAATAATCAACCTATCGTCAGAATCGATAAATAGTAGATTATGTAGTAATTATGTAGGGCGACCTAAACCCTACTAGAAGTTGAATAATCGACAAGACCATAATCGCTTTAAATTGCTTTTATAAAACATCCATGGTGATTCGGGGATTGTAGGTTGATCGATATTATGTTGATGTTTATACTATTGATGGTTGATTTGAGTTTTATTACCTTTGTTGAACTGATTTAGTGCTATGTTGATGTTCTGAAATATCTTTGATTGACTTGATGTTATGCATGATCTGTGTGGTATTTACTTTATGCTTAGTGGATTAAGCGGAGATATATATGTGGTCTAAGAGATGAGTTGTTTTGGGCGTGAGGATCATGATGATTTTTTAGAGGTGCCTAACCTACATGAAATATGTTAAAGAGGTGTTGTGACATAGAGCATGTGTTGAGGTTTTGATGAGAGGTTAGGGCACTAGGTTATGACCATAGGAGTCTGCGAGGTTCGTAAGTTGTGTTGTTTCTATAACCGTATGTGGGACACATACAAGACCCAAAGTCCTTGTGGGACCGTCCAAAGGGTAAACTTAACTTGTGCAGCTACGAGTGTCATTGCTTTGCATGAGCACCTCTGGGAGTGGACGAGGTGTGCACCGGGATCATCGTGCAGCTGTAGTGTCACGCTTTGCGTGAGCGTTCTTACCATGGTGAAGGTGTGCACCGGGATAATCGTGCAGCTATAGTGTCATTGCTTTGCCTGAGCACCCACGGTCCGAGGAGTGCATCGGGTTTAATGTGCAGCTATAGTGTCATTGCTTTGCATGAGCATTCTCACCATGACTAAGGATGTGCACCGGGAATGGGACGTGTGGCTTGGACGACTGACCGATAACCATAATTATGATAGGGAAACCATAGCCATTTTTAGTATCAAGTTTTAGTTGCAGGAGTGAGGGTAGGTTGGATATAAGAAGTTTATGGAAGATGGATGACTTGACTGATGTTGTGTCTGTGATAATTACTGTATAGTTTACTATGACTCTTTTCCGCTTTTGATGATAACTATTTCTTATCCCCTGTATATTTCTGTATGTTGTATTTTGTCTCCTTGTGGAACCATACGAGAAGATCATGTGGATGAACGTAACCGGGAGGAGTTGGATGGAACTCCCTACAAACCGGATGCTGGAGGACGAGCTGTGACCCATGGTGATTAGGGTCTTGTTAGTTATGGCCATTGCGTCTGTGTCGTGAAGCTTTATTTTTCCGCTTATGTTTTGTATAACTATGCACCAGTTCGGGATCCTAATGATGGGATGCCCTGAAATAGTGTTTTGATAACTCTGATGCTTTAAGTACGTTTAATATATTTATGTTTTCATATTTTGTTCTATATAAATCTATTTGCTTAAGAAATTAATTTTTAATTTTTACGTAATTTTCACGTTAAGCGTGCGATTAAGTAATTAAATAATGAGGTTTTAAACTAAATGACACAAAGGGGCACAACGGGGTGTCTCATTCGGTATCAAAGCAGTTTGATTCTGATCGGACTGCTAAAAGTTAGGATGTTGTTAGTGGCCGTGTCTAGTTGAGTCCACATCGGATATTGACTATGCTTAGAAGTTGGGTAGTGAGTCCAAACGCGATAACTAACATTGGTATGCAGCAGTTGGTAGCTGATGATAGAGGAGCCATTTTTCAGAGAGGATGAGATGGAAAAGGAGTTCCACCCGTAGGACTGCAGATGGCCAGACCTCAGGACACTGGGAGAGTGTTTACTGTGAGGAGAGATGAATCCTCTCAATCTGGGGATCTTATACGAGGTATGTATTTGATATCCGGTAGACTTTGTTTGTTTGTCTAAGTAGCATGATAGACAAGAAAGTGATGAGATTTTGTTGAGGTATAGTTGTGACTGGTAGGATGTGAACCCTTAAGATCAATATCAGTGAGTGAGACAATTACTATACGTCAAATGTTGATCGAGTCATAATATTACTAAGAGAATCTAAGGTAATGATCAAATACTCGTAGTTAGTATGGATGGTATGAATTTGGAAGATTAAAGGAAAAGTACCTATAGTAGTTTTACCTAAGATGAATATGAGCGGGAAAGATAACTTCTTTTGGTTTTAATTGCATTAAGAGGTGCAATAATGTTCTTTTGAGGATTAAGATGTGTGATTTTGATATAATCTGGAATAGTGGAATACGCTACAAGGATCTAAGACTGTGAATGGATACATTAAGTGGGAAGTTAGGGTAGTATTGATTGCGGTGTTAATTGTAGAAGTTAGATGTTGAAATGGATTGTGGTGTTAATTGCGGGAGTTAGATGTTGAAATAAGGTCCTCTAGTGGATCAGTAGTAAGAAGAAGAAAATGATTAAGTTTTAATTATGCCCTTCAAAGATGATAGATCAAGGTGAAATGTTAAGGACAATGAATATAATGTAGTGATGGATTGTTTCGAGGATAAATAGAACAATATAAGAATGAATTATGTTATGAAGTTACTATTGTCACCTCTGGGAAAGACAGCGATGGGAAATATAATATGGGATTTTTATATTAAGATTACGATTTTGAGTTATTGTACCACCCTGGTAAGGTCAATGTGGTAGCAGATGCCTTAAGTAGTAAGTCCTTGCATGTATCCGTAATGATGGTTAAGGAGTTAGAATTGCTTGAACAATTCAGAGATCTGAGCTTAGGAAAGGAATTACGGAAAGATAAAGTTTTCTTAAGTATGGTCACTATTAGTAGTGATTTCTTGAAAGATCTTAAATATAAGCAAGTTTAGGATCTATACCTTCGGGAGATTAGTAAGGGGATAGATGGGGGTAAAGTTTCTGAGTTCACTAGGGGAGCAGATGGTGTGTTAAGGTTTAAGGATAGGATATGTGTGCCAGAGGATGCAGAACTTAGGAAGATGATTTTGGAAGAAGCACACAAGAGTAAGTTGAGTTTTCATCCTGGATCCACAAAGATGTATCAAGATTTGAGGAAAATGTTTTGGTGGACCAGAATGAAGAAGGAAGTAGCAGAGTATGTTTTATCTTGCTTGGTGTGTCAAAAGGCGAAGATTGAACATCAGAAACCAGCAGGATTAATATAATCTTTAGATATCCCAGAATGGAAATGGGATAGTATAGCTATGGATTTCGTGGCCGGATTACCACGAACACCTAAGAAGCATGATGCGATTTGGGTTATCATTGATAGGTTGACGAAGTGTGCTCACTTCTTACCTATTAGAGAAGGTGATAAATTAGAAAAGTTAACCCAGATTTACATCAGCGAAGTGGTTAGATTGCATGGTGTGCCATCAAGCATTGTCTCAGATCGAGATCCTAGATTTACCTCTCAATTTTGGAAACAATTGCAACATGCCTTGGGAACGAAATTGAGAATGAGTTCTGCCTATCATCCCCAAATCGATGGGCAATCAGAGAGGACAATTCAATCATTGGAGGATCTATTGAGAGCTTGTGTGTTGGAACACACTGGAAGTTGGGATGAGTTCTTGCCATTGATTGAATTTACTTATAACAACAGTTTCCACAGTAGTATCGGAATGGCACCGTATGAGGCTTTGTACGGCAGAAAGTGTAGGACCCCATTATGTTGGTATGAGACTGGTGAGAACCAAGTTTTGGGTCCGGATGTGGTACAACAGACTACGGAACAAGTCTGGAAGATAATGGAAAAGATGAAGGAAGCACAGGATAGGCAAAGGAGCTACAGTGACAAGAGGAGGAGACCATTAGAATTCCAGGAAGGTGATCACGTATTCTTGAAAGTTACTTGGAAAACAGGAATTGGCAGAGCTATCAAATCTAGAAAACTTACTCCTCGTTTCATGGGACCTTTTCAGATTCTTTGACGAATTGGTCCAGTAGCTTACCAAATTGCCTTGCCTCCAAATCTTTCCAACATTCATGACGTCTTTCATGTTTCTCAGTTGAGAAAGTACTATCCTAATCCATCTCATGTGATTGAGTCTGAGTCGATACAACTACGAGAGAACCTAGAGCATGAGGCCTTACCTGTGAGGATCGCAGATAGATGGATAAATAAAAACAAACAACAACAAAAAAAGATGGCAAAATATATTTTCTTTGCATTTTTTATTTTTTGAAAATTTTAGTGAAAATTAAAAAGACCCGATCAAAATAGGGTGTTCACAGTTGCTCCTCTTTACTTGTTCATTACTAGAATACATAAAGAACGAACGATTTTTCATGTGATCGTAGTAAGGAACTAGTAAAGAAAATGAACTCACATTTTGGCCGAGATGAGAAACAGGCTGGAGAAAATTTAGAACATTAAGCTTCAGAGCTAGCAAAATAAAAATGACAGCGGGCCTCAGATCCCGAAAATAAAATTAGGAGTGAACCTCAGCGCTCGAAAAATAAATTTGCAGCGGGCCTCAGATCCCAAAAATAAAATTAGCAGTGAACCTTAGCGCTCGAAAAAATAAATTTGCAGCGGGCCTCAGATCCCAAAAATAAAAATACCAGTGAGCTTCAGCGCTCGAAAAATAATTTTGCAGCGGGCCTCAGATCCCAAATATAAAATTAGTAGTGGCCATCAGAGCTCGAAAAGGTAATTTGCAGCGGGCCTTAGATCCCAAATATAAAATTAGCAGTGAGCCTCAGAGCTCGAAAATAAATTTGCAGCGGGCCTCAGATCCCAAAAATAAAATTAGCAGTGAGCCTCAGAGCTCGAAAAATAATTTTGTAGTGGGCCTCAGATCCCAAAAGTAAGTGAGCCTCAGAGCTTGAAAAATAAATTGCAGTGGACCTCAGATCCCAGATATAAAATTAGCAGTGAGCCTCAGAGCTCGAAAAATAAATTTGCAGCGAGCCTCAGATCCCAAAATAAAGTTAGCAGTGAACCTTAGAGCTCGAAAAATAAATTACAGTGGACCTCAGATCCCAAAAATAAAGTTAGCAGTGAGCCTCAGCTTGAAAAATAAATTTGCAGCGGACCTCAGATCCCAAAAATAAAATTAGCAGCGAGCTTCGGAGCTCGAAAAATAAATTTACAGCGGACCTCAGATCCCAAAAATAAAATTAGCATCGAGCTTCAGAGCTCAAAAAATAAATTTACAGCGGGCCTCAGATCCCAAATATAAAATTATCAGTGAGCCTCAGAGCTCGAAAAATAAATTTACAGTGGACCTCAGATCCCAGAAATAAAAACGCAGTGAGCCTCAGAGCTCCAAAGATAAAATTGAGGTGGGTTTTGAGCCAAAACAAGTGAGCCATGAGCCTGAAAAATAGACCTTTGAGTCAGAAGAATTTTATGATTGGGCCATGACCCGAGAATGCAATGGACCTTGAGTCCTTAAAAAGAGACTCTTGAGTCAGAAAATTTTATGATTGGGCTATGACCCGAGAATGCAATGGACCTTGAGTCAAAACAAGTAAGCCATGAACTTGAACATTATGCAAGATGCCCTGAGCATAAAATTTATGAAATGTGGCATGACCCAAGAATTTGATGCAGTGGACCTTGAGTCAAAATAAGTGAGCCTTTTTTAGCCTGAAAATAGAGCCATGACATTTTTAAGTAGGCCTTGAGCCAACAATGATTTTTGTAGCGGGCCTTTGAGCCAAAAATGATTTTGTAGTGGGCCATGAGCCAAAAAAAAAACTTTTGAATTGAGCCTTTACCTAAGAATTTCATATTATGGTCCTTGAGCCCCCTTTTTTTGTGGATTAGGCCTTGGGCCTAAAAACATTTTGAAGTAGGCCTTGAGGCAATAAACGTTGAATATGGCCATGAGCCAAAAACTTTTTTAGTTGGCCTTGGAGCCCGGAAGAAATGAGTCTCGTCACAACTTTTCTTTCTTTGTTTTTTCTTCCCTTTTTTCACTTTTTTTTCTTTTTCTTTTTTTTTCCTTTTTTCTTTTTTTCAAAACATTCGCACTTGCAAACCAACATCACAAACTCACACAAGAGAAAATTTAGGCATGAAGAGCACCTTGCAGATAAATTGAACCTGATGCTTCTTAACAAGTATCAACCAATCAAACTTGCCTTTGGACACTTCACGACTTCTTATCCACTTGGAGTGAGACCTCGTTCTTGTTTCCAATATAGCATCTTAGACACCACTTGTATTCACATTCCATTTATTTCCAAGCATCAAATTGAAAATCAAGCTGCCTCATAATCTTGATTGCGCCTTGAGAACATCATCTACAACCTCCACTTAAGATTTTTGAACTTTTTGTCACTTCAGTGGTTCCTCGAGAGATTGTCATTAGATTGTTGGACCATATTGTTGGACCTGTATTCAATTATCCTGAAGCATTACCTAATGAACATTCATGGATTGTCAAGTGTCTCAAGAAGAAAATTAATTGGAGAAATTCTTTGAGGATTTTGAAGGCTTGAGAGCAAGGAATAGAGAAGAAGAAGAAGAAGAAAATCAATTGGGTGTTGCTCCAAGTGAGTTCCTTTGATGGTCCTGGATCAAGATTTACTTAGATGTGACCCTTTGAGAGACAAAACAAAATTGCCCCAGTTTAGGGTTGAATTAAGCAACAAGGGACAAATTTAACCCAGTGTAGGGTTGAATCGATCAACGTTGAAATTTGCCCCAATGTAGGGCAAACTCAAAAAATTTCTCCAGTTTGGAATTAAATTGAGTAACAAGGGGAATTTGCCCCGGTGTGAGGCTGAAATGATCAATGAGGAAAATTACCCCAGTGTGGAGTTAAATTGAGGAACGAGGGGAATTTTGCCCCAGTGTAGGGGTGGATTGATCAACGCAGAAACTTGCCCCAGTGTAGGGCCACACTCAACCAAAAGTTCTGCCTTAACATAGGATTGGGTAGTGAGTTGTCCCTATGTAAACCCCTCTTAATTTTTATTTGCCCTAACTTTTGCTTAGACCGCCCTTACGGCTTTTCAGCCTAATGGGATTTTTCTTTTTCTTATTTTTTTTTATTTTTTTATGGAGAAAAATACTTCAAAAGAATGTGCAAATGTCTTATCTCAAGATTAAGATTTTATGAAAATATGAGCAACCCTTCATTGATCCAAATGGACTTTTGAAAGCTTGTAACGTGGACATGGTTAAGGGTTAAGAAACAAAAGGTATAAAAGGCTCAATCAAATGTTTAAGGGTGAATGGGACCAAGGATCTTTGACTTTTCTTACATCACCAAGAGCATTACTTGCCTTATCTTGCATCCAAAGGTTTTCTTCTTTCCTTTTTTTATTCATTTTTTAATCTAACTACGTACTTTGCCAACATACCTCTTTTTTTTCCTTTTTTTTTTGATTTATCGTCATCTCCTTCACATTTTCTTCATTTTCCTTCACTTATTGTTATTGCAAGTAACCTTCAATACAAGCCCCATTGTAGGGATGATCCTGGTCCAAGGTTATTAGGAAAAAAAAATTCAAGGCCCAAAATGGGTAGCAAGGGATAATGATTTTTTTATGAAGGATAGAGAAAGATGGTCAATCTTCATTTCAAATCTTGGTTACTCAATTCTCATAAAGAATTAATCCTGAGACAAAACCAACAAATGGTGAAAACCACACTTTCATTTATTTGCTCCCAATTTTTTCATTTTTTTTTTCCTCTCTTTTTTTTTTTTTTGTGAAGAGGGGATTTAGGAACTTCTACCCGTCCCTGTACATATTTATCACAATACAAAGATCAACCAAGGGGTTTAAAATGAGTTAAGAACTTTTATTCTAGGATAAGGAAAACCATGCAGGTCCATTACAATAAAAACTCCAAGACAAATCAAACATAGGAAACGGTATGATCAAACAATCTTTATGTGGCAATCATGTCTCAACAACATCTGTTCAATCTATTTGCTCAATGATTCTTTGCCACAGGAGTGTTGGGTGGTGGATCATCGATTACAATTAGAACTCCGTCGTCTTGAACGAGTAGTCAACTGCTGATTGGCAACCATGCTGGAAAGGGTGGTTCCCTTGAAAACCCAGACACCTTGAAATGGAGGTTCCCTTGAAAACCCATACACTTTTGCAATTAGTTGTGATCTCCACAAAATCTCAAACAGCTTGATGTTGGGGATCGAGAGTCTCGGCCTCGGAAGAGGTAATAGGCTTGAGCTTGGACAATGATGCTTTTTCCTTTGAGATCTGAGCCTTAGTGATGGTCTTCCATCTACTAAGATTTGATTGGTATCAACTTTTCTTGAAATCACAAGCATTCAATTTATCCGCAAAGGGGTAATATTTAAAAAAAAAAATTGACATGCAAATGCATCACAATTAACAGCTAAGGTCCCAACTAGGTTGACACCTTAGCTTTCACCAATCATCTGCAGCACACCAAATATTTGAACTTTTTGAGGAAACAAAATTTCACTCATCCTTTTTAAATTTTTTTTAATTTTCTTTTGATTTTTTTTTAAAAAAAACTTTACTAGTTACTCGACCAAAGACTTTTTATTTTATTTTTTAAAAAATTATTATGCCAAAATGACCATGAACTTGAAAGGAATGATTTTTTATTTTTATTTTACCCAAAGTTAAGAATGTACGACATGCATGAAATGAATGCCCTTTTTAATAGAAAAATATTTTTATATACAAGGAAATGAGCTTTAAACTTGCAAGAAAAATGCATGTTTATGCATGAGGTGAGTCAATTTTTTTTATAGTTTATTTGCATGAGATGCATGAAATGACTTTTTTTCTTTTGATTAACACATAACAAAGATAATGCACAAGGTGCAAGCAAATTTTTTTTTAGAGATAATTCACAAGGTGCACAAAAAGCGCATAAGATGCAAGGAAGGAATTTTTTTTTTTTTTAAGAAAGAAGAGAAACACGAATTTTTTTATTTTAGTTTTTGATTGACACAAAAAAATACATTAGATGCAATCAAGATATTTTTTAAAAAAAAAAGAAAGATGCTCCCTTTGTGTCCTAGAATGGTTGGACCTAATGGTTGGAAAATACCTTAAGTCAAGGCTCTACCTTGGGTAACCACTAAGTTGAACTATTAGTGCAAATTTCAGGATGGATCTAGAATTCTAAAGGACATGATCCTCGGATTGCCCCTGTCTCAAAAGGCAGGGACCCAGCTCATGACCCTAGCCATAAGTAGGGATAAACCCTCACAGGATGACTAGTCCATGATGCCAGTAACAATCTGAGTGATGACTCAACAAATATCAGAGGGGCACCAGGCCGATCAATGACAATGCTGAGACACCGCCTAGTCCTAAGTTATCCACAAGCTCGGGAATAGAGCTAAAAGTGTGTGCAACAAGTGACAGTGCAGTGTGTAAAGGGAGCATCCAAAACTTGTACAACCCTAAAAACTACACATATTTTGAAAAACAAAGCCACATATATACAAAAAAGAGGGCATCTACCCTAGGATTGAAGTAACGAGCAAAACTATCATAAATGAAGTATACCAAATAACCAAAATAAAGCAGAATATAGTATTAAGGAAATCAAAACAAGATAAAGCAAACAAAATAAATTTTTATTTTATTTTTATTAAAAAATTTAAAAAAAAGGGTAAAACAAATAGGTTAAAATTTACTAAGAATTTGCACAATCAACTATAACATGCTTGACTCTCTGAAAAACGTCCCTAGTGGAGTCGCCATCTGTCGCAACCAAAAATTGCGACGAGGACGGCGATAAAAAGAAATTTTAAGAAAAATTAGAGTCACCGCCAATTTTATTTAATTTAGGAAAAATTGAAAAACCTTTAAATAATGGTATTTGAAACCAAGTTGAGTTCGGGAGTCGGTTACGAGTAAGGAAGGTGTTAAGCACCCTACATCGCCCATCTTACGAATGGTACCTTGAATTAATCGTGCAAAATTAATAACTTTTAAATTATTTATTTTACCCCAAAAGTTATTTAACAAATAAAGAGATTAGTAATTAATATTTACACTAAAGAGGTTGAACATGGCACATAAGTCCACCTTGAACCTAAGAGGTTGAACATGAAACTTTTCATAGAGCAATCCCAAAATAATATTGATTAAAAATAATAATATACTATTTAATAAAATAAAAATGCGAAAATCAGATTTAATTTCATGGTTTTCTAATTTTAATTATCTTTGCTTTTAATTGTTAAATGTGGAAAAGTCCTAGACAATGTTGAACATGGCACAAATCCCCATAACAACCTTAATTCTAAGGGATTGAACGTGGCACTCAAGTCCGCAGAACATCCCTAAATAATACTAATTCAATTATTTTGATTAACTACATTAACAAATTAAAAAGAAAACAAAAATAAAAATAAAATAAAATTTTGGCTTGACGGAATAATTGATCCCGCTCCTACGTATTCCCTGCTGTGATGGGAAACTCAAAGCCACGTAGTTCTTATAGAAAATATTTTATTTTAATTTTTATGAAAATGTTCTTTTTTTTTATTTAAAAAAGGTTTATTTATTTATTTTTATTATTTTCTGTTTTTATTTCTTTCAAAAACTCCTAAGTGAGATAGAACATGACATATACATCCACAGAGCTATCCTGCATTTAAGGAATTGAGTGTGAAACCTCTCACAAAGAAATCCCAAAATTATTTTTCAGTAATTCCATTCTTACATCATTTTATTTATTTATTTCAACATAAATATTTCAACACAAATGTTTTTTTTTTGTCAGCCCAATTCTTTTTAGTTTTTAGTGCATCAGACCATTTGGCTTGATCCAACAAGCTAACCCACTAGCCCAACAATCAACTTTTAAGTTAACTATACGGAAATAAAAATAAAAATAATAAAAGGATAACAGATAAAACAAAATAACCAAGACAAGTCATAAGTTACAGAACGTGAACGAAGGAAGGAGGCACAAAAGTCTTTCCACCTTCACCTGCGCAAGACCAAAAGAGATGAGTGGAGGCTGGCGGAGCGGCACAGCGGCGGCACCAACGAAGCCGCGGATCTGGGTCTGTACGCGTAACTCAGGCTTGCGTCTTCGAAGGAAACGGTAGCGGCGAGCTGGGTTTGTGACGAGGCAGCTTGGCATAGAACAACGGCGGTTTCGATTCAGAGCGGCAATGCGGTTCGTGAGCGATGGTGGTGAAGGTCCTAGAGGCGGATCCGAGACCGGAGCTAGGCAGAACGGAGATGGCGAGGCGAGTTCCTCCAGTGGCGGCGACACGTGATCAGTGCAGCGGAGCAAAGATTCGTGCTCGAATCTTGACGGGTCGTGGATAGCGACTCGTGGTTGTTTGAGACGGAGGAAACGGCGGCACGTGATGGTCTTTAAAGAATAGGGACAGAGACGCCTCCCTTTCTGTAGTTTCTCTCTTCTTTGCATAAGTTATTCTAACTCTAAATATTCTTATTGCTCTATGTGTTTCAAAGACATTGAAATTTTTGCTCTCCTGTTGTTGTTCAGAAATTTTCTCAGGTTCCTTTATTCTCCTTTTTTTATTCTGTAGCCTCTCTTGTGATTTTATAATGTCAAATTCGCTCTGATTTTGATCCTAAAAATATGCGAGGATTAAATTTTTTATCTCTGATTTGAAATTGAATCAAAACTTGTGATCCTCATCTACAAAAATCAAAGGATTTGCCAACTGGATTCAAATTCAAAATAAAATATTGTTGGAGGGAAGAAAAGGGTGGCTACTAGGGTTTGTGGAGGAGGATGAAGGAAGGAAATGGGTTTGAGTAATGGGTTTGGCTGGCTTGGCCCAATTAATAATGAACAAAATATATTTTCTTTGCATTTTTTATTTTTTGAAATTTTTAGTGAAAACTAAAAAGACTCAGTCAAAATAAGGTGTTCTCAGTCTTTTGATTATATTTTTGTTAAAAACTCAAGCCAATTTTAAAATGAAACAATGTGCAAATATTTTGGTTGTATGTTGTATGCCATATGTATCTTATTCTTTATAGGGTGAACTGTGTTATTAATGGGTGTCGAATCCACCAAAGTCATAAAATTGAGCCAAAAACCCTACTTGTAGAGAAACATGATCCAAAAATTCACCACTAAATAAGAGCTGACAAATATAATTGAGGAAAATTAAACTAAGCATCTGATTATTATCAAAAATCAACCTAAAAGTCCAAATCCGATCAAGTTAGATGTCATAAGCCACAATCGGTGTCCATGACCGACCAGAAAAGGGATGTCGACCCCTTCTAAAGCCTCGTCCAGATTAGTACTTCCTCGTTAACAAATGTTTACAACTGAACCTTTCTTCATTTAAAGTAGTAGTTTACAAAGAATCTTTCAAGAAATTTCAATGTTTTACCAACAATAAAACCAATAATGATTAATCATAGAACTATATTAAATTAAATAAATGCATCATCAAAGATCGTGATATGTCACTTCAACTCTGCGACTAGGAGGTGGACAAATTGGGATGATCCAACAACTTCCACACCTACATCTATGACACTAAAATGCATTCAAAATAATTATGCAAGCCAACTACATACAAAATATTTACTTGTAATTAAACTCATTGTTAGAGGAATCAAAATTTTGAACTTCAATATCATTAATCCATATGTCATAGCATAATAATAAACCAACACTCTAATAATCATATTATAGTTAATCATGATAATATCCAATAATGTTTCTCAAAATAATATTAACATACGCACTTTCATGTGTTTCACAAGGATGGAGCGGTCAAAATTATCCCAGACCGATGGTTTGGTCCATTTGACCTGTTATAAAAGGTGGGTTGGGTAGTATAAATTAAAGTCTGAACTAATGTTTTAAAAACTGGATCGAACCGGACGAATCAATCAGTTCAACCATGAACCGGTCAGTTCAGCGGTTCAGTCCAGTCTTTTTGAAACGTGATCTGGTTGAACCGGATTGAACCGTTTTGAATCGTCAGTCGGACTGGGTTGAATTGTTTGAAATGGATTTTTATTTACTTTTTTACTTTTTTTTACCCAGTTTAGTAATTTAGTGATTTTTTTATTAATTTATTAATCACAAGGTTGAACCAATTGAACCATAACCCGGATGTCTTTCCGATTCGATCTTCGATTCGGTTTTTAAAACATTGGTCTGAACAGATCCAGCCCAACCCGACCCGATTCGATTCGAAAAATCATCGACCCACCATAGATAGCTCCGTGACGGGTTGGGCCAACCCGCTAGCCTGAAATGTTTCACGAACTTTTATACTGTTACTTTTAGAGTTCTGGTGACAAATGAATTATCAGCTAGGGGTTTGGATGTGGAAGAATGTGATCTTGTGGTTAATCTTGACTTACCCACATAATCAATTCACCATGCACATCGAGCTGGACGAACTGGTCGGCATGGTAGGAATGGTATAGTACTAACCATATGTGAAGATCCATAAGTGTTTGTTGTGAATAAAATGCAGAAGCAGCTTGGAATACCAATTTCCAATAACATGTTATTATTACTGTAGAATACAGTTCTACAGTTTCTTCCTTTTAACTCAATCAAATTACTGTGTCTCTTGTAATTATCCCTGAATCCTCAAATCAACTTCTTGCTTGGCACCACCCTGACTCCGATTGACACGCTGCTAGGCTCAAGAGTACTTTCTCCTTTATATCTTTCTTTTTGAGTTTTTTCACATAGTTTGTAGGTGCTATCAAGTTCTCATTAATATCTACTTTTTTTTTTACTGGATTAAGTTCTACTTTTTATTCCATTTATCATTACTTTTTGTGATCTTGACGTAATTTGAGTTTCAAATTTGAACTCATTGCATTGTTAATGCAATGGCCATAATGGTTGAATTTGCAAACGGTGTGAAAGGAATAACATTGAATGTTGATAATGAGAATGTCTAATTGTTGTCTTTGGTAGTGATACCGCTATAAAAGAGGCTTGATGGTAATTCACCCGTACCAACGTAGTCACAAGCCACAATGGATCCCTTCTAGCCAACCCATAACAAGTATACGTACAACTCATGCCTCAACCACCAAAGCACCAAGACCACACACATGGTGAACAACCATGGTTTTTTATTCCTCAATTCTCAGCAAAACAACTCCATCTTCAAAAATAGTTCATTTGGCCTGATGGTGAGAAACCATGTTTGAATGTACCTAAACTTGTTAACAAAATAAAAGAGAACATTGTGAAGTCGACATGGCAAAAACTGACCTCCCTTCTACATTAAAAAAAAATAGGGAGAAGTCAGCAATTTCCTGATTATTAGAATAGAAAGTCATCAATGTTACGTGATTTACAGGTAATAGCATGTTGAAGACTCATGGCAAATTAAGACCAAAATCACTATTATTATAAGGAATTATAGCAATTTACCTCTTATACCAAGTCATAATGGATTCTCGTGGGTGAGCGATTTTTTTGGGTCCTCACCTTAGAAGCCACCTCTAAAGTATTTTATTCCTTTTGTGCCCATTTGTATGGGTTTACTATTATACAATAAGATATGATGCGTCAAAATATCATACATCCACCCTTTGAAACATCGCTTATGCCTTATATATGCATACTGGTTTAGCAATAATCTAAATTATTCCAAGGTCTATATCATCCTTTCTCACTTGAAAAAGATTCAGGCATCCAACAAGTAGTGTAAATGAAAATTCTCATTGGTCATTGCCTACCATTTAGGGTGCGTTTGGGAAAACAACTTAATTAAGAGCTTATCACATAAGGCCTTATCGCATGAGAGCTTATGCCATAAGCACTTAAAGAAAGAAAAAGAAAGAAAGGGGCATAAGATGATTCGAATAGTGAAAAACACGGAGAGGGTGTTTAGTGCATAAGCTCTTATGATAATTCCATAAGCTTCTCCCAGTGACTTATGAAAATAAGTCAAAAACTCCTTATGGGATGACATAAGTTATTTTTATAAGCTCTGCCAAACACACTGCATAAGAGCTTATGTCATCAGATAAGTCAAAAGGAGCTTAAATAAGCTCTTGCAAACGCCACCTTAATATTTAACTCTGAATTTCGGGAATGACTACATTTCCAGAAGTTTTTATACTAGTTACCCAAAGAGATTGATGTTATATATAAATGGCTAGTATCTGATAAAACCCAAAAATGATAGACTAATATCTCCCAAAAAGTAAATGCTACACAAGATATTATTAAAAATAGGGACAAGTTTCACATTAAACAATACAACAAACACCTTCAATACATTATTTAATCTCCAAAAATTTAGCCTCAAAACTGTGATAATTAACCATCATGTAAAATAGAAAAAAAAACAAGCAAAATGAAGCTATCCAATCTAGATTCAAACAGTTAAGAGGGAAAAAAATTAAGAACAAAAAATGAACAAAAAAACAAAACAAAACATAATTTTACAATTAATCATCAAAGGTACACATCCCAAGGATTTATTAATAAGGCCTAACCTTTCATGAATGGGAGGGAAGAACAAGAAGGAAAAAACATGAAATTAAAACCGTAGAAAACAAAAAATGGAAGAAAGAAATTGCAAAAAGAATCCACAAATGCTCCAATCGGGCCTTAAATGAGAAAGTAAAGCCCACTAAACTACAAAATTTGCAAGCAAATTTTCAAGACAGAAATGACATCCTAAACCACCTATTTTTTATTTGTGTTACACAATCAAAGATCTGATATGATTGTAATCACTGTCAAATATTATAATTAGCTTAATTGAGGCTATGTATTAATGTAGGAAATATACTTGCCTAATTTCTAGAGATTTAGCTTGATATTCTCCTAGTATCACGTGTAACAGTTATGTATCACTTGTATATATCCCTCTAACATTAAATGAAATATCACAATTAGAGATTTACTTTCATGGTATCAGAATGAATCCTAGATCTGTTATTGGGCCAAGATCTCTATTATTCCACCCACATTTGTCCACGCTCTAGATGTCCAGGCCTGGACGTGTCGTGAGGGGATGTGTTGAGATCCATGTTATTTCACACGTATTAGTCCACGCTTCAGATGTACAGTCCTGAGCGTGAGGGGTGTATTGAGAGTCCCACATCGACTAGAGATATGACCTAAGTATTGTTTATAAGGCTTGGACAGTCTTCATCTTACAAACCGATTTTATGGAGTTGAGTTAGGTCCAAAGCCCCAATTCATAAAAGTTGTAGCTCAATGTGTTCTGTTTCAAATCGTTTTGGCCCCATGTGCATCTAACTTCTGCTGCCCAAATTATGGCTCAAACCCTGCTCCATATTTGGAATTTTTCAACAACACCAATGTTTTGACTTCTAGCATCGAGGTGACTATTGATTTTAAAATTTTGAATTTGATGATATTAAATTAAAATATCATTGCTTATCAAAAAAAATTAAAATATCATTATTATAAGCATATTGAAATATATACATGTGACTGATAATTGATTACCTCAATGCAATATTTGAAAAAGAAATTTAACGTGTACTCCTCACGGACTTAATTATAAGCAAAAAAAATACTTATATTTTGTGGACTCAAATATAAGTAAAAATCAACTAATTTAACTCTATTTAATGTCAGTATTCCAAAAGTCAAGACAATCAAACTAATTCCAAGAACATTGCACACTCCCAAGACAATTAAATGATAGTTTAGTAATTGTAACTCTTTTTTTATATATAAATCAAGACAATTAAACTAAATTAAATAACTTCCTTAATAAGAGTGAGAATAGTTAATTTTACTTATAATTGAGTCCGGAGGTACTATAATATAACTTTTTTTTCCTATTGATTAATTGCATTTGACTATCTCAAAAAAAAATTGGTACATTAATGTCTCAATTTTTATTGTAGTATTGACTTTCATAAATTTATTGATAAATATTTAATAAGGAATTTTAGAATTCTATTAGTTCAATTAAAAAAATCTTTTAAAATGTCTTTGTTTCAAACTTAAAGAATTATATTTAAATGCATATATGTGTTATTTGAATATTTAATATTAAGATCAAAGACCCAAGTAGATCACTGGAAAATTTAGGGGACCCACTTTTGGTTCCTAAAAAAATAAATTAATCATTTTGTCCCTCAAATTTATAAATGCGGGACACATTAGTCTCCCTTCCACTTCCAATGTTCGTTTACTTGTCTATGTGTTTCGTTAACCATCCTACTTGACTTGTTAGTTGTCATGTGTGACCTATGACAAATTTCCATCGTGAAAAATGGACGAAAGTGTGGAAAATTTTAAAACACAAGTACCTGCAAAATGTGAATGTTTTTCACTTTTTATTCGCTTTTCACGGTGGAAATTTGGTTCCTAAAAAAATAAATTAATCATTTTGTCCCTCAAATTTATAAATGCGGGACACATTAGTCTCCCTTCCACTTCCAATGTTCGTTTACTTGTCTATGTGTTTCGTTAACCATCCTACTTGACTTGTTAGTTGTCATGTGTGACCTATGACAAATTTCCATCGTGAAAAATGGACGAAAGTGTGGAAAATTTTAAAACACAAGTACCTGAAAAATGTGAATGTTTTTCACTTTTTATTCGCTTTTCACGGTGGAAATTTGTCATAGGCTATGCATGACCACTAAAGAGTCAGGTGAGATGGTTAACAAGACACATAGACAAGTAAATGGATATTGAAAGTGGAAGGAGAGACTAGTGTGTCCCGCATTTGTAAATTTGAGGGACTAAATGGTTAATTTATTTTTTTAGGGATAAAAAGTGGGTGTCCTAACTCTGTTGCATTTCACAAACCATATGAAATAGAATTAATGTTAGAGACCAAATATGAGTTATTTTGGAAATTAAAGGACCAAAAATAAACATTTTAAAAATAAGGGACTAAAAACGAATTTTTACTATTTACGGGGACCAAAAATATATATAACCCTTAATAATAAGAAGAAGGTAGGTAATAAATATTAAAATATTTTTTGGAGTCTTCAAATGTATTTATTATGGGCAAAACTAGTGTTTTGGTCCCTAAATTAATTTTTAAGATGGTCTCTTAATTTTTTTTTTGTCAAATAGGCCCCTTAAAGTTTTTTTGGGTGTCAAATAGGTCCCTTAAGTTGTTATTACAATATATGTTTATGCTATTAAATCAGTTAATTATGATGTCAAAAAAAAACTTAAGGGACCTATTTGACAAAAAAAACTTAAAAGACCTATTTAAAAAAAAAAAAACTTAAGTGACCAACTTAAAAAATTAAATTAACTTAAGGGATGATAACACAAGTTTTGCCTTTATTGTTTATTATTTATTATTTAAATAAAAATATACATACTGACGCATGTATTGCATGCACCGCCTGATACTAGTTATTACGTACATATATAAGAAAATTCAAATGAATTTATCAGGGGCAAAACTAGTGTTTTGGCCTCTTAAGTAAATTTAATTTTTTAAGTTGGTCTTAAGTTTTTTTTATCAAATAGATCCTTAAAGTCTTTTTGGGTGTCAAATAGATCCCTTAATTATTATTACAATATATGTTTTTGTTATTAAATCAGTGAATTATGATGTCATAAAAAAACTTAAAAAACCTATTTGACATTAAAAAAAAAACATAAAAGATCAACTTAAAAAATTAAATTAAGTTAAGATACCAAAACACTAGTTTTGTCTTTATTATTTATTATTTAAATAAAAATATACATAGACGCATGTATTGCACCGCCCGTAAGAAAATTGGCCATCTTATGCGTGTCTGTGATTCTATGTTATAAACAAATTCCTTTTAGACAAGAGAGAAGTGGAAGTGGATTGTCCTAGAGACATGAGATGCTTACATCAGCAACCAACACAATGACAGCCCTGACCGACACTTACCCCTTCTCACGTGGGAACGCAATCCATCCCGTGTCTTTGGCCTCTTATAAATAGATACCTGCCTTGGACACTTTCTCACACAACTAAATAGGGTTTCCCTAAAACTGCAATTGTCTTTGCGCCGCCAAGTTAGTTCAGCAGAAAGTTGCAATACGATTTCCTTATGCTATCCGTCACCGATTAAAAGAAGGTATATTCACAAACATACTAGTATCATGATGATTATAATGATGTTGGGATCTGTTACTGCTTCTTCTACTAAGATCAGTAGTTCAATACTATATATTCTTGTAATTCCATATCATTTATCTGGATTCCGTTGTTGATTAATATGCTTTTTCTTTTGTTGGCATCTTTTTGTTGTTTAAAATGTTGTGCTGTCCTCATTAGATTATGAGCAAGGCCGTTGATCTCTATCAGTGGATTATTGATGCTGGTCTGGATGATGTCTTATATTTCTTACCTTCCTTGCTATGCTTTGCTCTTCTGTCCCAAGCGATGTTTATCGACTATGATTTCCTTGATTAAAACATAGGTAAAGGGCTATGTATTAACAATACATAACTTTGTCATTGGAAAGGTAAATTAATTAATTTATTAATCGTAACTATGAAAATAATTTATATTCAACTTCATATCTGTTATAATAATTTATTTTGAATTTTGAATTTATAGCTTTAATTTTGGTGAAGATATTTTTTTTTTAGTATTTTATTCAATGGTTTGATTTGGATCGTCATCTTGTAGCTTTCCACTGTCTAGCTCATTAGTAATTTACCACTTTCCCTTAATGTTTTTATACGAAAGTTTAGTGTGTATAGAATGGAGGTGGATCGGTTATAAGTTTAGTTATAATGTATACTAATAACTAATAATTTGAATGACTATGTGAGTTTGATTAATTTCTAAGACAATTTAATGTGCGCATAAATTTTATATTGAATTAATGCATTATATTTTAATTGTTTTAGGATCTTATTTCCAATATCCAGTTTTAAGATATTATATTAGAGACATTTAAATGAGGTTAATCAACATATGAAATATATATAGCTCCTGTTTGTATTGTATCATTATTTCCCGAAATTACATAATGAGCACTTGAAACACATTTGTAGTTTTTACCAATTCTTGTACAACATGAAGTTTTTTTTCCTCTTACCAAAAAAATGGTTTATATATTATTTTTGTTTTGGTTTTTCAACTCAAACTTGCATTTGATGTTTCTTAGGTGGAGGATCTCATGATCATACAATTCCTACCTTCAATGTCATGTGTTGCCGTTGTTGGGGTAGCCATAATTTAAAGCATCTTCTACTCATGAAATGACTTATATCAATGACTTACCAAGTTGAGATATAATTGTATCCGCAGTTGTTGTAGGTATTATTTTGTTTTATTCAAGAATTATTTCATTTTCTTATGTATTATTTTTAATAATAATTGCAAAAGCGCTAATGTTTGTGAATTATGCAGGATATGTTTCATCGCCTCCTAGAAGAGGCTAGTAATAAAGGGCAAGAGCGCTTTGTTGTTTGTGACGATGCCCTCTTCTCGAAGGCGGCTAGAGGGAAGAACGAAGAACAAAAAAGGGTATGATTATGGACTGGGGTAGATGGGGGATGAGTTTATAGCCTCATCAATGCCATATACTCAGTTCGAACCCTGGTCTATCGTGGATTGTCGAGAGATCATCCATTTTTTAGACAAACTGGCAGATTTAGACCTCATTGACATTATGAAATTCAAGGGACCTTATTATGAGGAACCAGTCAAAGCCTTTTATACTAATCTTAGATTTATGGAAGGTGTTGGTACTTTAGCCTCTAAAGTCAAGAGGCTTTAAACCCCAAAGCATTGGACTGATTTTGATTCTGATAAGATACTTGAGAGCATTGGACTGATTTTGATTCTGATAAGATACTTGAGAGCTTCAGGCACTTAGAGGCTCGTTTCACCAAACCCGTTCTCGCTTAATCACTCACTGTTCACAATAGATTTAACCAAAAACAAATCCTGGCAATATAGATTATCAAAAGTCAAAAGTGAGTTAATTGGGCACATCTTGTTGCATATCATATGCATGAAGCCAAAATAAAGAATGGGAGCAAACTACCATATGCTCCACATGTCACTAGGATTTTGGAACACTTCAATGTTCCAATGCAGGGATAAATCAAAGATCAAAACAGAAAAATCTCACATTATTCACTGCTGGTTTCCATCAATCACATGTCAATGCAGCAGATAGATGGTGTTTGGTGTTATGTCCACCTTGGCTCCATCTTCAATGAAGAATGGACCCCAAATATGTCTCTTGGAGAATTGGAGTGAAGGCTTAAGGAAGCTGCACATAGAGATTTTACGGGGAAACAAGCTGCAGCCTTGAGTGTTGAGGTTGACCCTTGGGAGCGGGTATTCATTGAGATACGGGAGATGCACTAGAGATGCGAGAGCGCTTTGGTGAGTTTTTTATGTTTTTCATCTTGTGTTGTTTAGATTCTAGTGCACGAACTTGGTTTGTATTCTTATTTTGCAATGTTCTAAGACTTGTTATGTCTTGAATGACTAGTTTAATTAACTGTTTAGGACTTAACTACTTATGACCATGGATGTTTATGACATTGTGCCCTCGGTCTTTATTTTCATGGTTGAATGATGGCAATTTAATTTTGGTTAGATGCTTTATGTTATTATTCACATATGTGATGAAATACGTAAAAATTTAAATTTAATATATCCTATCAGTAGAATCCCTTACAAACACATACTTGTATAAACTATTATACTCAGCGGAAGGCCATAACTAACTAAACTCTACCACTCGGGTCCACAGTTCGACCTCCAACTTCTAGCTCATAATGAGTTCCATCCATCCAACTATACTCTGCATTTGGCTCCTCCATAGGGTCTTCTCGTGCGATCACATAAACAATAAGCATTTGGCTCCTCCATAGGGTCTTCTCGTACGATCACATAAACAATAAGGCTTAATTGCACTTTTGGTCCCCCAAGTATTGATAATGTGCGATTTTGGTCCCCCACTTTTTTTTTGAGCGCATTTGGTCCCCCAAGTTTTTCATTTGTGTCAATATGGTCCTTCCGTCCATCCCTGTTAAATTGGTAACGGAAATTGATTAAAAATGTGTAGATTTGGTCCCTCAACTATTTGTTATGTGCGATTTTAGTCCCTCAATTAAGGGGATCAAATGCCTTTGAAAAAAATTGAGGGACTAAAATCGCACATAACAAATAGTTGAGGGACCAAATCTGCACATTTTTAATCAATTTCCGTTACCAATTTAACAGGGATGGACGGAAGGACCATATTGGCACAAATGAAAAACTTGGGGGACCAAATGCGCTCAAAAAAAAGTGGGGGACCAAAATCGCACATTATCAATACTTGGGGGACCAAAAGTGCAATTAAGCCAAACAATAAAGTACAACATACAGAAAATATAGGGGAAGTACAACATACAGAAAATATAGGGGATAAGAAACAATTTTATCATCAAAAGTGGAAAAGGAATACATAGCATATAATATAACAGTCAAAGACACGTATCACTCATAACTAACAATCATCATCAAATAACGATATCTTCCTCCACCCTTAAACTCATGCAACTAAACCTTTATGCTGACTTAACCATCTTGATTCCTATCACGTTAGTCAGTAGTCCGGAAGTACAAATAACTTTCGAACGCGTCAAAGACTAAACAAGTATTACTCTAAAACGGTCCAGTGCCAACAACTTTCGAACGCATCAAGGACTAAGCGAGTATTAGTCCGGAAGGATGCAGTGCCAAGAATATGCGAACGCATCAAGGAATATCAGTCAAGAACGGTCCAGTGCCAAGAACATTCAAACGCGTCAAGAACTGAAAGAGTATTGCGGTAGTCTACCTCGGCATCCACATCCGTAGGGTACTCACCCGCAATATCCAATATCCCAAAATAGGATATCCTAACCTCATGTGTTCCACTCACACGGCTGTGAATAACAATGCATATACATGTAAATCTCACCAACCCTCATCTGTTACAACCTATTACCTCTACATTCCAACACAGTATCCACACACATTCCATGTCATATCTCATTTCTTAAATGCTTTAATTTGGCTAGGCACCTCTAAGTCACTTTCATTCTCTCACCCGCATGAACATCCCCCGAACAACACATATCTTTACTTAAAAGTCAACTAAGCATATTATCAAACCAGACAGATCATGCATAACACAATAATCAATAAAATATTCAAACATCAAAATAAAACGTCACATGCAGTAGAATACCTCATCCAACATATCACAAACAATCAATAAAAATAAAGTTAGACATCCTCAAATATTCTAACATTATCTTAACGTCGATAAACCTACAATCCTTGAATCATCATTGGTATTACGGAAAAGATTCCAATGCGATTTTGGTCTTGTCGATTACTCGACCACTAGTAGGGTTTAGGTCGTCCTACACAATTATTATAATATATACTACTTATCAATTCCGACGACAGGTTGATTCTTTCCCCCACCTGAACTTATCATCGAAGTCCTGAACTTTCCGATCCTTGTTACTACCACGATTAATGGTTAACCATCAACCAAATCACTAGGGTTTGGCCATCAATTCAAAATAGGGCTAGAGTCATTTTCTCAATTCCATCTTTTGGATTCTAGTTCCTAGAGTATTAACTAACATAAAACAAGTGTTACAATTTAAAAATATGAAACAAAATCCTCTAACCTCGAGGGTTTGGGTTTCGGCCAAGAGAGTAAAATAAGGTTAGGAATTTCTTTTGATTTCAAGCTCTTGGATAAGAAAAGTATTTTTCTAAGTAGTTTTGCATGATTTTTGAAGAAATAGATCTAAGACTTGAAATAGAGAAAAACTTGATGAAACTTAAAATTAGTTGAGGATTAAGAGTATAAAAACCCTAGATAGCTTAGAACCAACCTCATCTAAGTTAAAAATTGAACAAAATCTACTTTGCCTACAACTACATAGATTCGGTCTTATGAGGAAAAATAGGAAGGAAAATTCTTTTGCTTACATGCTCTTAGATGATGAAAGTAAAAGACATATCAAGATCATAGAAACTGGTTTCACATTAAAATGATTTTTCTACAATTTTCTAGAATTATTTGAAGTTCTAGATCTAAGAATGAAAATTCATAAAATAGTTGATGAAAATGAATATTGATGGAAGATTAATGAAGCTAAGATGATGAGGAAGAGATTCCCCACCTTGGAATGAAAAAGTTTGATCAATAACTTGAGAAGAAATGAAGTACTATGATGAACTTAGCAAGAACACTATGAAGTTCTTAGTGTTTTGTGAGCAAAATGACTTAGGAAAGAAAATGAAATGTCTAAGTGTGTGAGAAGAAATGGGCAACCACGAAAATGAGAAGTTGAGTGAGTGAAAATGCTTTGTTTAATGTTAACATAGAACCATGGTTGAGTTTACTTGCCTAGGTTAAGTTAGAAAATAATATAATAACTTAACAATGTTTATAATAATTTAACTATAGTTAATAGTAATCATGATTCTGTTAGAATATGTGGTGGATAATTAATGGAGGTGTGGCTGGTTTTGGGCCACAAATGAGGAGGAAGAAGCCAAATTGGCCTTGACTTGCCTTAACCATGGTTAAAAACTAACTAGGATAGGTTAGGTTAAGATTAAGGGCATTTTGATCATTTCACCTAAAATACATGATTACTTGCATTAAATACTTCTACCTCTGCAGTTCTGTTGTCGATTCCATCGGTTTCCCGATTAGGGTTTTACGCTCATATAAAAACATAATATTTCGTTTTTGATCGAAAATTTTCAAAATAACTAAACTCATTGGAAATATGATTTAAAAATAAACCATTTTGTTCACGAGTCAAAATTAGGTTTTCTGATTAGTAAAATCTTACTATCGGTGAAAACACCGACCGTTTTCCGTCTGAACTTTTACCAAAATTAGTCCGAATAAACATAATATTTCATTTTTGATCAGAAATTCGGAAAGTATAATTCCTCACGGACATAATATAAAAAATCTACAATTTTCCAATTTCGGGTCAAATTAGGGTTTCTGCCGATATAAAATTATACTGTCAGTAAAAACACAGTCCGGCTTCCGTCTGAGTTTTAAACCCAAATTTTAACCAGAGCTTCCTACTATAGATTAGGTTATAGATATAATTTTGTTTTCTCTAAAATCATTTCCCAGGTCTCAGATAAAAATATAAATAAATATATTTTTACCGTTAATATAACGTATACGAAAATCGAGGTGTTACAACTCCTAATGTAGATACTATCTATCTTGATTGATTATTTCCGAAATTTTAAATTGTGTGGAAGGTTGTTGATGGCTTTGAGTGGTAGATGTCATGATTGAATGATTAGATCTTTTTTTATATAATGACAAGAGGGGGGGGAGATATGCATTGAATTATTGTTGTATGGATGGTTGAATGATGATTGGATTATTTTTGTATATGTAGTTGAATGACAATGCTATATGCTTGAAATAGACAAAAATATATTTGAATGAATGGAAAGATATTTGGATGAATATCTATATGCTTGGACAATTGATATGGATGAATCGAAATATATTTGGATGCTTGGATAATTGATATGGTTGAATGAATATATTTGCATGCTTGGAAAAACATAGTTACGCCATTTGCTCAATGTACTTGAACTTGAAAAGACTTTGAATGCAAAGTGACTAGCATGGTATTTCATGTGTCATTGAAATTAATTTTCATATCCTTATTATATGGCACCAAGTGAGGGAGAGATCTAAATGTTAATTTTATTTTTTGAACCCCATTGATATATGCACTTAGTAAGGGGGAGTTTTTACACTTCATCATATGCGCTTACCACTCTGATTATCTTTTACATGATATTTGTGACTAACCTCCCACTTAAGTTTTTCAAAAATCTCAATATTGTTTTGTCATCATTAAAAATGGGGAGAATGTGGATGCTATGTACTTTCAGGAAATTAATTTTGATGATGAGCAACAAAATCAAAACAATTGATTGAGAAAATGAAAGTGCAAGTCAAAGAAAGATCATCCAAGACCAAGAGAAGAACTTCAAGGGTATATATAGTTTAAGTTTGGTCTTAGGATTATTTGTAAGATTCAAGTGTAGGAGAAAGATCATCCAAGACCAAGAGAAGAACTTCAAGGGTATATATAGTTTAAGTTTGGTCTTAGGATTATTTGTAAGATTCAAGTATAGGATTGGCCATTAAAATTGAAATAACTAAAATTGGATTTAAAATTGAAAATGGGCTTAAAGTTTTTCAAAGGCTTGGAAAAATGATTTGAATAATTTATGAAGTGAGCTAAATGTGAAAAATGTTTTTCATAAGTGTTAAGAATGTTCTTAAGTTTGAAAAACATCATTTTTCTGATGAAATAATTGTTTTAATCGATTATCTTGAGGCCCATGATCGATTATTTGGTTCTGGAAAACTCAGAACTGCAAATAGACAGCTCATAATCGATTATCTGTATGGTCATAATTGATTATATTTTGAATTTTTTCTGTTCTGGCAGAAAGCTGATAATCCATTATTGTTCTGGGCATAACAGATTATTTTTGGTCAGTATTATCGATTATCATGGAATTTATAATCGATTATCTATCGCGAAAAAGTGATTTCTGGTGCAGAAAATGCATGACAGCTGTGCAAAACGATCATATTTTCACCACTCACTATAAAATACACTACAGTAGCTCGAAAAACCCTAGGTTTCTACTCTTAGAACACTTGCCCAACAACTCTAACCTCATTAATCAATCTTTCACTCTTGAGATCAAGATTTGAGCCAATCCTACACAAGAGGCATAGTGCTTCAACTTGTATTTGTTCAACCTTTTGAGGAATTCTTCTTTGTAACCCTTTTTGCTTTATTTTGTTGGTTAAAGAGAGTGAGGAATCTCTCTAGTTTGTGATTGTAATAAGGATGAGGTATCCCTTGGTTTGATTTAGAGGCTCTTGCACAAGGGTGAGAATCCCAAGTGAAGAATACTGCTCAAGTATTGTAAAGCTTGGATTTCTTTTAGTGGAAAATACTCACAAATGTATTGTGGGGACTTGATGTAGGTCACTCAAGGGAGTAATTGAACTAGTATAAATCGATTGTGTGATTTCCTCTTCCTTGGTCTTTTTACAATTTCTCAAAAATTAGTCTAGGTTACAAAAAGGGGACAAAAATTTAAGATCTCAATTCACCCCCCTCTTGAGATTGAAGCCACTTGGTAATAAAATCAACATAATGGCTTATCTGGTGGTCGGGATAAGATATGAGCGGATAGGATAAGAGAGTAGGGTAGGAGTAGGATATGATATGAGTAGGATAAGCCGTTATCTTATCCGAAATTTGGTGTCCACCAGATAACCAACTAGATAGCATTGTAGTTTTAGTATAAATTTTAAAATTTTCGTTTTTATTTAAAATGTTTTCATATTTTATTAGATTTTAGTTTTTTTATAATTTTCATTTTTTAAAATATATAAAAAGATAAAATTATCCTTATGATAAAATTACATATAATTATTTAATTTTTTTAATATTTGTTAACTTAAATTTATTTTTTTATAATTTAAAATATTCATTTTTAATTTTTACTTTACATATAGTTAAATTAGTCGAATACTTTTTTTTTCAGTTTTCTAAAATAAAACAAAATAACAAAATTAATTGTGACAAAATAAAAAAAACTTATTAATATTTTTATTATTTTATATATTTTATTATACATTTTTTTGGTAACCATGTTATATTTTATTATACTTTAAATTTTTATTTTATTATATTTTAATTATTTTATATATAACATATTTTTATATTTTATTATACTTTAAATTACTTTATCATATCCCGTTAAGTTCTAACGCAGCCCTCCCCTCAGGATAGAATTTTAACTAGATGGACATGATAAAATAGGTGACAAGATTGATTTATCTTATCCTGCTGGCTCACCAAACAAAAGTTTCAAACAAGATATGATAACTTATCATATCTAGTCTCTCTTATCCTAACCACCAAACAAGTCCTAAAAATCTAAATTCGATCAAGTTAAATGTCACAAGCCACAACTGGTCCATGACCGGCCAGAAAAAGGTTGTCGAGCCCATCTAAAGCCTCATCCAGGTTAATACTTCCTCATTAACAACTCAAAATAAATAATTGAGATGCACAACCAAAGTAAACAAAATATTTACAATTAAACTTTTCTTCGTTTAAAATAGTTTACAAAGAGCCTTTCAACAAATTTCAAGGTTTTACCAAAAATGAAACCAACAATGATTGATCATAGAACTATTAAATTAAATAAATACATCATCAAAGATTGTGAGATTCGTTACACATGTCACTTTAACTTTGGGACTAGGAGTTGGACAACTTGGGATGATCCAGCAACTTCAATACCTGCATCTATGACACTAAAAGGGAGGGCTATATTACTCTTTTGGTCTATTATCTTTATTTTAGGTTTCATTTTAGTCATTCATTTATTTTTTGTTCCGTTTTGGTCCTCTATCTTATAAACGTTATCCTATTTTGGTCTCTTCTGTTAGTTTTGCACTAACGGCGTTAGGTTTATGTCGTCAGTTGCCGGAAACCACCACCACCACTCTTCCTCCCTTCCTTCTTCCTCCCCATGTGAAAGAGAGAGAGAGATGGCAAATATGGATTCCGACTTGCCAATGGTACCGGTCGGCGAGCCCTACAGCAGCATCGTCGATCCTTCTTCAAAGAAGCTAAAGCGATTCGAGATCAAGAAGTGGAATGCGGTTGCTCTCTGGGCTTGGGATTCATCATTCTCTCCTAAACCCTAATTTTCTCGTTTCGCTTTTCTGATGCTAAATGTTTTTTTTTCTTCCTGTAATTGATTTCAGACATCGTTGTCGATAACTGCGCTATTTGCATATTACGGATCTATGTAATCGTACTTTATTCATAAATCATCATCATTGTTTTCTTGGAATATTGAATAATCTAACCTAATTCAATTTGATTTGAATAGATTATTGCTTTAGGTATTGAGTGCCAGGCCAATCAAGTTAGTGCTACCAGCGAGGAATGCACTGTAGCTTGGGGTATGCTATCATATGCTCCAAAACCCTCTAATATCTATATTAATTAATTAATGATTGTATGTGAAATTCTATTTTTGAATTTTCCAGTGAGTGAATTACTTCTTATTTTAAAAAATTTGGGTATTCACGCATCTCTGAATCAATTTGTTGATAAAAGCTTTAGGATTATATGAAACGTGTGGGGGGTATTTGAACTTGTACAGACACGAAGAAGAAGAAGAAACAATAGCTCTAAAAAATATGAGAGAGAGAATGGGAGGAAGGAGGAAGAAATATGAGAGGGAAAATGAGAGGAATGAGGAAGGGAGAAAGAGAAGGAATAAGGGATAAAGAGAGAATGGGGGGTTTTCACTCTCTAAACCCAAAATTCCGGCGAGATTCTAGCGAGTGGTGGTGCTTTCCGGCAACTGTCGGATGGAAACCTAACATCGTTAGTGCAAAACTAACGGAATGAATCAAAATAGGCTAAGATTTGTAAGACGTCACTTCACTTCAAAAACAATTATAACCAAATCAATTCACATAAACAAATATATATATATATATATATATATATATATATATATATATATATATATATATATATATATATATTTCATTCATCACCTCACGAGTTTCTCTCTTCTGTAATCAACCTTTGCCCATCCCCATCTTAAAAAGATAAATAAGGAATTAACATCACTTGTACCATATAACTTACTATGCACTCGCAAAATAAAGAAATGCTAATTTTTGAAAATCATATATTGTGCATAAAACATCGTTTCGAAAGATAGGCAATATCACAATTAACTAAAACATATATTAAGGTCCATCCAAGTATGGGATTCTTTCAACTTAAACTATGTTGAATTCCTCAAATCCATGAAGCTTAAGGTGACGTTTGGTTCATGAAATGTGCATATTTGATAATAGAGTTTTCAACACTCATTCATTTAATTTTATTCATATGCATATTTTATGTCTAATAATAATTTTTTAAAACTTATATAAAAAATGGAAAGCTTTTATTCTCATATTCACATATGCATTCTTGGGAATATTAAAATAAAACTTGTATCAAGCGCTACCTAAATGCTCTATTACTTTATATAGGTATGCATAGCACATTAACTTAAAATGAAGCTAATGTTGAATAGAAAGGAGCATATGCTTAGATGCTATACAGTTTAGTATCAATTGGATTGTATGAAAGAGGTTGTTCAACCCCTTGGGTTCTTGATATTCTATTTGTACGGCTTACTATTATACGATAAGATAAGATGCATCAAAATATCAAGCATCGACTCTTTGAAACATAGTTTATGCCCTTACATGCATACTGGTTTAGCAATAATCTAAATTAATTAGTCTTATATCAACCTTCCTCACTTGAAAAAGATGCAGCCATCCAACAAGTAGTGTAAATAAAAATTCTCACTGGTCATCATGCCTACCATTTAATATTTAACTCTAAATTTCGGGAATGACTGCATTTTCAAAGAGCTTTTACACCGGTTATGCAAAGAGGTTGATGTTATACCATTACTGCAAAGAGCTTTTATAACACCCTCCTCTTTCAGAATGATTTTAATATTTTATCTGATTGATTGGAAAAACAAAAAGATACAAGTACTTCTAGTAAAGGAGAGTAGGATAATGATAATGTTGTTAATAATTGTTGTACGGTGGTTAAGTCCAAATCTCAGAAGAAGTATAATCTAAGACTGAATAAAAAACCTAATTCTAGGTATGCTTGATTCTCGTTTATTTTGCATGAGTTTTGGTTTTTGTCCCCATATTCTTGTTTTATTTTTTATTTTATTAATAAATTTATGGTGACTTGTCACCTTGTTATATATATATATATATATATATATATATATATATATATATATATATATATATATATATATAATGGCTAGTATTTGATAAAACCCAAAAATGATAGACTAATATCTCCCGAAAAGTAAAGGCTACACAAGATATTAATATAAATTGGATTTCTTTAGTTCCCCTTCTTATTTTAATTAAGTCCATCTAAAGAAAATTCACGCAAAAGGGATGGGTTTCCGTTTCACAAATAATACACTAAACACCTTCAATGCGTCATTTAATCTCTGAAAATTCAGCCTCAAAACTCTGGTAATTAAGCATCATATGAAAAATTCAAACAAAATGAAGCTATTCAATCTAGATTCAAACAATTAAGAGGGAAAAAAAATTAAGAACGAAAAATGAAACAAAGAAAACAAATTTCATAATTAACTATTAAGAGTATCAAATCCCTAGGATTTATTAAAAAGGCCTGACCCTCCATGAATGGGAGGGGAGAACAAGAAAAAAAAAATTTAAAACCATAGAATAAAAAAAAAAGAAGGAAGAAAGAAGACGAGAAAAGTTCTCTTTAATGGGGAAAAAAAAGGTAAAAACTAAATGTGAGTGAAGATGCATTTTTCTATCCCCTAATCTAATTAAAATTAACATATTTAATAATCTCAAACGTAACCTTTTGGCCCAACTGCAAAAAGAATCCACAAATACTCCAATTAGGACTCAAATGAGAAAGTTTGGCCTAATAAACCACAAATTTTGCAAGCAAATTTCCAAGGCAGAAATGACATCCTAAACAACCTATTTTTTATTTGTGATCTCCATACAAGTTGTATCACATGGCCATGTGCATTTAGCTTCTATAGCCCAAAATATATGTAATATCTAGTAATTTTAATAATTTAAAATTATATGCTTAAATGAAATTATGATCAATGATTAAAAAATTACTCTTTATATGAAGCTGTACAAGATAATTTTTTACTTATAAATGTGCTTTTAATTAATAAATTGCACTGTGAAAAAAAATGCTTTTGAGAAATCTTTAAAAAATTATTTATGATTTTAAGATCAAGATATGTTGGTGCATATTTGACACACCCTTATTAACTAGATTGATTTAACTCATCTTGTGCATCAAGAAAAAGTTATAAAGGAGCTCTCAAACTTTATAAAGGTTTCAATCTTGTATTATCTTCGTCCCACATAGGTAGCTCAAGTGATAGTCAAAGGACATCAAGAGTTTTCCAGGTTTGGGGTTTGATCCCCTCCTCCACCCCCTCTAACAAGTAGCCCACTTACTTCTAACCAATTGGCCTATAAAAAAAAATTTAGTATCATCTTCTTCCTCCTTAGTTTGTCACCTTGTTTGGTGCAAGCTTCAAGGTGAGAGACTTTTTTGTTTTAAAAGATTATTGTTTGTGGGTTTGATTTGGGAAATAATAAATGTGATTCTATATTTCACTATTAATAGTTGGTGTTAATTATGATAATGCTCTTTATCTCTTGTTACGATCTGGACCGTATGAAAAGGGTGACGAGAGGCCATTGTTTTTTTGCTTGAAAATTTTCATTTTTCAGTGCGATACTGCCATATATATTGAAGGGACACGCAACAATGCTCTGCTCCTAGTCGGTTTGTGCTCTTGGTCTCTAACTACTACATATATTAAAACTGAAGGAGGTTACATGATGCATTGTTATACATAAAGATATATTATATAATAATACATGTTATAATATTTATAAATGATTAAATTATATCTTTGAATAATAATATATATAATAATACATGTTATAATAATACATGTTATAATATTTATAAATGATTAAATTATATCTTTGAACTTTTATCTTTATTTTAAATTTCTTTTGTAAAAAAAATCTTTATTTTAAATTTTAATCTAGATCTCTCTCTATCACACTCTTTTTATCACTTTTTTTTTATTGGTCCAAGTCAGCAACTTTTAAAACAATGTAAGCTGGTAAGGTTATCTAAAATTAATTAACTATTATTTTTTAAGAGAAAAAATCTCTCCTTCGTCCCAAAGCCCCATCCCATCTTTCACAAACCCAGTAGCGCTAGTACAAGGAAAATTTGTACCATATGATACGAATTCTTCACCATTAAAACACCTTCTGAACTCCTTTGCTACAGTGATATCATCTTCTTCCCATCTCTACTCTCCATTATTTAACCTTTTCCCTCCTTCATCTTTATAATATTGTTTCCTTATTTCAAGCTCAAAACACGCTGTCATCCTCTTCCTCCAGCACAACCCTGTTCCATCGCCGTGTTCCGCCATTCACCTCGTCACCACCACACCGCCGTCTCTCTCAGATCAGGTTCCGCCCCGCCCATCCGTCGCTCACCCCCACAATAGCTTACTGGGATAGTTCTGATCTCTGTTCACCAGCCACAAGTCCGCAATACCGCCACCGCCGCCGCCGCCGTACGAGCATCCTTCTTAGCATGTAAAATATAAATCCCTAGTTCCCATTTGTACAGAGATGAAGGAGTAAATCTGAGAAGAAGGACAAAAATTACCAAGGGATGTTCTGGAGACGCTCCTATGACAGGGGATGGATATTGGAGAGTGAGGGTGGGAACGATGGGGTTCCGGGATGAAGGAGATAATATTTATTTTTATCTTGGAAAAAAATTTAGATAACCTATATAGATGGTTAATTAAAAGCCGTGACTTGGGCCAATAAAAAAATTACAAAAAGACGTGTCAGAGAGTATGATATTAATATTTTTTTTATTTTTATTTTTTTAAAATGATCCCTTATTTTATCAAAGTTATATTAATATGATCTTTTTTTTTCCTGAAATTGTCCCTCTTTTATTTCTTTGTTGCAAAAGTTATATCAATGTAGTTCTATGTGTGTCACAATTTAAATAGAAAAGACTACATTGAAACAAAAAATAAAGATAAGAAATCAAAACGAAATAAAAACTAAAAAAATAAAATTATAGATACATCATCATCTCTTCATCCATGATAGCTTGAGCAGTGCAGGCAATATGTGATGGCTATGTTGATGAGGGAACGATGAGGAGAGCGGGCAATACGCAGCGACGACAATATGTGATGGTGGAGGCAATACGTGATGGCTGCGTTGCTGAGGGAACGATGAGGAGAGTGGGCAATACTCGGCTGCAGCAATACGTTATGGCTGCGTTACTGAGAGAAAACCAATCAGTTTTCAATAATTGCCAGACATCACTGAAATTATAAGAACAGAAGGATTTGGTGTGGGAAAGAATATTAAATATGAAGAGGCAACCAATTTTCAGCAACAAGATTAAAAAAGGAGTTGCTGTTGCATAGCTTCATCTTAGAAAGTTTACCTGGTTCACCAGGTATGGAGGGACGGAGAAGGAAATCGGATCCGGGCTCACACATGGTGTTGGCCTTGGCGAGCGATCTTTGCACGAAGAGCGCCAGGCGTTTCTGGGCGGGTCGGAGGTTACTGTGGCATGGTGACGGGCTGGAAGGGACGGAGAGGGGAATGGCGATGGGAGTGGAGGAGATTTGCCGATGACTGAAAGTGACTGAGGAATGGGAGGTTATGTGAAGGTTTATTTGGGTCACGTGACACTTTTTAATCCTTATTATAATCTGGATCGTTGATTGTTTTTAATTGTGATCCAATGACTGCTGTTAATAGTTCTCATTTATCACAATAGATAGTAGTTCTCACATGATACACTCCCTATATATATATGTGTGTGTGTGTGTGTTAGAATCAATTGATACCGGATGTCAAATTTTATTATGATACCAAATTACATCTGTTGATCTTAATTTAATTTAATGATTAAAGTTTATCATATTTATAGAAGGGAGTGAATAATTAAAAGGTACTTTAATAGGGAGAGAGAAAATACAATTTTTGTTAAAAAAAAAAAGAAAATAAGAAAATCAGATTTATTTAATCCAATTATCTTTGTAATATTATATTATTAAAAGAATTATATGATTTTTTGAAGAGAAAAGAATTATATGATATAAAATTATATATTAAAAATATAAAATATTTATTAAATAAATATTATAATTTTGATGAATAATCAAGATACTTAGAACATCTCCAATTGGTGATATTTAAGCAACCCACTTTGAGTTGATTATCTTTCATTAAGTGAGCCCTACTATACCACATTATATTTAAGCAATTTACCTTACTTTTACTCCAATGGTATCTATTTAAGAAACTCTTAAACAACCACGTTTTTTTATTTATTTATTTGCACTTATTTTTGTTTTAATTTAAAAAAGTAATCCATCATTGAAATTTGAGAAAAAAAAATAATTTTTTATTTATTTATAAGTAACCCATCTTTGGGTTCCTTATATAAGCAAACAACCCACATTGTCACATAGATCAACTCTAATGGGAGGGAAAAATAAACAATGATTCCTTATTTGTCACATAGATTTAAGAACTCCATAAGCAACCATCATTGGAGATGCTCTTAGTATCTCTTCTCATTAAATAAATCTTATTTTCTTTTTCTTTTGAACACAAATCTTATTTTCTCTTTCCCTATTAAAACTTTTAATTATCCACTCTCTTCAATAAATATGATAAACTTTAGTCGTTAGATTAAATTAAGATCAACGGATACAATTTGGTGTACTGCCAATTGAACAAAAAAATTGCAAGAAAACTCATGAATATTTTTGGGTGCCGAAACCAATAAACATAAACATAAAGAGTAATGTTATAAGGGATTTGGACACCTTAAGCAAGTGGTTAGGGGTTCGAATCCTGGCTCTTGTGTATGGAGAAAAACCTGGTTGGGAGGGGAGAACCCTTCTTGTGTGCCCAACAGGTTCCCGACGAAGATTAGTCACTGCTAATGGTGGTAGATACTTCGTACCTATAACATGATTTCCAAAAAAAAAGTAATGTTATTTGTACAACTGGATTTTGACAACTGGGGCGATAACTGCGATATTTGGTTAATGCAGTTCAAATATATGGTTAATTACGTTCAGTAGTTGGTTAATGAGTTGTGACACCTTGTTACATCTATTAATCATCCACTGTATTAATCACATATTTGAACGACATTAACCATAATTTTCAGGTGTTCAAATATTCATGAAACATAAAGTATAAACACAAGACCATCATGTGTGCAAATGACATCCCGTTACATCAAGCGGGTTATTTAAATTTTCAACCATTACCAAATTTGAAACAATTTCTTTTTGATTGATTCATGTACGAGAAATTATTTTAGATTTTTGAGGTCTCCTCAATCCTGTATTAAGCTTAAGCCTTTTAGAATTTAATATTAAAACAAAGAGAGGAATGGAGAAGGCCACGGAATTTCAGAAAAGTTATCATGCATGTTTGTGATGGTGTTTCTCTGACATATTGCTTTGTTCTTCGAAAGGAAGGAGCATGGAGTTTTAGTTACCCACAATAACTTGATGCTGCACAAGAGTCAGTGGTTAGCGAAAGGGAGAGAGAGAGAGAGGAGGTGGAGGAGTAGCAAGAAATTCACAAAAAAGAAAAAAAAAAAACATCTCACCTGAGTACTTAAGTGATTAGATATAACTCTTTGGACTAAATAAAATGGGTGGATAATGTCGTGAACGTCCTGGAGGGCGCTGCGATGAAAAGGGGAAAAAGAGGGATTTGGGAGTCACCATCAATCGCTTTATCCATTTGAATGGAATGGTGCAATTGGGTTCCTAAAATAAAAATGGTATGCATTTTAGAGATTAGGTTTGGGAGTTGATTACATGTAGAGAAGGTAATAGCACCCTACACCGTCCGTTTAAATAGTTGGATATTTGATCTAGAGTTATCTGCTAAATTGATTGAATTGGTCTTGTCTTTTCAAAATAGTTTGTTTTGTTTTTATAATTTAAAATGTCTCATTCTGTCGGCATATTATCGAAATTGATAAATGGCTATGGCAGGGAAAAATGTATTTTCCTTACAAAGATTTTCCTCGAGAAAATGTTTTGAAAAAGAATACACCACAATCACAAAGTTATGGATAAGCAAATTTGCTCACATTTATTTAATTTTATTATTGAAAATTAATTATTATTTTAAGGTGTAAAAATCGGACCCCGTCAGCACTCCTGGCGAAATCCAATAAAATAACCTCAAGAAGATTGGGTAGAATTTTCGTAACCGTTACTCCGATCATCCCCAAATATTCTGTCATCAGCGTTATTAGTAAAAGAAAAAAAAATACAAATATTTAAATTGTTTAACATACATACTAAAGCCTAAAACAAAACACACCAAAACACTTGGATTAAGATCATATTTGTATCCCTTAGGGTCCGTCGGCACTCCTGGCGAAACCTAAAGGATGTTCCACGCCTTAAGAAAGCCATAATTTCGTCGGTACTCCGACTGGTTATGTGTATTCCATTGTCGGAATCTTAACCCATAAAATATAAGACAAATATACTAATTTTAAAAATACTAAAAATGGAAATAAACTTATTAATCTAAAAAACGAAAAATAAGAAATGAAACGAAAAACTTACCTCTTGGACATGACCCACGTACTCTCCCTTCCAAGTAACGTAAAGACACTGAGTTCCTTGTGCTTAAAATAAAAAACGAACAAACTAATAATAAAAAAGAACTTTTTACTAAAATATTTAGGCTTTATATTTAATATTAAGCCAAAGCATTAGAAACCAACCTTTTATATAAAAGCCACGGGCTTTATACATATTATTAAGCCCGAGTTTGAAGACTTCTCTGTGTCTTTCAACTACTTGAGGATCCACTCTTTATATAGGAGGTGAGGAGGGAGAAAGAGCTTGCATTCTCCAATGTGGGGCTTGTCAAGTGAATAGTTTAGCCATGTGAGACTATATTTGTTAATGAGATAAAAGCACATCCTTTCCTTCCCTTTTTTATCGTTTAATTTTAAAATTTTTTGTAAGTTTTTCATTATTATTTTTCTATTTTTAATTAAATCAACACATCAAAAGTTAGTGTTAATAAAATTAAAAAGAAGAATAACCCAGACAAAATTGGGTGCTGACAGATAAGATTTGCTATCAAAACTTATTTTGACACATGATGTCACTTGATCATATATATATATTACTAAAAGAAATTCGGTGATTAGCTACGACAAAAGTTAATTCGTAGCTAATATCTATTAAATAAATTTAGCTATAAATTAGCTACCAAATAGCTGCAGAAATGGTGGTAGCATTGTGGCAAATTAGCTAGGAAAATTTTTTTCCTAGCTAATTCATAGTTAATCTTAAAAATTTCTAGCTATTTGGTAGCAAATCTCTAGTAATATCTTATTATGAATTGCTTTTTTAAGCTAAATAGCTACAGTATCATCGTAGCAATTTTGCAGCCATTCCTTAGCAAAAATTTGTACCGATTTTATAGTTATTTCATAGCTAATTCAAAAAAAATTTAAAAAAAATCGGTCGCTAAATTAATCCAACTCTAGGGACCAATTTAGCGACGATATTTGTCAACTTTATACAAGACTAATATATATATATATACAGTTTAAATCACAAGAAAAACATGCCTATGATAGGCTCTCAACATCCATCTACTTGGGACTAACATTAAATAAAACCTTCAATACCACGAACAATATGCTACTGAAAATGTTGTAAGCATCATGTTGATTAAATATTTGGCCAAACAAAAAGTATCCTAAACTTATTAAATGGTACTATCTCCGGACTCAAATATAAGCAAAAATAACTAATTTCACGCTTATTAAAGAAGTTGGTTAATTTAATTTGATTGTCTTGATTTATGTAAAAAAAAGAGAGTTATAATTACTAAAATATCCTTTAATTGTCTCGGGAATGTGCAATGCTCTTGAAAAAGTAAAGAGAGAATTGGTTTGATTGGTTAATTTTCTTGATTTTTAGAATATTTACATTAAATAACATTGAGTTGGTTAGATTTTATTTATATTTGAGTCCAAAAAATATAAGTGTTTCTTGTTTATAATCAAGTCCTGAGGGAGTAACATATAAATACACCTTAACAGTTTACCACACAAAAAGACATATTTACAAACAGAAAATATATAAAAAATGTACAAGCGGCCAAAAATATTTCGCAAAAACTACTACAGTGAAGAGGACATCAAGACATGCAGAGGGATATGGGATAAGGGATATGTTTTCTTTCTGCTTTCAAGAAGCATAACTGTGAAAAGGAAAAACATCTTAACGGTCGGTCTATTTTTCGTATGTACCACACTTTGTTTAACTAGCTACCTAGCTCTTCTTTGCATAATAAAAACAAAGAAATTACTATTCTAAATTATAATTAATAAATACATGTTCAAAAAATGTGTACAAAAAATTAGAAGGGAACTACCGTCATACCCTTCAGGTGATCCAGCAAGCAGTTTGTGTCTGCTGTCTGGTTCAAGCATTCATTTCAGCAAAAGCAAACAATTTTTGCAAAAATGAAAACCACTCGACATGTTGTGCTTTGCAGCTGCTTAAAAAGGATAAAAAACAGAAGAAAAAAAAATCATCAAAATATCTAAAAGTGGAATAAGTGCTGATAAGTAGCCAACAAACTGTCACTTCCTCCCTACCAGTGAAGGTTCTTACCTTTGTGTGGAAAAATAAATAAGAAGGGCAACAACGCCACCTTGGAAAATAGAAGATTGTTACAATTGTTCATGTTAAATTAAAAAATTACAATAAAACAAATAGAATTATAGCATCCAGTCTAAACAAGAATGCAAGAATTTATACCTCTGGGATACTTCTAAGAATCTAGATATCTTTGACACAACATGCTTAAAAGAATGTGACACTTACATTATCAATGCCTGTAAGTTCAAACACACTATCTCAATACCACCATCAACCTTTCTATCCACTGTGACAACCTCTTCCTCCTTATCAAGGACAACCTACTGGAACACAAACATTTAGTTATACAATAGTTATCAAAATTTTAGTATTATGACATTTCTAAAGAACAATCAAGCAAAGTATTAAATTTCTCATTCTAATAACCCAGAATCCTTAGCATCCATCAAAGTAGCAACTGGCCAGCACATATAAGGGAAATAGTAACACAAAAGAAAGTTAAGCAATAATGGTGAGATTTAAACAATAATAATAATAATGTACTAAGAAATTCTTCTATCTTCCATGATTGGAATCATGAACATGAAGCTCATACAGACATTTTATCATACATTTTGCCTACGTATAAAAAATCATCATAGAAGCCAGCCTCAACAACTGCTAAAAAGATCAGTTTACATGAGAAGACTGCAATCATGGTACTCGAGGAAATTATATTACTACTTGAAAGTCATTAAATTAAATTAAGAACTACTTCGTAGTGTGAAAACTAAGAACACTATTGTTGATCATGAAAATAACATCTAAAAATTTGCAAGTGCGCCTTTTTTTCCCTCTGCGACCTGGTGCATTAATGTTGTACATGTGTAAATAAATGCATTGTTATATATTTTCATGTCTTTTCTTCAACATGATATTTAATATTATACTAACACATAGTTAAATTAAAAGCATAACTAATTTAATAAAATAAATAAGTTAGCATCACATAGGGTCATTTCCAAACACCCATAATCATGACAACCTAAACCAAATGAAATCATGAACAAGCAATCATAAAAATAGCAGTAATTCTTATTGAGCCATTTTATCAAGCACTTGGTATGCATCATAGACCTTTTCGAGGACTAAATCTGAGAATTAATGCTACCTCTTTTACTTGTGTGTGTGAGAAAAAAAAAACCTTTGTACTCAGGTTCTTTTCTCTTATAATATTGAATTGATGGGATTCGGTGGGTGGTGGGGAGATGCGTGGGCAGCAATATTGCTCAACAGGGAAGGGAAATTGGAATGCCACGGAAGGAGGGTCAAGTAGTTTGGATTATGAGAGATAAAAGTGATTTTGGTGTAATTTAGTAACTGTAGTTATTTTTTTATATACATAAATCAATACAATTAAAATAAATTAACTAACTTCTTTAATAAATATGAAGTTAGGTTTTTTTCTTATAATTAAATTCAGAGGTAAGTTGATCATGGGCTTAGCCCCGTTGTTCATTAAAAAAAATAGTAAGATGATTAAAGGAATGTCTTCTACTTCTTATTTTTTAAATATTGTAGTTTTTGAAGATCTTACTTTTTATTGGCAGAAGATTGTGGTGACATAGCAGCATCTTTGTGGAGAGTGGTGATTGGTTGTGGAATGATGAGAGGGAACAAGATTGTGGTTGAGCCTCACAGACATGAAGGCATTTTCATTGCTGAGGGTGAAGTAGATGCCCTTGTTACTGGTGAAGCTGTTTACGATGAGGAAAAAATTACTGTGCAGGTTATTTTCGTTTTTTTTTTTTTTGATAAAAGGTTATTTTCGTTTTAATCATTTAGCAGTTTGATTTTGATTGATTTATGATTTGTTAACTTTTTAATTTGTAGGAAAAGGTTGCATTATATTTCTATAAGTTTGATTTTGATTGATTTATGATTTGTTAACTTTTTAATTTGTAGGAAAAGGTTGCATTATATTTCTATAAGCATCCTTGAAAATAATAAGTATAAAGTTCGTGTTGTTGGATTAGTTGGATTTTATCTATTGTGTTTAGCCTCTTGTGTTGGATTTATGGTTTGTAATCACTCCCTTATGTTGTACTATTGGATAACACATTAAAGTTTTCACTTGTTTAATTATGGTTTTTAGTTGACTAAATTAACCTGCATACTTGGTAAGACAACTATGTTTAATTAATTTTATTTTATATATTGTAATGTCACGTCCAAGCCTACAAAATTGTCTTTCTCGTGTCTTACAACATTGCAATAATTTAATTAGGAGTTTTGTCATATCCTCATGTCTTTCTCAAAATAACTGAATAAATTATTAAATAAAAAATTAAACATATCCAATGTCGTAAAAATATAAAAAATCAAAGGATATTGTAGGAGAATTTAGAATCATTCTTAAATTTGTTAAAGCGCACCTAAAATTATTTTGATAAGAAAAAAAGTTTAAGATCCTTTATTTTAAAATTCATCAGTCATTGGCAATAGAGGAATCACTTTTAAATGAGTTTCATTTATCAGAACCTTTTTTTTTCTTTCTTTTTTTAGTGAGCCACAGACATCATCTACATCGATTTTTTTTTTCATTTTTACTTTTTAATGTATTTTCGTATGTACTAATTAAGGTTATTAGTAACAAATTTGCATATAATTTACTTATTTCAATTTAATTTTTTCTTTTTCAAGACATGCTTTCAAATCTATAAATTAATACATTATTATTAAATCAATTGAACATCATCTTAGTTTATTTTCATTAATTTTTAGGAAAAATATTTTTAAAAATAAAATATCCACATCTATATATTAAGACTTTGTTTGGTAAAAAATAATAAATGCTGATAGCAGATAAGTTATCTGATAACAGATGAACTTATAGCGTGATAGTAGATAGTTTGGCTGATAGTTGGTAGCGAATAAGCTAGCTGATAATAGATAAGCTAGATAATGAAAGTAAGTATACCAAATCACAACAATTAATAAAGGTATGAAGGATGTCGCTCCCAACGAGATGTGTTATCAAATATCAGCAATTACCAAAAATGAATACTATTTGAACAAACGAAATGAGAAATATTGGATTATGAAAGTAACAATTAATAATTAAACACGAAAGCAGAAAACAGAGTTAAAGAGTGTAACGCCCCATCGACGCTACGTTTCAGACTCATTGCGGAACTTATAAAACAGAAACAATTGCTGGTTACTTTCGGAAAAATAATTTACCAATTATTCATGTGCGAAATGGTGTAAATTTTTTTCTTGACATAAGTAAAACACATCGCACGCGCGCACGTGCACACACACACACACACGTATATATAAATAAATAAATAAAAACATCATCCTCGTTTTCTACATCAAGAACTTTATCAGTATAGGTCATTCGTCAGAGTAAAACATAATTAAAGAAAATAAAGACATCATTATTCAACACCAGAAAACTCAAAAACTAAGTAAAGAACCACTACTACAAAAAGAATGACTCTCATCAGCCTGATATACAAACCATCAGAAGCTACCACTACCACAAAAAGAAGAACTAAACAGTCCTAAGCTGGTCAACTAGTGAAAACCATTAGGGAGACTGCCATGGTCATCCCTATCAGGAGAATGATCAGGTGAAACTACTCTTACTCCCGCCTCAGCCGCGGGGTCAATGTCCTCATCAAGTGGGTCATACACAGTAACCTCCTCGTCCTCTTGAGGATCCTCCTCAATTATATCATGCTCTTGAGGGTCCTCCTCAATCTTGCCATCCTCCCCTGCGACAAGGATCAGAGGAGCTGGTAACTCCGGCAAGGGGGACGAGGGTGCTGCTCCAGGTGCTGATTGTAAGGGTGGAGGCTGGTGATAAGTGTTTCCTTGCTCCATCAAGGTCCTCAGCAAAAGCCAAATAGGCGGTCACGGAACTTCTATGGTCTTCACACTATGTGAACATGATGTAAGTCCTGCTTCAGTACCCTTTGTAGTGAGCATTGGCCCGGAGTAGGTAACGCTTTGGGCTCCTGGGTTGATTACCCAAGCGCTCCCATCATCATCATGCTCAAAGGCTAGACGCAGAAATCCTGAGGGTATCAGGTGATTCAGGGGATCCACCTGTACACGCAAAACAGTATACCACAAATAGAAACAAAACAGAAATAATGCAAATGTGAGATACCGACATATGAGTTCATCGAAGTAGCCAAAAACACGACTCACGGACAATAACATATGACAACAACAACTTATAGACATATTATAACTCATAGTCATAATATCACAAATATTCAAACATGGATTCATACCTGATAACCATCGTATGTTTGTAAGAATGCATGACACTTCAACATCAACTATCTATTTCGTAATATCTGGAGATCCTAACTTCTCTTCATCGAGCATGATAGGCCGCAATATCCCCTAACACAATTGTTTCATGTGAGATCAGCCTCTCAATTTAGGTCTGACCCCCAACTGTTCAAAGGTATCACATTAAACCTAAATAATATTAAATAATTCCCTATTGAGTACATCCGTGTAGGGTAGTCGATTTCCACGACTTGAGGTTGCAAAGCCCCGACCTTCCGTGGAGTTCAAGCCCGGATGTCCCTAAAGACCCGTTTCCTTGGCCCTTAACTATCCAACTTATCAATCCATTTATGGATTGTAGCTCGTCAACGTGGTGGCACGTCTGCCATTTTCATGCATGTAAAACAGTTTTGTTGACTGTTTTTCTTTTCGTTCATTTCTTTCAACTTTCATTCTTAGTACAGGACATACAGTCAGAGTACTCATTTACGAAACTCTAGGCCGAATCACTGGTCACGAGGTTCGATCACTTTTGACACGAAGTCAAATCGCCAACGTAGGATTCTTAAATCCGCGACAACATAATTACTCATCAAAACACTAGTTCGATGTCTCGGTTGAGACGCCCCAACATTCCATTAAAGAAAAATTATTAAAACCTAATCGTGCTATTAGCGTTAAGCGGTTATATTAAAATGGTGGAAAAACTAAAACTTAAATATAAACAACTATCATACATACATACATACATACATGCATGCATGCATGCATGCATGCATACATACATACATACATACATACATACATACATACATACATACATACATACATACATACATACATACATACATACATACATACATCACATCCTGGGTACAGTACTGTAAAGGGAATCCCATCAGTAAGATCCCAATATGTACAGACCGGTAACATGGCAAAAATACATCAAAACACTGAAGGAGAGATGCCTCACCGACTCTCAACACCCAGTCCCCTCTCAAAAATACATGAAAACCTCACACACACCTATACAGATAGCACTGGCCTGAGCCATCACAAACTACTACCCTGGCTACCACCCTGGGGTCTCGACGGTCCTGCTACTCCTCCGCTACCGCTGGAAGAGCTCCTATCTGAAGGCCTCTGGAATATCCATCGGTAGACTCTGCTATCTCTGGAAGGCAGCCTGGAGGATACTCTGGAAGACTCCGACCCTGTTGCTCTAACCTTGGGAGGTGCGGGTGCCTCCGAAACAGGTATCGGGTCAGGAACTGGTACTATGGGGTCCTCCTCTGGAACTGGTGCAAGCACGAGCTCCGGTACGAGTGCTGGTGCGGGCTCCGAGACAAGTACCTCAAAGGGTACTAGGAAGGGAACTGGAGCCATATCCTGCATAGGGGGCATCAGCGGTAACTGTGCACTAGGAAATCTGATAGGGAAGTCGAACATTTGGACGACTCGGAAAGTGCCAACCAAACCCAAAGGAGCTCCCTGTCCGAATCCGATGGTCATCGAGACTGGACCGGTATAAACTACAAAGTGGGTGACTGGGTCCACAAGCCACCCGTTAGGATCTATAAACTCGAACTCAAAATTCCCCGTGCGGGGGTACCTTGCCTCCTGAGTCATCCACAGGTGATCCCAGTGTGCCATCCTAGTGCTCAGGGTCTAAGGTACAACAGTAAAAATAAAACAAACACCACAGCAAAAGAAAGAGGATAAGAAATGATTTAATGTCAAACATGGAAAGGGTTTAGCAACATTTAAATCTATAACAGCACACCGAACATCCATATATATATATATATATATATATATATATATATATATATATATATCACAACCATCCTCGCTAATGTCTATTATTTTCCTCTACCCTCCATCATGATGCAATGCAATGAAATGTGTATAATCAGGTTTTGACACATATCTGGATATCCATAACGACACATCTCGGGAGTCCCTGGCGCACATTCTCGTCCGCGGAGGGAGAATGCCCACGCAAAGCAATGGCACTATAGTTGCACAATACACGTCGGTGCACACCACTGATCCCTCGGTCAGGGTGCTTATGCAATGCATGAACTATAGCTGCGACTAAAAATAATAATGTATGGGACGGTCCTGCCAATAGTCTAAACCACGGGAATTCATCCTCTGAGGAATAAGACCACTCATGTCAATGCACTCTATATCACATACCATCTCTCGGGTCATCTCCTAGTGCCTGAACCTCTCATCACTATCTCATGAATAACCTCAACAATACTCACATCTCAATCAGTCTCATCACTATATCAGAATAATCATCTCGATTAGGCACTTCCGAACTCATGTATCATGAACCCCCCACATACATCACCATACTCATCATGCATCAATACTCATAAAATTTCTAATCACAATAATCACCCATTATGTCAACATGTCATAATTACAATCATCTCCATATATAATAAAATTTAAAAATAATAAAAATAAAAATAATATAATTTTATCTATTATCCAATAAGCACAACTAACACAGACAACTCATCATATATCAACAACATACCCATAACAGTCAAAGCGGTCAACATTAATAATAAAATATATTTTTATACGTAACGGTGATAAACATACAATTTCAATATCATCATCGGTACCACTAAGTAGTCCCCAATGTGATATTGACATTGTCCGTTGCTCGCTCTCTAGTAGGGTTTAGGTCGCCCTACGCCATTACCAAAATAAATGCCACTTCGCCGTTTCCGACATTAGATGACTTCTTTCCCCCACCCGGAAAGTCGTATGATAGATGAACGCTACGTAACGAGTCCTCCTCGACTCCTCTCGAATCTGCCACGCAAAGGATCAAGGCATCTGATCCTCCAAAATTTCATCTAAACATCATGTTACGAAGCGTACATTACAAGGAGTTCTAACACGAAGACGGAATTGAATTTCGATAACCAAAACTAAAGATAATTCAAATACCATAACGGACGGCATTTCGACATAAAGAGAATAGACGTTGCCACGAACGCAACCACATGCTCGGATTCGTAACAGGACGATTGATCTAGTCGATACTCAAGCTAAGACTCTTTCTCTCTCTAGGTTTCTTCTCCCTCTCTCTCTAAATTCTCTCTTGCTCCCCCTTTCTTTTTCCGCCTCTCTTTGCTTTATGTTTTGAACTTGGACTTAGTGACTCAAGTCACTTAAGTCCCATTTTATTTTTACAAGCCAGCGCACCAACGCTCAAGCACCTTTGGAACCACAGGGCTTGAGCGCTCCAACACTTGAGCGTTGGCTTCCCCACGCTCGAGCGTTGGAAGCGGAGTAGGCCACCGTGCCATGCAACCAATCCGAGATGCCACGTAAGCCCCGAATGACACATGGCGATCAAGCGCCGGTCCTTATTCGATTGACCATAATGCTTGAGCATTAGTACACCCACGCCTTCGGCGTTGGTGATCACTACTGGCTCATCTAGTTTTATAGCTAGTATGACCGTGGTTTTGTGCTAATTTTATATCATTTTCGCCCAAATTAGACTTGATTGTCTTTAAGCAGCATTTTGAGTCTGTAAAATATTTTTAGGTTAATTTAGTTGATTTAGAGTTAAATAAATCACTTATGCTATTTTCTGTTTTCAGGTTAATAAAAAGAAATAAATCTGGAGCTTTCGCCCCGCGAGAAGAGCCTTCGCCTCGCGAACCTGAAGCGTGATTGTTCCAGAATTTGCAAAACTCTCTGTCTCGCCCCGCGAATCAATTACTCGCCTCGCGAGAGTGAAGACCAGAAGCCATGACTTTTCCATTCCTCGCCACGCGAGCTGTTCTTCGCCTCGCGAGAATACCTAACGTCGCAAACTGTTCGCATTATTCGCCTCGCGAGGCCGCTGATTCCGAAGCGTATTTAAGCCTGTTGAAGGCAGAACCAGAGAGTTAGCTTTAGTAGTAGTAGTAGTTTATCTTCTTTTCTCTTCTTCTTTTCTTTTCATAGTGCGGCTACAAGTAGGTTTAGGTTTATGTTTGTAATGGAGAACTAGTCTCCTTTGATTAATCTACTGCGATTAGGTTCCATTGACACTTGAGGTTTTGTAATTCCTGAACTTTATGCTATTCTCTTTCAATACTTGTTTTATATGTTCTGTTTGCTTAATTCAGAATCGTATAGAATAGGTGTTGATTTGTTTCGATGATTGTGTGTTCCTATACTTAATCGCGTTTGCTTAATTTGCATGTGTTCGTTCATGTTCGCTTAGTTCATGAGTGCTTCACCCCGTTTTCTTAATTCGGGAATAGGAACGTATGTCTCGTAGTATTGATTTCTCTTGTTAATTGATGCTACAATCGAAAAGGGTTTAGAATCTGCTTAGGGCTTGGAATTATATAAACCGATGATAGTGGGAAACCGAAAGCAGTAGGTTGATCGCTTAGCTTATTTGGTAATTGTTTAGTTTACATTATTTTTTTTCTGCTTTGTTTTCTTAATTCAATTCCAAATCCAAAACCCCCCAAATTCTGACTTTTTCTGTTAACAACAACCCAAGAGTCCTTGTGAGATGATACTCGAGTTGTCGCTTCCCTATCTACATTATTTTGTAAACGCTCGTTCTTTTTGGCGCGTGCGTGACAGCACGACCATTGACTAGAAGACATTTTGTTGCATTCTGGGTCCGTTCGACGTCCGAATGACCTCAAATTTGAGATGTAGGCTCATTAAGACCTAATAAACAACCTCAAACCCTCAAAATTGACTAATCTCAATCTTAACTCCAAATTTCTTGTCTCTCACTCAAAAACCTTAAAGACGATAAACGGGGAAAACCCTAAGATTCGTGTACGTTTAAACTCACTCTAGATGGTTGCGTACTCTCCATGCAAAGGTTCCTAGTCCTCAAACAACATCTTAACTATGTAATCCAAGTCTTAAACCTAATCTTCTTACGTAAACAATATAAAAACAAATACAAGAGTTTGTCAATTTTTTGTCGTAAAGACATTTTCGCTCTTGTAAACACATTTTACAGAATCTTTTTTGTTTTATAATTCTTTTCAGAAAAACTTCAAATCACTAAAACATTTTCTCAACGTTTTGACTAAAAATAACAAAATTATTGTAAATAAATTCATCATAGGACATTTTTCTAAATCTTTTCATTTAGAATAAGATTTTTTTCATAAAACTTAAAAAAAATTTCTTTTCAAAAGACTTTTACTTCAATACATTTGAAACATTTCCATAAGTTTTTACGTATTCCGTTTTCTTTCCTTTTTCTCAAAACATTTTCAGTTAAATAAAGAAATGCAACTTATCACAATTCGTCCTCACTAACACTCATTTGAAAATCATCTATGACTTTCTCGAAATGTAACTTTTAACCAAAAGTCTTTAAGTTACAATTATTTTTATTCTTAGAAGTCTTTACACTTATAAGAAAATCAACTTCATGAGTTTTCTGGTTTAAGCGTTTTAGAGACTTAGACCTCATTATCAAGCTATGACTAATGTCATGCTCTCAACCAACACAATCAATAAAAAATTCTCATTCAACACATAACATTACATTCACATCTTCCAAAACAACATTAAATTTTCAACCATTAAAGACAACATCATAAAATAATTGCAACCAACATACACTCAATCAAAACAATATAGTATGTGACTAACTAAATCCCTCATGTAAACTCCCCTTACCTTTTGAAAAGCAACTTTCCTTTGATTCAAATTGTTGAAATGAAATTCCTTCCACTCACATAAGGTCACAATTGTTGACAACGTAAGTGAGGTTGCAATAGTTATGGAACTATTATAAGTTTTTTGTTGAGAAAGATAGGAAGTGCAGCTTGTTTTGGTTGTCAAAAACGTGTGGTAAAAAAGGAGAACTTTTGATCCTATAAATACCATCATTTGTCAGAGAGAAAAGCAATCCCAACAAGAGAGAGAATAACTAGAGAGAGAGAGAAAACTTAGAAATAAAAACTTTATTTTTCTGGGTGTAATTGGGTTGTGGGTTGTGAGTGTTTTGTAAACACTTTGTATATTTCCCTTTTGAGTAAAATAACTGCAGCAGCCCGGAGACGTAGGCATTATTTGCCGAACTCCATTATCAATTTTGTATGTTATTATTCCACAATTATTTCATTTTTTCACAAATCTGATTTAGGAAAATTGCATATTTTCCCAACAATTGGTATCAAAAGCTTTGGTGATTATTTCTGTCAATTTTTTACAAAGGTATTATTCACATAAATAGTAAATTTTGTGAATAGTGAAATTTGGTGGCGACACCAAATTATCCACGAAGGTGTTCTAAAACACGGTGGTTCGTATGCATTGTCGAAGCGATCCTGAGGAAGTCATATTTGAGTTGGAGCGATGGCTGCAGATGAAGGAAAGGTGAAAATTGAGAAGTTCGATGGTGCAGACTTTGGCTTTTGGAAAATTCAGATTGAAGATTATCTGTATCAAAAAAAGCTGTGTCAACCTCTCCAATAAAAGAAACCGAGAGGGCATGAAGGATGACGATTGGACTCTTCTTGATAGACAAGCCCTTGGAGTTATCCGATTAACATTATCCCGCAATGTTGCTTTTAACATTGCAAAAGAAAAGACCACAGCGAGTCTTATGGCGGCCCTTTCCAGTATGTATGAAAAGTCGTCGGCCTCAAACAAAGTTTATTTGATGAGGCGGTTGTTCAATTTATGGATGACATAAGGCGCATCGACTGCGCAACATCTCAATGAACTCAATACAGCCACATCCCAGTTGAGTTCAGTTGGAATTGAGTTTGATGAAGAAGTACGAGCATTGATACTTTTGTCTTCCCTATCAGAAAGCTGGAATGCTACTGTCACGACTGTCAGTAGCTCATCGGGAAGCAACAAGTTGAATTATCAACCTCTTCAATGTTGCACACAGAGTCAAGAGGAAGAAATTCAACCAGAGGAAATAGATGCGATAAATTGAGGGACAGGAGGTCCAAGTCCAGAAATCACCGTAGTTCCAATAGCTCGAAGAATGTCGAGTGTTGGAATTGTGGAAAGACCGGGCACTACAAAAATCAGTGCAAGAGTGCATCGAAGAATCATGAGGCGAAGGCAGAGGCAAATGTTACCTCCACGTCAGGAGAAGATGATGCATTGATATGCTCTTTGGAGAGCAAGGAAGAGTCTTGGGTGTTAGACTCTGGAGCATCCTTTCATGCCACTTCGCAAAAAGAATTCTTTGAGGATTATGTCCCCAGAAACCTTGGTAAATTTTACCTTGGTAACAATCAATCTTGTGAGATTGTGGGTAAAGGTGTAGTGAAGATTAAGTTGAATGGGTCTGTATGGGAATTGAAAAATGTCTGACATATTCCTGACTTGACGAAGAACTTAATCTCAGTAGGCCAGTTGGCCAGTGATGGCTACACAACAGTCTTCCATGGTGATCAATGGAAGATTTCAAAGGGTGCAATGACGATTATTCGTGGTAAAAAGAGTGGTACTTTTTACAAGACAGTAGGAGCATGTCATTTGATTGCAGTTGCAACATATGAAAATCCCAATCTATGGCATCAGAGACTGGGCCATATGAGTGAGAAAGGGATGAAGATCATGCACTCAAAGGGCAAACTACAGTGTCTTGGTCAAGTAGAAATTGACATGTGTGAAGACTGTATACTTGGAAAGCAGAAACGAGTCAGCTTTCAGACAAGTAGAAGAACCCCAAAGAAGGAGAGACTCGAGCTGGTTCACTCTTATGTTTGGGGTCCAACTACCGTCTCATCCATTGGTGGGAAACAATACTTTGTGACTTTTATCAATGATCACTCTAGGAAAGTATGGGTCTACTTTCTGAAACATAAGTCTGAAGTATTTGAGGTGTAACACCCGGGTGCCGACGAGGGCGGGGAGTGGTCACCGGTGCAAGAAAAGCACGGACAAGGAGCGGCTCTGGCAGGCTTCTAGGCGGAGGGATACATGAATGAACCGATTACACACCTGAATGAGAGGGATCATGAGACTGTGTAGGTATGGGACTATACAGTTGAGGAAGGCTTATATGAATTGATTGGTACTACCTATACTAACAAGATGCATCTTCTTTTGGCAGCCCATCACTTAAGAACTCCACGATTAAGCGAGCTTGACTTGGAGCGGTCTCAGGGCGGGTGACCTCCTGGGAAGTTTTCCAGGAAGCGTGTGAGTGAGGACAAAGCACGCTGAAAAAGACTCGTGTTGGTCTGTGGGGACGATCGTCAATCCATAGAGCACCCAGGGATGTTACAAATGGTATCAGAGCGGCACCTCTCCCAGTACGGTGTGGTTCGAGGACGAACCAAGCGAAGCTGGTGGGCATGTATCACCCGGGTGCCGACGAGGGCGGGGAGTGGTCGCCGGTGCAAGAAGGCACGGACAAGGAGCGGCTCTTGGTAGGCTTCTAGGTGGAGGGATACATGAATGAACCGATTACACACCTGAATGAGAGGGATCTTGAGACTGTGTAGGTATGGGACTATACAGTTGAGGAAGGCTTATATGAATTGATTGGTACTACCTATACTAACAAGATGCATCTTCTTTTCGGTGACCCATCACTTAAGAACTCCACGAGTTAAGCGAGCTTGACTTGGAGCGATTGCAGGATGGGTGACCTCTGGGAAGTTTTCCGGGAGCGTGTGAGTGAGGACAAAGCACGCTGAAAAAGACCCAGCGTTGGTGCGTAGGGGACGATCGTCAATCCATAGAGCACCCGGGGATGTTACATGAGGCTTTTAAGATGTAGAAAGCCCGGAGTTGAAAATGAGACAGGGTTGAAGATCAAAAAAGCTCGGAAGCCGACAATGGTGGTGAATATGAAGACACCGGATTCAAGAAGTTTTGCTTTGAGCACGAGATCGAATGGGGAGAACCGTGCCAGGTGCGCCTCAACACAACGGTGTAGGCTGGCGTATGAACCGAACGTTGATGAAAGAGCTAGAAGCTTGTGTGTGCGGTCAGGTCTATCGAAACAGTGCAGGGCGGCAGGTCAACACGGCGAGCTTACTTGATCAAGCGAGGTCCATCGGTACCATTGAAACACGAGAATACCGGAAGAGGTATGGAGGCGGAAAAGAGGTGAACCTCAAACATCTTAGAGTTTTTCGGTTGTGAAGCATATGTGCATATCAGTGATCAAGGTCGGAATAAGCTTGATCCGAAATCGAAGAAGTGCACTTTCATCGGGTATGGTGAAGAAGAATTTGGCTACCGCCTTTGGGATGATGAAAACAAAAATATGATCCGTAGTAGGGATGCGATCTTCATCGAAAGAGTGATGTACAAGGACAGACATATCACGAGATACCAAAGAACTTTCAAGCGAGTGGGCTGTGTATGCGAGAGGTGGACAATATCCTAGAAAGTCCTATAGTTGATAATTCTCGGTTAGAGGAATCAAGCGAACAAGATAGCGAGCAGCAGTCTGACACACCAATGCCTCCTACACCGACTCCTGCATTGAGAAGGTCTTCTCGACCTCATGTGCCTAACAAGAGATACATGAATTATATGTTGTTGACTGATGGAGGGGAGCCTGAAAACTACGAGGAAGCATGTCAGGCCGCGGATGCTAGAAAGTGGGAGCTTGCCATGAAAGATGAGATGAAGTCTTTGATCTCCAATCGAGACATGGGAACTAGCTGAGTTACCCATGGGAAAGAAGGCACTTCACAACAAATGGGTGTATCGGGTGAAGGAGGAGCATGATGGCTCCAAGAGATACAAAGCCTGACTAGTTGTCAAAGGATTCCAGCAGGAAGGAAGGAGTCGACTACACTGAAATTTTTGCTCCGATTGTGAAGCTCAATACTATCAAGTCTATGTTAAGTATTGTATCCGATCAAGAGCTCTATCTTGAGCGAGTTGGACGTGAAGACCACATTTCTTCACGGAGACTTAGATGAGGAGATATATATGTACTAACCAGAAGGTTTTTCAGAAAAAGGGAAGGAGAATATGGTGTGTAGATTGAAGAAGAGCTTGTATGGCCTAAAACAACCCCCAAGACAGTGGTACATAAAGTTTGACGGCTTCATGCACAAGGAAGGTTTCCAGAAGTGCAATGCCGACCACTGTTGTTACTTCAAGAGATATAAGTCCAGTTATATCATTCTGCTACTTTATGTCGATGATATGTTAGTAACTGGTTCGGATATGGACGAGATCGGAAACTTGAAGATGCAATTGTCAAAAGAATTTGACATGAAGGACTTGGGTCCAACAAAGAAGATCCTTGGAATGAAAATCATGAGATAAGCAAAGAGGAATTTTGCGAGTTATCTTAGGCGAGTACATCAACCGTGTTTTGCAAAGATTCAACATAGGCGACGCCAAGCGGTAAGCACACATTTGGCTACTCATTTTCGCTTATCCAAGGACCAGTCTCCTCAGACATAGGAAGAAATAGAGTTTATGGCGAAGATTCTGTATGCTTCAGCCATTGGAAGTTTGATGTACGCGATGGTCTGTACAAGGCCAGACATTGGCCATGCAGTGGGAGTTGTTAGCAGGTTTATGTCAAATCCAGGTAAAGCTCATTGGGAAGCAATTAAGTGGATTTTGAGGTATCTACGAGGCACCACAAAGAAGTGTCATGTACTTTGGTAAAGGAGAATTAAAATTACAAGGATACGTAGATGCAGACTTTGGAGGTGAAGTCGATCACCAAAGAAGTACCACTGGTTACATATTCACTGTTGGAACAACATCTATTAGTTGGATGTCGCAGGTACAAAAGATTGTTGCTTTATCCACTACAGAAGCTGAATATGTAGCTATGTGAAGCTTGATAAAGAATTGATATGGCTTCAAGGATTGTTGATGAGCTAGGATTCATCCAGGAGAAAAGTGTTTTTGCAGTGATAGTCAAAGTGCGATACATCTGGCAAGGAATTCAGCATTCCATTCCAGAACAAAGCACATTGATCTTCGTTATCACTTTATCAGATCTCTGCTTGAGGATAAGGTGCTAACATTGAAGAAGATTCAAGGAAGTAAGAATCCATCATACATGTTAACAAAGGTGGTGACCATTGACAAATTGAAGTTGTGTTCAACTTCAGTTGGCCTGCTAGAATAACAAACCAGGGAAGGCTGCTGTATTGATCAAGGTGTGAAGACAAATTGAAATCAGTCTTCAAGTGGGAGATTGTCGACACCGTAAATGAGGTTGCAATAGTTATGGAACTATTATAATTTTTTTGTTGAGGAAAGATAGGAAGTGCAGCTTGTTTTGGTTGTAAAAAACGTGTGGTAAAAAAGGAGAACTTTTGCTCCTATAAATACCATCATTTGTCAGAGAGAAAAGCAATCCCAACAAGAGAGAGAATAACTAGAGAGAGAAAAAATTTAGAAATAAAAGCTTTATTTTTTCAGGTGTAATTGGGTTGTGGGTTGTGAGTGTTTTGTAAACACTTTGTATATTTCCTTTTGAGTAAAATATCTGCGACAGCCCGGAGGCGTAGGCATTATTGGTCGAACTCCGTTATCAATTTTGTGTGTTATTATTCCACATTTATTTCGTTTTTCACAAATCGATTTAGGAAAATTGCGTATTTTCCCAACAACAATAACAACCCAAAGATTCAACCTTCATTCAATCAATACATAAAACAAGTTAAAGTAATAAAAGAAATTCATAACCCTTCATGTTAGGGTTCGACCAACATGAAAATAATGAGCTAGGGATTTCTAAATTTTTCAATCTCTTGGATTTATGATCCAAGAGTATTAGAAAGACAAGATCAATTGCCATAAGTCAAGAATTTAAAAAAAAACCATCTAACCCCTTAGGGTTAGGGTTTCGGTCATAGTTAGGAAAATTAGAAAGAAATTTTCTTTGGTTTCAAGCTTTTGGATTTAGTAAGTATAGGTACTAGAGAGATTAAATCAAGTGTTATATTTCAAAAATTGAAACAAAATCATTCAACCCACTTTTTCTAGGGTTTCGGTCATGACCTCGAGAAGAGGGTTGGGGTTTTCTATTTCCATCAATCTTTTAAATACAATGTACTAAGGTGTTAGATAGATGATGGAAATTATCATGACACAAAAATTCCATTCATACTATTTTTCATGAATTTCTCCATGAAACTCTAGCAAAATGGGTTTTAGAAATAGCAACATGAATGGAGAAGAAATGATTTCAAGAAGGAGAAGAGATGATCATGGATCATAATATTACCTCAAGTGGATGAAGAAAGTGAAGAAGATTGGATGATCTTAGCAATTTCAACAAAGGATGCACTTGGAGCTCTTGAGAAATGAACTTGTGTTTTGTCTTTGTGAATAGTAAAAATGTAGCATCCAGGTATGCCTAAGGGCAATTTTGGGAAGAATTTTGTTTTTGGGACATGGTTGGCATTACTACAAAAGTCCAAGGGCAAAAAATGACCTTTCACTTAGGAAATATCTAGATATATAGAGGTTGTCATCGTGACTTTGATGAGTCATGACGTGACACCTCTCGCAAGTCCCATCACTCACTTCCATCACCTCAATTTCGTATCTTCAAGTCGTTTTCTGACTTAGGTTTTACGTATGTTTTCTTTGAAGATTTTACCCGTATAAAATATAATATTTTACTTTTACGCGAAAATTTTCAAAAAAAACCAATATTGTTGTAAACGTGATATAAACTTAAACTGTTTTGTTCCCGAGTCAAAATTAGGATTCCTGATCAGTAAACTTTTATTGTCTGTGAAAACGCAGACCGAGTTCCGTCTGAATTTTCAACACAAAATTTAACTGAAACCTTCTACTATCGAGTAGAGTCTAAATATGATTTTGTTTTATTTAAAATCATTTTCTAGATTTTGGATAAAAATATAAATATTTATATATCTTACCGATATTGAAAAGCAAAAAAAATTCGAGATGTTACAAAGAGCACGAAAATAGTCACAACCAAGCAAAGAACAAAGTTCAAGATGAGAGAAATGGTCTAAGGGTTTCGAATCCCATAGCTCGCTCCTACTATAATGGAAACTATCCTCAACACAAACAAATATTCAAATATGTTCAAATTTACAATCATAAATTAGCTTCAATTCGTTGAATACCCCTTTAGATGAACTAAAACCCCCAATCCCTTAGACCCTTCCAGTTCAACTAAGCATTAAACATGAGAATTTTAAAGAACACAGAGATATGCACTTTCATTCCTAAAATATACACATAAATGACGATCAACTTCATGCCAAGGATAAAAATCAACTTCCCGATTGTTTAATCATGCTTAGATCCAATCTTAAGATGGCCAACCAAAATATAGAATTAAGAACAAAAGAGATCAATCAATTTAACATGAATAGACTAGCATTGATGAGATAGATTCCAAATTACAGCACAATTGAACTTGGGTCCATCACCCCTAGCCTAAGAAGTTTAGTTTAGTTACACATGCTGAAATGAAAAGAAATAGAGATAAGAGAAATTTAATTGGTGATGCATTGACGAGTCTTATGCTTCAGTTCTAGCTCCAAAATATCCAAGGCATCTCTCACAAATGTAGGTCGAAATCTATTTAAATCATGCTTGGCGCCTAGCGCCACATTTCAGCGCTATCTCTAAGTTTGCTTAAAAACCCACTTCAGCACCTCAACGTATTCGATGCTCGTTTGATGTTCAGGATAAGAGAGACAGATATGATAAGCTATCATATCTGTCTGAAACTATTATTTGGTGAGTCAGTAGGATAGGATAAACCAATCCTATCACCTATCCTTTCATGTCCAATTAGTTAAAATTCTATCCTGATAGGAAGCTGTGTTAGAACTCAACAAGATAGGATAAGGTGATTTAAAGTATAATAAAGTATAAAAATATTTTATATATAAAATAATTAAAGTATAATAAAATATACCCCTCTGTTCTTTTTCTATGGTAATTTTAGCTATTTGTTTTTGTTCCAAAACAATGGATGTTTTATAAACCCAAGATATATTTGACAAATTTTTTTCCATATATACCATTATCATATAATTAAATTGAAATGCCTTGAAAATATACTAAACCTTCCATACTTAAATCCAATCTTAAATGATGCATGTTTCAAAACAAAAGTGACACATATCAATGCACCTTGTATTTGACCAAATAAAATGTATACCTTCCTAGTGGAGTGTGGAGTAAATCTGGTTAGAATTTGTAAATAATTAATGATACTATAAATAAGGATATTTTGGTACAAATATAAACAAATTAATGATTTCTTAATATGTGTGTAGAAACCTTAAATTACCATAGAAAAAGAACGGATGGAGTAATATGGTTACCAAAAAGGTATAATAAAACATAAAATAATAAAAATATTAATAATTAATTTTAATTTTTTATTTTATTTTGTCACAAGGCTAATTTTATTACTTTATATTATTTTAAAAAACTGAAAAAAAATAAAAAATATTCTAATAATTTAACTATATCTAAAGTAAAAACTAAAAATGAATAAAATATGAAAACATTCAGAACAAAAATGAAAACTTTAAAATTCATACTAAAATTACAATGCTATCCAGTTGATTATTTGGTTGACATCAAACTTCGGATGGGATAACGGATTATCCTACTTATATCCTATCTTACTCCTGTCATGTTCTCTTATCATATCCGCCCATATCCTAACCATCAAACGAGTCCTCAGAGCTTAACACTAGCTTGATAGCGTCTTGCGCTAGCTGACATAGGCACTTGATCACATTAAGAGTCCGTTTGTTATAGATTAAGAAATAAGTGATCCTGAAAATGAATAATTTAGGGATTAATTTTAGAGATTTTTTAAAAAAAAAACAGAAGTTGTTTTGTGTTTGTTTACAATCATAAGAATCACTTTTTTAAAAATGTGTAGTGATAAAAAAATGATTTTTTTCCAAAAGCTAATGAAAATAACATTTCATTTTAACCTTAAAAATGATTTATTTAAAAAAAATCATTTTTAAGAAAAACTGAAAAAAAACAACTAAACTCTTAAAAATGATAATTTTACTTAAAAATAATAATTTTATTATCAAATAATCTATTAAAAACCCCCCCTCTAATTCTTGACAGCCCCTTGCCTCCCAATTCATGGCGCCTAGTTATGCTAGGATTCACCGCTAGGTGCTAAGTTAATTAATTCTTGGTTTTTTTTCTTTGGAATTTCTTCACAAAAGGATCCATAATAATTAATATCATCAGAACAAAATCATTTTATTTTAAGTGATAAATCATCACTTTATTTCCTTGAAATATAATAATATTCCTAAGACTTCTTCAATGATTGCCACATTTAAATTCTTTACATCTTCGTTTTATGCAAATTTATTACTGGCTAATTGGATTTGAAGTATTTGATAAAATCAACTATTAAACTCGTTGATAAATATAAAATGACATAAAAAATAGGTTTATATGCTCCTTTTCAAATATAAATTCTATATGTTTGTGTTGCTTATTTTAAAATAATTGTCAATTTCAAAATCAATGTAACAAAGATGAGAATATTGCACTGGATGAGCGGAAAAACTAGACGTGATATGATTAGGAATGATAGCATTAGAGAGAAAGTTGGGGTATCACCTATCGTAGAAAAGATGGTTGAATCTCGACTTAGGTGGTTTGGAGATGCATGGAGGAGACCTTTAGATTATGTAGTAAGGAGAGTGGATCAGGTTGAGGGCAATCCAATCACTAGAGGCAGAGGTAGACCAAGAAAAACTATAGGAGAAACTATTAAGAAAGATTTAGAGGCAAATGATTTAACTATTAATATGATTCATGATAGAATATTATGACGCCGTATGATCCATTAAGCCCACCCCATCTAATGGGATAAGGCTTGATTGTTGTTTTTGTTCAATATGTTGATTGATTTTAAAGGGAAAGAGGTCCAATTGATCAGATGGAAATTCCCTTCCCTAGGTTGGTCGAAATTAAACAGCGATGGGGCCAACAAGAGGAATCCAAGAGAAGTTGGTTGTGGCGGCTTGAATAGATCAGACAATGGAAACTGGATTACTGGTTTTTCATATCATATTGGTATTTGCACCTCTTTTGCTGCTGAGCTTTGGGGCATTTTAAGAGGGTTGGAGTTAGCTTGGAATAGTGGCATCCGTAAACTAATTGTTGAGTATGACTCCAAAGCCACCATCTCCCTTCTTTGTCAACCGAATCAGTCTTGTTGCAACCACAATATTTTGGCTAGGATCTATGATTAGAGAAATAATGACTGGCAAATTCAGTTCGCTCATACCTACCGCGAGGGCAACCAATGTGTTGATTGGCTTGCCAACTAGAGCTTGAATCAAGACCTTGATATGAAAATTCTAGACTTTCCTTCCGTGGGGCTTGCTAGAATAATCTTTATTGATTTAGTTGGGGCTTCCATACTCTTACTAGTTTCTATTTAATTTTCTTTTGTTGTTGGGCTTTAGCCCTGTTATTCACCAAAAAAAAATTAAATAAATTTCTCATTATCTTAAAAATTAAAATATTAATTTTAAATTTTATGTTACCTACAATTATTTTTAAGAAATACAAGTTGATATAACTTTTATATAATTTTTTATAAATAAAAATATATTCTCTATTATTTTTTATCTTAAATTAGTCCTTTTATATTAAGGGATTATGAGAACAAGAGAATAAATGAGAAATTTAATTAAAGTAGTATGGATAAATTGAGACGAAAAATAATAAGATATAAGCTTAAATACTACTTCAAGTATCATATGAAAAAATATAAGCTAGTGAGAAAACGCTATAAGTCATTTACCAAACACCTCCAAGAGCTTATCCGATATAAGCTATCCGCTATAAGCTATTGGTTAGATCTTGTCAAACATTGCCTAAATTATAGTGTACTCTCTTATAAAGGCATGACAAAAGTGTCCGTACCCACGGGTACCCGTTCGAAACCGCCCCCCTGTGACACCCGAGACCGACAAGGGCAGGGAGTGGTCGCCGGTGCAAGAAGGCATGGACAAGGAGCGGCACCTGGCAGACTTCTAGGCGGAGGGACACATGAGTGAACCAATTACACACCGGAATGAGAGGGATCCTGAGACAGTGTAGGTATGGGACTAGGACTATACAGTTGATGATGACTTAAATGAATTGATTGGTACCACCTATACTAACAAGATACATATTCTTTTAGGGAGCCCTTCATTTAAGAACTCTATAGTTAAGCGTGCTTGATCTGGAGCAAATTTGGGATGGGTGACCTCCTGGGAAGTTTTTCCAGGAAGCGTGTGAGTGAGGACAAAGCACACTGAAAAGACATGTGTTGGTTAGTGGGGACAATCGTCAATCCATAAAGCAGCCTGGGATGTTACAAATGGTATCAGAGTGGCACCTCTCCCGGAGTGTGGTTCGGGGACGAACCAAGAGGAAGCTGGTGGGCATGTGACACCCGGGGCCGATGAGGACAGGGAGTGGTCGCCGGTAGAGCTGGGTATGCGGACTGGTCCGGTCCGTTTGAGTCCAGTCTGCATAAGTCTGCACTTAAACTGACCAGACTTAATAGTCCGCATGATAAATTGACTCTGGAAAACAGAATCCGCGTCCGGTTTGCATAGTTCGCAGACTAAACGGATTGTCCGCGGACTCTTTACTTTTTTTTTTTTACATATCAAGCATCAAACACAAACTGAATTATACTTGACAAACATGTGAAGGATATTTTATCCATAGCAGATTAGCATTACAAAAATAAAATCATTGGACATCCATTTACATTCAGCAATAAACGCATCTACAGATATAACATGCTACCTTCAACAAAAATAAAATCATTGGACACCCATCTACATTGATGCATATAGTGTGCTTTCAAATGTATGCCAATAAACGTAAATACAAAATTGCAGTATCATTGAAGATGAAGAACATATCTCATCATGAAACTTGAAGTTCTTGAACTTCTATCTTCAGAAAGGCAGTATGATAAATCTAAAGCATACATTGAATGGAAACGTACCAGAGCAAATGGCGCTGCTTCCCTTCGATTGCGATTCGCGAAACCGTCGATCTGAGCAGAGATTGCGACGCTGCTTCCCTGTGATTGTGACATGAGCAGGCGAAAACCGTCGATCTGAGCAGGGATTGTGACGCTGAAACGACTAAGCAGGGATTGCGACGCTGAGCATGGACTTAGGAGGGTGAGGTTTAGGGTTAGAGGGGTAAAATTAAAATGAATGTGGACTGTTGGAACTCGGGTAATCCGTTTTTTTGGCCCAAAATAGTTTTTTTTTAAAAAATTGCACTGTCTCATGACGGTCCGCGAATCCACGGATCGGGTCCGTTAAACCCGCGGTTAAACGGCCAGACCCAAAAAGGCCGCATTTAAATGGACTCGAATTTTAGGGTGTCCAAGTCCGCACGGACTACGGGTTAAACGGACGATCCACGGACCGGGTCCATATACCCACCTCTAGTCGTCGGTGCAAGAAGGAGCGGCTCCTGGCAAGCTTCTAGGCGGAGGGACACATGAGTGAACCAATTACACACCGAAATTAGAAGGATCCTGATATTGTATAGGTATAAAACTATACGGTTGAGGATGACTTATGAATTGATTGGTACTACCTATACTAACAAGATGCATCTTCTTTTCGAGAGCCCATCACTTAAGAACTCCACAGTTAAGCATGCTTGACTTGGAGCAATTTTGAGATGGGTGACCTCCTGGGAAGTTTTCCCAGGAAGCATGTGAGTTAGGACAATGCACGCTAAAAAGACCCGTGTTGGTTTGTGGGGACAGTCTTCAATCCATAAAGTAGCATGGAATGTTACACCCCCGATTTTGATGGAGAGAACCAGCTTTGACTGGGTCAGGTTCGGGGAAAACCTGCTCTCCAATGTCGGGGATGGGGATGTTGATGCCCTGACCTACCCCACTGTTTGGAAATTACAAAACTACCCTTAATTATAAAGTTATATATGGTCTATTATATCTCCTTATTCTTGATTTATTTATTTTTGAAGATAGTTAGAAATTATTCTTGATTTTTTTTATTGTTTCAAGATATAGTTCTTCGAAATTTTCTCATTAAAAGTCTCGTAATAAAATTTCGTCACATCTTTGGAAAGGATAAAAGTTTCTAAAAATGTATATTGCATAGTCTAGGGCGGGGATGAGTGTGAATTTTCCACCCATGCGGGGATCGTGAGCGGGTTCATGGATTTTTTAGGGAGTTGGGGGCAGGGATGGGGAAGGCAAAACCCGTCCCTAACGCGACCTGCTGCCAAGCTTACTCTTTATAGGTGGTTAAACCTCAAATGCGTTTGGAAGAGCTTGTTTGAGCTTATGAGAATAACTTATGAAATTAATTTATAATCTTCATATAAGATCATTTTAACTTATTACAATAAGTTTACAATAAATTGTTTTTAATTTATCTAAAAAATTGTTAAATAAGTACTTAAATAAGTTATTTACTCAAAGTCTCAAACACATGTTGCTTGGAGAACCTGCCCACAACCTCCTGATGATATGGGCTCACTGCTTTTACAGGATTTATTGCTAGTCTTTTGTTGTTTTAATTTCTTTTATTCACAAAAAAAAGAGAGTCTCAAACACATTCCAACTATACTTGTCCTATAAAATATTTATTAAATAAATATTATAAATTTTATGAATAATCAAGATACTCAGTATCTCTACCAATATATGGTTGGTCTGAGTGATAATTGGCTCGGACTCCTTAAGCAAATGGTCAGGGGTTCGATTCCTGACTCTTGCGTACGGAGAAAATCTGGTTGGGAGACTCTTCAATGCAGTCTAGTACCTCGAGGGATCAGTCCCTATAGTTGCGCGCGGAGGATACCCTAGAAAAAAAAAAGATACTCAGTATCTCTTCTTATTAAATAAATCTTAATTTATTTATTTTTTTAAAAAAACTTATTTTATCTCTCCCTATCAAAGTTGCTTTTAATTATTCACTCTCTTCAATAAATATGATAAACTTAAACCGTTAGATTAAATTAATTCACACATACATATGAGAGTGAGAGTAGTAGATCTTAGCCATACAACCATATATGGATGATTAAGATTAAACGTTATTTCATGATTTAAAAATGTCACATGACCACTTGAAAAAGTCACATGACTTTGTGGTTTAATCTTGACCGTTTAAAGTTTGATCTTATGACTATGATATGATCCTTTCACTCTCACATAAATAAAACACTCTCAATTGATATGCCCCCCACACCCACACTTACACTTTTGACATTTGAAATTATAAATACGCTTTTAATTATATTTGACCATATCAGGTTTTTTCTAATAGGCAAATTTTAATTGCTAACTTATTATGTTAATAGAGTGAGATTCAAGTCTTATACCAGAGTTTTAAACTTAACGAATTATACTTAAATAAATATTTGTGTTATTTGAATATTTAATATTACTAAGATTTTTTTTTTACTGATATTTATGTTCAAATGATTTAATTTTATTTAATAATAATTTTGAAATCACTTATATAAATAGGCAAATGCTTAAGATGTCAAAAGCGGCATATTTTATTTATTTGTTACCCAAAAAACAAAGCGGCGTATTTTTATATTTTTTAACCAACGACATATTTTTATTAAAAACAGTATATTTAACATATATCGTATTTAGATTTCAATGAAAACATATCTTTCGTTATTTTTAAACATACATATTAGCAAATTTTATATCGATTTAATTGGTATGTATTGATAGTGTAAAGATTTTTTATAATGTCAACCAATCAGAAATTTACTCATTATTAAAAATATTTGACTCAGAGCCTTACTACCTTAAAAATCGTTTATACCTTGATTTTCGATTAGTTGACAGTATAAAAAACTTTACACTAACAATATATATCAAATAAACTGATTTTATATTATACTCAATTTTATATCTTTATTACTTAATAGCCAAAACTTACATATTAACGTAGTTACTAATAAACTCATAAGAAAATCATTAATAATTGATAGTATGTAAATAAATCATATTTTATGGATTAAATTTTACTTGGAACCCACATTAATTAACTCTTTAAGTCGAATGAATTCATCAAAATATCCCACGGTTTATATCATTCAAACTCGTTATGAGACCATATCTAATTTAGCTGATTGGACAAGAATTTACTCTTTAATTCTCAATGACTTTTAATGGATAAGAAAAAAAATCACCTTTTGATCAGACACTGATTAATCTGTTTCATACCACTTCTCACGAATAAAATTCTCACTAGCACGCTCTAAAAGTTAATTGGGCGTCTTTAGGGTGTCTCTATCCAGCACAAGTAAATTTCCAAAAGCAAATTCTCATGGACCAGACACGTACCCCTTCTCACGTGCCAACACAACCCATCTGGTGTCTTTGGCCCATTATAAATCTATAGCTGCCTTCATCGCTTGCACACAAACAACTAATAGGGTTTCTCTACAACTGCATTTGTCTCTGCCGCCGCCAAGTGCTTCATTCTATCATACCGCTACACTATGTACTTCTAACTCCATATTATTTATCTCATCTTCATCTTGATTAATCTGCATTATCTTTTGTTGGCAAACTTGGCATCTTTCCTGCTGTTTAAAACTGTTTTGCTGTCTTGTTCTCTTTAGATTCATGACTGAGGCCGTAGATCCCTCTTCTTTGATCATTGGCGCTGGTCTGGATAGATGGAAACCGTTGATTAAGTCTTACATTTCTTCACCTTCTTTGTTATGCTTTGCCCTGCTGTTGGAAGCTATGCAGAAGCAATATTCAGCGAGTATGATTCCTTTGATTAAACCAGAATAAACGACTTTGCCACTTTATCATAAAAAGGTAAATTGATTAATTTAATAACATGATTATTTTTGGACATCTAGAATTTTTTTTGTTACGACGGATCAAAAATATCAGTCAAAATGACTCTTTTAAAGACACCACTTTGATCGGAGCTACCCTAAAAAAAAACTGCATCGCTGCAGCAACACAGGTGAGGCGCTACTGCGCCTTTGGCCCCCCTTCCCAACACAAAATAACCCCCACCCACCCCCATTATTGCTCCCCTCCCACCCAACCGTCCAAATTAAATCCCCCCATCCCCACCCGTCCCCTTTAATACCCCCACCCCACTCCATGCGCCCCCTCCCCCTCCTATATAAATCAGCAGATTTTTTACCCCCTCCCCAGGCCCAATTCCTACCGCTCCACCTTTCCTTCTTCATAGTTTTTTTATTCAGCGGTGTTCTTTTTAAATTCGTGGAAATTTCCTTTTAATTTTACAAGATAATTTTTCTATGAATACTATAGTAATTGGTGATTATTTATTGATGTTGATTCGTATTGTTAATATTTTATATTTTTTGTCTCTTATTATATTATTTGTTACGTGTTATTAGGGTATATTGTAATACTCTGTTTTTCGTATGCTTCTTTATCACTAAATACATGCTTTAATGTATTTGTTTTTGGTAAAACCTATATGATGATTTTAATTAAAATAAAATCATTTTCTTGTGTTGTTTTATTGTATGAAGTCACGGTAAAATTTTTGATTGAAAATTCAGACGAAAATCGGTCTGCGTTTTCTCTGTCAGTACTAGTTTATTGAGCCAGAAACCTAATTTTAATCCGTGAACGAGATGATGAATCTTTTCATGAGGTTTTGTGTGCGTTTGGTAATTTTTCGAATTTTGTTGTCCGGAAATATAATATATTTTATCCGGACAAAACCTTCAGAAAATACGATCGGATGTGCAACCGATTACGTATTTAAACAGTTAAAGGAACCCTAAAGGATGAGAGAAGGCTTGATGGGATGCCTAATTAAATGCTTATGACACACTTTAAAGTAATCATGATTATTTTTTCAAATTATAATCTATTTTATTCCAAAAACCCATTAAACATTCCTTAAATGATCCAAACAATACCTTAAACCAAAACTTCCTCTTCAAGCCTTGCTTCCTCTCCTCTAGGCCGTGCACCCTTCCCCCTTTCCTCTATAAATACCACTCTTCATCTTCACTTCACCACTTTCCTTTCTTCTACTCCATTAAAACTCTTAAGCTTTCATATTTTTCTCAACTTCAAGCTTTCAAAGCTCTAGTTTTTTTTTTCTTCTTTTTACTATGCGTTCTTCATCAAAGTTGTTCCTCTTGCTTAGGGTAATACTCTCATGTATTCTTTTCTTTAAAAACTTTATTTTTTTTAAAGTTTCTTCTTTATGTCATATATAAGCTTTTATCTTCAAAAATCTCTCAAAAATGGTAGAAAACTCCTTTTGAGTTGAAACCAATTTCTATGATCTTGTATTTACTTATAGTTTAACATACTAAGAGGTTGTATAAATAAAAAATCTCCATCCTCTATTTCTTGAGGAGGCCGAATCTACTCATGATGGCCTGGGGAGTGTTTTGTTTCAACTTCTTTTACATGATCACGTGTTAGTTTTTTTTAAGTGTTCCTTGATCATTGAATCCATAAATCTTGAAAGGTTTTGATAGTTTGTTTTCCCATGATGACCAAAATTATGTATTAGTGGCCTAGGATACTATGTTTCAACTTATTCAAGTGTGATCATGAACTTAGAACCCTAATACATTGTGATGCTTTACTTTATTCTTGCTTCATTTATTTATTGAGCTTTCTTTATGCCTTCCCTTACTTGTACTTATTTATTTTTATGTCATTATGTTCATGTCATTTACTTCCATATTCATGTCTTTTATTCTATGTCATTTATATTTATGCCATTTACTTTATGTCTGTAACATCGCTTTTCAGTATGCTTCTTTATCGGTAAATACATGCTTTAATGTATTTATTTTCGATAAAAAGCCAGAAGATGATTTTATTTAAAATAAAATCATTTTCTTGTGTTGTTTTATCATATGAAGTCACAGTAAAATTTTCAAGTCGAAAATCAGACTAAAACAGTCCGGGTTCTCACTCTGGTACAAGTTTACTGAGCTAGAAACAAAATTTTTATTCGTGAACGAGACAGTTAGTGTTTTTATGATGTTTTGTGTGGGTTGGTAAATTTTTGAATTTTGTTGTCCGGGAATAAAATATAGTATTTTATCCGGACGAAACCTTCAGAAAATACGATCGGATGTGCAACCGGTTACGTATTTAAGCAGTTAAAGTAACCCTAAAGGAGGAGAAAAGGCTTGATGGGAAGTCTCATTAAATGCCTATGACACACCTAAGGAAAAAGAAAATTCTTGTGTCATTCCAAAATCTTACTTTTCAACTTTCTCTCTCCAATCACATCACATCACATTAACTCTTAAACCTCTCTTCAAGAAACTCATCTTCTTTCTTCTTCTCCCTCTCAAGGCCGTGCACCCTCCACTTTCCCTCTTTAAATATCACTCATCAACTTCACTTCAACACTTTCCTTTCTCCTACTTCACTCTTAAAGCTTTCATCTTTTTAACTTCAAGCTTCCAAAGCTCTTGTTTTTACTCTTCTTTTCACTAAGTGTTATTCATCAAGGTTGTTCCTCTTGTTTAGGGTAATACTCTCATGTATTCTTTTCTTTAAAAACTTCATCTTTTTCTAAAGTTTCTTCTTTATGTCATTTATGAGCTTTTATCTTCAAAAATCACTCAAAAATGGTAGAAAACTCCTTTTGAGTTGAAACCAATTTCTATGACCTTGTATTTAGTTGTAGTTTAACATACTAAAAGGTTGTGTAAAACAAAGTTTCCTAACCTCTACTTTCTAATGAGGCTGAACCATGCCTATGGTTTTGATGGATCTTGTTTCAACTTTTACAAGTTTGAGTTTGTATTTAAAGATTTGTTTTCCAAAATGATCATGGACCAAGACTCCTTTATGTTAAAGGATGTTATGTCAAAAGTGATTGGAAAGTTTAAAGATTTGTTTTCCCAAAATGATCATGGACCAAGGCTCCTTTATGTTAAAGGATGCTATGTCTAAAGTGATTGGAAAGTTTAAAGATTTTTACTCTACTTTTATGTCATTTACTTTCATGCCATTTATATTTATGTCATTTACATTATGTCATTTACTTTTATGTCATTTATATTTATGCCATTTACTTTATGTCATTTACTTTATGTCATTTACTTTTATGTCATTTATATTTATGCCATTTATTTTATGTCATTTACATTATGTCATTTACCTTATGTCATTTATGTTTATGTCATTTATTTACTTATGTCATTATACTTTAATTCTTTATAATCATATGTTGCTTTTAAGATGATCATAGACTTGAGCTCCATAAGTTATTGGATGCTAAAAGGTCTAAGAGATTGGAAGAATTTAAAGATTTTTATCATAAAAACCCAAGGATGGCCGAATCTTAAAGGTTATGGACCTAGGGTGTTTCGTTTTTCATTTTCCAAAGTGATCATGGTTTTGAGCTCCTTATTATTAATGGATGCTAAACCAAAGAGATTGGAAATTTTAAATGTTCCTAGCCTATTTTATTGGTCAAGGCCGAATCTCCATCAAGGTGTAACTTGGTGGGATTTTTGTTCAACTTTGTTTGAAGTAATCATGTTTTAAACTCTTAGCACTTGAGGATCATAAATCCCTAAATTGCATATGTTTTGGAAACTTATAACCCTAAGTTCTTGGTTGAGTTCTAATCCATTGAACCTTGTGTCTTTAAACCTAGACTTGCATCCTAACCAACCTTGAAGAACGTTCGCGAAACCATTTATTTTCTCGCATTTCTTTTAACTTCTTAAGGTAAGAGGGGATTTCCTAAAGATATTCAATAACTGTATGCATGTGTGTAAGTGTTTAATTGGATATTTACCTGTTGATTGAGCTTACTTGATTATCTAATGTATTTGAACTGTTGTGCTATTATCTAATGTTGAACTGTACTTGTTCTGAATGATATACTGCATCTATGTGATGAACTGCTTTCAACTGTGATATTAGCCTTGCACTGATGATATATATACTGTTGTTGATTGAAAGTTTGCTAAGCCAGACGTGCGTCTGTGCTCAACCATAACAAGGATTAAAAACCTTAATAAGCTTTGCAGATGAAGGGATTAGTGTTCTTTTCCAAAAGCTATTTAAACTTAAAGGACTTGTTTTAAATGTTGAAATGGTTTTGGTGTACTATTGTTATACAAGAGAAAAATCCTTTTCAAACTATGTGTTTTCAAGTGAAAACTTTCAAGATTATTTGGCAATATCCTATTGGGGGAAATATTTCAAAGATAAAAGAATTTCAAAGATGCTTTGTAAAAGATTTTCAAAGAAAATGTTTTTCCTAAATATTTTAGAAACTTTCCGATAACCTGGATAGGTTATCGAGGATTCGGTTTTGAATTTGTTTTTCACTGAACGAAAAATAAGTACTTATGAAAGAGAATCTAGTACGCGAGACGTCGCCTCTAGTATTCAGTGATGCACACGTGATCTTGGATTAGTGTTAATTCGGGACTACGAGTCCTGGCTATGATATTATGGACTGAGAGTCCAATTCTCGAAATTGAGGACAGTTCGTTCTGATTTCGTTGTGATGGACTTAGGTCCTAATCACGTTGTGTTGGACTGTGTATTCTAACCGCGTGTGATGAACATGATTAAAGGTGAAGGTTGTATTCTACGACCACAACCCTTGACTGTGGCCACGGTCTTGGGCATTGTGATTGAGCTTTCAGACTATGAGTCCTATGCTTGAGTTTTTAAGTGATGGGGAAATGATGATTTAAGTCGTTAGCCTTGAGCAGCGACAATGAAAAGAATGAACACAAAGAAATTCTTTTAAACAAAATATTTTCTCATGTGCATTTCCCCAAGCAGACGTGCTATTGATGAATAAATCAGATACAAAAGATGGTATCTGGGAGTCTGTCCATGTAAACCGAGTGAAGAGGCACATGTGACGTTGCTCGTCCTGAGACCTTAATGCATGAGGGTAAGGAGGCAACTGCTCGGTGGGCTAGAGCTTGACCAACTCTAATTCTTCTCCAGTGAAAAACGGTGTTGATATCTCATGAGATTAAGTTAGAGCCTGATATTGAAGTGCCATGCATATTTTCGAAAGATTGATGCAGGGTTTGATGCCCTTTGATATAGCACTCGATATATTGTGTATATGCATGATTTAACCGCTTATATGTTTCTGTGATGTATGTATCATGTATATGGTTGTTGTGGGATATATCTTATGACAGTATCTCACTCTTGCACAACTGTATGTTTTGTTCTTTTCTCCTTGCATCGGGAACGCACGTGCTCTTAGATGGATCCGGACGTTCCCCTGGCACCAACGAACTCGAGGAATGAGGTCTTCGATCACGCTGGGGCGGCGGGGAGTTGGACCATACATAAAGGAGCGACGACTGCGACTTATCGGGGACCGATCACGACTACTGAGACCAATGCCAACGGAGTACCTATACGGAGGATCCATACCGTCGAGTCTAGGACTGTGGCGCTTCCACCTCCATGGTTCTACCTCCACACGCTACAGGTCACCGGACTTCTTCATGAGCACCTTGACCCAGTCGAACCGCTCGAAGAGGATCCAGTGGAAGAAGATCCCGAAGTGGATCTGGAGGAAGACCCCTACGAGTTCATAGAGGTTGAGGAGGAGGAGGAGGAGCCAGAGTACCACCCACAGGATCCCGGCAACGACGACGACCCTATCGATGATGGCGGCGACGTTATTAACCCGGCAAGTGGTCCCTCGTCTGAAGGTAGTTTCTGCGGTCACTCCGCGTGCAGGAGGCATGGAAAGATCGTTGTTGGTTTTTTGGAGTTACCCCGATGGTCCCTTGGCTTTTAGAGCCATCTTTTGAACCTTATGCCCGATTCCCTATACCCAGTGTGATGTTATCTTTTACCTACTTCAGTTTTTGTATCAGTGTGAGTTGGCCAGTTCGATAAGGCCTGTCTTGTAACCAGAAACCTAAGATCCCAAGTGGGTCGGCTATATATTTATATGTATGATGTTTATTCACATGTTCTGAGTGTTCATCATTGTTTCTTAACTACCGCTTAGAGAAAAAAAAATGAGTACCCTTTTCAGTAACCTTCTAATAAAGGTTATATTTCCGAAGGCGACCAGCGTTTTAAATAAGTTTCCTTTCCACAAATGAGTAACCATGTGATGCCAGGTTTTTGGGTGTCACAATGTCATTTACATTATGTCATTTACTTTTATGTCATTTGTATTTATGTCATTTACTTTATGTCATTTACATTATGTCATTTACTTTTATGTCATTTATGTTTATGTCATTTATGATTCATTTACTTATGTCATTATGTTTTAATTACTTATAGGCTTATGTTGTTCTTACTTTATGTGCTTATGAGCTTTGTTATTTAAAGTCCTATGTTGCTTTCAAGATGATCATAGACTTGAGCTCCATAAGTTATTGGATGCTAAAAGATCTAAGAGATTGGAAAAATTTAAAGATTTCTATCATGAAAACCCAAAGATGGTCGAATCTTAAAGGTTATGGACCTAGGGTGTCTTAAAACCTAGACTTGCATCCTAACCAACTTTGAAGAACGTTTGTGAAACCGTCTATTTTCTCGCATTCTCTTACCTTCTTGAGGTAAGAGGGGATTTCCTAAAGATATTCAATAACTGTATGCATGTATGTAGGTGTTTAACTGAATATTTATATGTTGATTGAGCTTACTTGGTTATCTAATGTACTTGAACTGTTATTCTATTATCTGATGTTGAACTGTACTTGTTCTAAATGTTATAATGCATATCTGTGATGAAATGCTTTCAACTGTGTTATTAGCATTGAACTGATAATATATACTGCTGTTGATTGAAAGTTTGTTAAGCCAGACTTGTGTCTGTGTTCAACTTTTATAAGGATTAAAAACCTTAATAAACTTTGAAGATGAAGGGATTGGTGTTCTTTTTCAAAATCTCATTAACTTAAAGTACTTGTTTTAAATGTTGAAATGGTTTTGGGTGAACTATTGTTATACAAGAGAAAAATCCTTTTCGAACTATGTGTCTTCAAGTGAAAACTTTCAAGATTATTTAGCAATATCCTATTTGGGATTTTTAAAGATAAAAGTATTTCAAAGATGCTTTACAAAAGATTTTCAAAGAAAAGATTTTCTTCTAAATGTTTTAGAAACTTTTTGATAGCCTTGATAAGTTATCGAGGATTCGGTTTTGAATTTGTTTTTCACTGAGCGAAAATAAGTACTTAAGAAAGAGAATCTAATACGCGAGACGTCGTCTCTAGTATTCAGTTATGCGCATGTGATCTTGGATCAGTGTTGATTCGGGACTGAGTCCTATTCATGATGTTATGGACCGAGAGTCCGATTCTCGAAATTTAGGACAGTGCGTTCTGATTTCGTAGTGGTGGACTGTGTGTCCTAATCACGTTGTTGTGGACTGTGTCCTAATCACGTTGTTGTGGACTGTGTGTCCTAACCACGTTGTGATGAACATTGTTAAAGGTGAATGTTGTTTTCTACGACCACAACCCTTGACTGCGGCATCAGTCTCGGGCGTTGTGATTGAGCATTCGGACTGTGTGTCCAATGCTTCTAAGTTTTCAAGTGATGGGGAAATGATGATTAAGTCGTTAGCTTTGAGCTGCGACAGTGAAAAAGAATGAACACTAAGAAAACCTTTTAAATAAAATATTTTCTCATATGCATTTCCCCAAGCAGACGTGCTTTCTTATATATATCAGATACAAGGTGGTATCCGCGAGTCTGTCCATGTAAATCGAGTTCAGAGGCACATGTGATGTTGCTCGTCCTGAGACCTTAAATGCATGAGGGTATGGAGGCAACTGCCTGGTGGGTTAGAGATTGACCAACTCTAATTCTTCTCCAGTGGAAAACGGTGTTCATAACTCATGAGATTAAGTGAGAGCTTGATATTCAAGTGTCATGCATATTTTCGAAAATTGATTGTGCGGGCTTGAGATCCCTTGATATAACAAGGTTATATTATGATTATGCATGATTTAACTAATGACTTGATTATGTGTTGCATGTATCATGTATATGATTGTTGTGGGATATATCTTATGACGGTATCTCACTCTTGCACAACTGTATGTTCTGTTCTTTTCTTGTATCGGGAATGCGCGTGCTCTTTGATGGATCCGGACATTCCCTCGGCACCGACGAGCTCGAGGAGCGAGGTTTTTGATCACGCTGGGTTGGCCGGGAATTGGACGATACACGAGGGTGCGACGACCGCGACATATCGGGGACCGGTCATGACCACCGAAACGAATGCTAACGGAGTGCCCATACGATGGATTCATACTGTCGAGACGAGGACGGTGACGCTTCCACTTCCATGGTACTACCTCCATACGCTACAAGTCACCGGACTCCTTCATGAGCACTTTGACCCAGTTGAACCGCTCGTAGAGGATCCAGTGGAAGAGGATCCCGAAGAGGATCCAGAGGAAGAACCTTTTGAGTTCATTGAGGTCGAGGATGAGGAGGAGGAGGAGCCAGAGTACAATCCGCAGGATCTCGGCAATGACGACGTCCCTATCGATGATGGTGGTGACGTTATTGATCCGGCAACTGATATCTCGTCTGAGGGTAGCATCTGTGGTCTCTCTGCATGCAGGAGGCATTGGTAGATCGTTTGTCGACTTTTAGAGTTGTCCCGATAGTCCCTAGGCTTTTAGAGTCATCTTTTGAGTCTTGTATCCAATTCCCTATCCCCAGTTTGATGTTATCTTTTTACCTATTTCTTAGCTGTTTCAGTGTATGTTGGCCAGTTCGACAAGGCCTGTATTGTAATCAAACCTAAGGTCCCAAGTTGTACAGTTATATCTATATGTATGATGTTCATTTTCATGTTCTGAGTGTTCATCACCCTTTCTTGACTACCTTTTATATATATATATATATATATATATATATATATATATATATATATAAATTGAGTACCATTTTTCAGTAACCTTATATAAAATGTTATTTTTGCGAAGGCGACCAGCATTTTAAATAAGTTTCTTTTCCGCAAACGGGTAACCATGTGATGCCGGGTTTAGGGTGTCGCATATATTATTTGGTTGCTTGTTATTTTAAAGCCACACATTAATTTTATTTATCATTAATGTCATTGTTACTCTTAATAATTTAATAGTAATAATTTGGCGATTATTTATTGGTGTACATTTATATTAATATTTTATTTTTTATGCCTCTTGTTATATTAATTGCTAATTGTTGTTAGGGTATATTTTTTTTGTTGCTTGTTATTTTAAAGCAACACATTAATTATATTTATTATTAATGTCATTGTTACTCTTAATAATTTAACAGTAATAATTCGGTGATTATTTATTGGTGTAAATTCATACTGTTAATGTTTAATTTTTTCATACCTCTTGTTATTTTAGTTGCCAATTGTTTTGTAAATAACAGTTAAAAAATTATATTCAATAATTTTAGTTTGATTAATTAGGTTAGTTTAGTTAGTTAGTGTTAATTAATTATATAATAATAAAATCATATCAAGAACTACAAACCTTAATTAGTTTTAATATCTAGAACAAACACACATGGGACGGTTTATTGCTTACATGACAAACTGAGTTATAAAACTGAAACATACACTAGCAAAAAAATAGATAAATCCGACTGGAACATAGTGTTTGGTTAGTCATTCAGACCCACCAGACCAGATGGCACGTTAGCAAAGCCAAGATCTCGTCGGCCGACCGGCCCCAACTGAGGTTACAACTCAATAGGGCCCGTCCTCCTATGTTCATTAAACATATCAAACACGTGGCGTATGTCATCATCCCGTGCCAATGTCATTTGCCTATAGTGGAAACCTCCCTGTGGTATTTTCTGAGGGCACCGATAGTAAAGATCAGCAATAATTTTGCTACCAGCTTGGAGCTTGGCATGCACCATCTGCTTCAAATCCTCCAGAGATATGTCCTCATTGATACGGATGTGTCTTGGGTAATAGCAGTGGAACATGACATCCTCGGGACCGTTTGTAATTCGGCCATTGAAGTAAACAAAAGCAAGCTCGGTTCAAATTCCGCTTCTTGTGTAGGATTGAATGGCACAAGATCAAGCTCCATGATCGAGAGTCGATGTGTTACTTGGGTTGAGAGTCAGATAAGAACGAGGAAGAAAGTTACCGTAAGTGTAGAAATGAGGAGGAGTGTATTCATATTTATAGAGGGGCAGTTAGGTAAGATAGATGACCCAGATCTTGTCGACACTTTTAGACAGTCTAGATCTTACCGATAATTTTCGACGGTCCAGATCTTGTCGCCATTTTGACGACCCAGATCTTGCTATTATTTTTTTTTATGCATGTTATTTTAATTGCTACTTGTTAATAGGGTATGTTTCTATTGCTGCTTTTATTTTAATTGTTACTTGATATTTTTATTTATGCCAATTTTAATAAGCCGTTACGCAGTCGTCAATTATAATAATATGCTATAAAATAATAGTAATAATAATAATAATAATAATAATAATGATAATAGTCCGCTATTTTAGATTAAATAGTTTTTATTATATACGGTACATAATTCTAATAATTTTTAATGTCAGGTGAAAAATATTGCACCATCTAGACGTGGACTGGGATTTAATCCTGCTGTTTTGGATCTCTCAGGGTCTGTCAGAGATTATCTTCAAACAGTCGGTTTCTTAGGGGTCGTCCAAGTAAATATCACCCAACTTGATCATAATTTGATTAGTGCACTTGTTGAGCGATGGAGTCCCGAGACACATACCTTTCACATACCATTCGGAGAATGCACCATCACATTGCAGGATGTTGCTATTCTCTGTGGCCTAAGCATTAACGGTCCCACGGTTATTGGATCAACTCATTAAAATTGGAAGCAATATGTCGGTGACCAGTTGGGCCTCGTTCTTAATGATTCTGACATGAAAGGTTCAAGAATAAAGTTGAAGTGGCTGGAAGAACATTTTGGACACTTCTCTCAATGGGAGGATAATCATTGGTGGAGGGTTGTATACACGCGAGCGTATATACTCTGGTTGATAGGTTGCCTGTTGCTCCCGGATCACTCCGGTGGATGTGTCACTGAGATATCTTCCACTGTTAGAGAATTTTGAAGTGTATAGCTGCAGTTTAGCTGTCTTGGGTTACCTGCACCGAGAGTTGTGCAAGGCTACATATTATGAAAAGGAGATTTGCGGGTTCATGTCGTTGGTTCAAATATGGGCATGGGAAAGAATGCCATCCATTGCTCTACAAATTGTGCTTGACCAACGAGATTTTGGTATCCCATACAGTACACGGTAAGTAGCATGTAAAATTCATAATGATGATTGTTTGTAGCTTATACTTGATCTGATATTCCTTTTTTAAACAATGACAGGTGGCGTTCAGGAAGATGCACCCCTTGACATATTATCATGACCGATTTGACAAAATGAAGCGTACTGATGTAAGTAAAAATTTCAATTTAGTTAAAATTAGGAATGTATTGTATTATTTAGTTAAAAATTTCTATTTCATCTTAGGAATGTAATTGAATTATTTTGTTCAATGTTTGTAGATTATTTGGTGTCTGTACGACCACGTGGAGATGACAACACTACCCATAATCTGTCTAGATGCCATGTACTTATGGAAGGTTGTTCTTCCTTTGATATGCTTCAACATTGTGGAATGGCATCAACCAGATCGTGAAGGGTCAATCTCTTAGTAGGAGAAGACAACGTCTGGAATACCACAATTTCTATATACCGCCTATACCGGGACGCAGAGAAGGATATTATTATGCGCCCACCCAAGACCATGATTTGTCACAGCAACCCGTTCCAAGTTATTTTCATGCGGACATGGCAGGACCATCGTCCATGCTTCCCTATTCCTCATCGTCCATGCACACTTATTCCCCTATGCATCCAACTTCATCCCATTTATACTTCACAGCACCCACATATCACCCGACTTCTAACACACCAGATGCACCCAACCCCATGATTGAGCAAATACAAAGCACCCCAATGTACTCTCCTGGATGCTCTGCAAGTGAAGGCCTAGTTCAAGTTGATCATAATGTCAGAAGAAATCCACGTCGACATGTGCTCTGAGTAAACAATGGCAAAGTGCATCTTGTCTCCGCTCAAAGATGATTTTTTTTTTTTGGTTTTCCAGGGTATCCTCCCCGCGCAATTGCGTAGACTAATCCCTCGAGCCGGGTAGGACCATAAGGGCGACAAAGCTCTCCCTCAAGAGTTTTAATGCTGCTGCATTCCAGGGTCAAGATTCGAATTCGAAACCTCTGGTTAAGCTGGAAGAGATCCGTGCCATCTCATCCAAGCGCCATTGGGCCATTCAACATGATTGCCATCTTATCCAAGCGCCCTTGGGTTGTTCAGCATGATGATCATGCCTCATCATGCTCAGTAGTCACCTTACAATTGCATTGTAATTATGTAGATTATCTAATTGATATTTTGTACTTAATGGACTTTTCATATTTTGTACTTAATGGAGTTACTTGATATTTTGTTTCGTTGAATTTTTGTTTCATCTTGAAATTGTAGCATTTATTATTATAACAACACATACTAATTATATGCCGTAGCATTAGCATTATTAAAACAAAGCATAACGACCATACATGGCTGGATGGAATCTAAATATTATCTTTAGTACCAACACCTCCACTTTATTATTATAACAACATTTACTAATTATATGTTGTAACATTTGATTTATTAAAACAAAGCATTGGAAACCATGCAAAACAAGGTGTAATTTAAATACTATCTTCCGTACCAACTCCTCCACTTCCTGATCCTCTTGCTCGTTGAAGGCAGTGGCATTGGTTATGACCCTGAGACCTACACAATCCACATCGTTGCGTTGGTTGTGACTCTACCCAGTCCATCTCATTACGAATGCGGGTTGACTTGGGTCTCCATTTTGGTCGTAGCATCAACACATCCGGCACTAAGGTCCAAGGCTGTTGTATCTCGGCTATTTCTTCCTCATTTTCGATCGGAAACCATTGGGGAGCGTAAGCGTTAATCATGCTAGACCATTTGTATATATCGTTAACAAAGTGATCATAGTCGAGCATCATGGCCGCACATATAGCAATCACATGTGAACATGGCAAGTGAAGTGCTTGAAATCTTTCACACTAACAATATTTCGTTTGTAAGTTGACCCTCCAACTGCGACCCCCTCTCTGGGTGACCAGATTGAAAGTCTCTTCTAACTCGAATCGTAGATTCTGGGTGTCATATCGGTGGACCTGATGCGAAGAAGCATCTTCTTGCTATTTCAAGAGCTTCTTCAATGCCTTGTCAGAATATCGGTGACCAGAACTAAGCTTGCCTCTCGCTTCTTCATCCCACTGAACAAAATACTCGACAATCCTACCATACAAACACTTAACCAAAGCGGTGATTGGTAAATTCCTAGCACCCTTTAAAATTTTATTCACACATTCAGACAAGTTGGTTGTCATGTGTCCAAATCAACGACCACCATCATCATAAGCCAGTGACCATTTCTCCTTCCTAATGCCATCAATCCACCTTTGTATTTCAGGACTGGTTTCATGAAATTTCTCAAGCTTCCGATTAATGTTTATCTTGCATGCCATGTACCCTATACAAAAACGTTAAATTATTTAGGTCACCATATTATTAAACAAAACATAAATAAATAAATTACGTAGTTTGAAAAAGACATACCTAGAGTCATCAGTTCCTCCTTCAACCTTTTATTCTTGAATCTTTGGTTGAAATTACTAGCAATATGTCGAAGACAGTATACATGATAAGCATTTGGAGGTTGCCAACCTAGGTGAGGATTTGAAACGATCGATTTAATGCTTTGGTGCTGATCAGAGATCAGACATATACCCATCTTATTGGTAACATGTTCCCGGATCAATCCCAAAAACCAAGACCAAGCATCTAACATTTTTCCTTCCACAACAGCAAAAGCATGCTACAGCTCATGACTGTTTCCATCCTGTGATGTGGCAATCAACAACGTACCATGATACTTACCATACAGAAATGTACCATCAACCTGCATTATTGGTTTGCAGTGATTAAAGGCATCACAACATTGTCTAAACGTCCAGAAACCATGATGAAACGTGCGCTAATAGTTGTTCACATGGTTTCCCACCACATATAGATTGGTCTCGATCTAGTAAAATGAATATGGTGAAAACAATTGCATATATTGTAACCATCTAGGTAGCATGGCATAGGATTCAACCCAATCTCCAAATACCTTCACTATGACCTTTTGCTTGGCTTTCCATGCTTTTCTGTAAGATATCTTGTATCCGTAAGTACTTAGAATTCTTTCATGTATCAAAGCGATTGTGATCAATGGCGCTTCTTGGACCATACCTAGGAAGTCGATTTAAATTTAAAGATAGATTACAATTTTAATTAAAAATACAAAAAAAATGATTGGCTAATGATCGTACCTAGTATGCATGACCATACGAAGTTAGAATCCAACTTTGTGTGGTCTTGCGACAACATCCGATTCACACTTATGTTGACCACCCCATTTTGCAACCTCCCACTTTAGTGACTTTTTCGACAAGATAGCCCTCAGCCTCCATGGGCATCCTGTCACATGATTTGAGCACTTGACATAATAAATGGTTGATTTATATTCAACAACTTTGAAATCCTAATGACCATTCATGGAATAATGTATAACAACCATTTGAACAACTAGTTTACTATCGAATCGCAAGCCAACATACAATTCCTGACCCACTTTCCACGATCATGGAACATCTACGCCTTCAAATTCTATCTCCTGATCAGGATGGGCCTGGTTTATATAATTATAATGGGGGGATGAGTGAAGAATGCACCATGTGATTTACCTATAAGTGAGTAAAAATGAATAAATTGCCAATTATAATAAAAATCAAAATTAATAATAATAATTCAACTTAAAATTATTAATTGTTGGAGGAAACCAACTAGCTTGATGCGGAACAAAACCACCAGGAACCATCGATGAAACCGGAGCTGCAACAATTCCAGGTGACACCAATGCCGAAGTAACTATGTTGGAACCCCTGTTCAACCTCCTCCTCGTGTCTGGTGAACCCCTAGTTGGTATATCATCTTCATCTGACTCATCCTCCATCTCGCTCGCACAATCTTCATCTTCGTCATCTGCATATGACCCAAGGTTTACCAGCACATTTCGTTGCTCGAAATTACTACCCAATGACTGTACAGAGAATGTGGAAGTGCCTGCAACATTAACATGAATGTACAACTCAAGTGTTGACATCCACAGATTTTGGATTGAACCATTCAGCATGCATTCCACATCTCGATCATCAGCAATTTCAACAAGAATATATTTCGTCGGGTTGTCACATATCATATACCTTGTCACAATTTTTGAAACTGATTGATTTGGTTGCAGCCTCAACTTCGAGTGAATCTTTGCCCTCAAACGCTCGTATCGGATACCATGTTTTATTTGCACAGTTACTTGGTCCCCGTCAAATGTAAATCCTTCTAGTCCATCGAAGACTCTCTTATTTGAGTACACAAATACTATAACTTGGCTCATGATGTATGCCCTACAATGATATCAAATAAATAACAATAACCCATAAATTTACAATTTCCAATAATAGCAATATTAAAAATGATTAACACTTACTAATACTAATAATGATACTTACAAAATTTAAAAAAAAATCACAACAACAAATACAAATAATGATATTAATACTATTAACATGATATTTTATATTAAATATGTAAACTTAATAAAAAAAAATAATATAACAACATTATTACCGTAAAATTAAAACAATAACAATAACCCATAAATTTACAATTTTTAATAATAATAATATTAAAAATTAAAAATAATTAACAATTATTAATACTAATAATACTAATAATAATAATATTAACATGATATTATAATAAAAAAATAAACTTAATGAAGAAAAATAATATAAGATCATTATTACAGCAAATTATAGAAAAATGTGTAGTAGAAATTATATGAAGATTAAGAGATGGTGGGTTAAATTTTATGAATGATGATGGTATTTATAAGAGGGGGAGGGAGGTAATAATAGGGGACGATTGGTTTTATTTCTGTTAGGAAGGGGGAGGGGGGACCTGCATGTACCACTTGTAGGTGCCAGTCAGAGTGGCGCCTTTGAAGGAGTCACTCTGACTGGCGCCTTTGACCCGTCAGAGACCAAAAAGTAAATAATTTCTAAAAGAAACCTATTTTGGTCAAAAAATCGAAAAATATCCTACCATGGTGTATATTTATGTTTTCTTGTGCTGAAGTTTTTGTTCAAATTTGTTATTTTTTTTACATGGAATGAGACACCCCGTTGTGTCCCATCGTATTTTTACATTAAAACCTTAATATTTATTTACTTAATCGCTCGCTTATCGTTGAAAATATGTAAATATTAAAACTTGATTAATAATTATATAACTTATGCATATATAAAACATACCAAAACTATATTACATAAATACACACCAGTTATTTATTACATTCCAAAAGCACTGTTAAGGGTACCTTCTCAGCATGATCCCTCACAGGCATAAACTTCACTACAGACATACTCAGCGGAAATATAAATACTCTTTAGACATACTGGCCATACTGTCTATACTCTAATCGCCTTGAATCACAGCTCAACCTCCAGCATCTGGTTCGTAAGGAGTTCCATCTAACACCTCAGCAATTGGTTCCTCCATCAGGTCTTCTCATACGATCACATCAGAAATAAAATACAACACACAGAAAGATATAAGGAATAAGAAACAGTTCTATCATCAAAAAGCGGTAAAGAATAATAGTAAATTATACAGTAATTGTCACAGACACGCATCACTCAAAATCAACAATCATCCTCAATTCACTATATCATCCTCTACCCTCAGCTCATGTAGTCTAAACACTTATTCTATCATAACTGTCTCTATTCCTTTCACATTCGTTAGTAGTCCTGGGTAGTCCGATGCAAAGAACTCAGCATAGTACACTTCTATCTTTCGATAGCATAAGACTCAACATAGTGCCATTCTATCTTTCGATAGGATAAGACTCATTTCGATAGGATAAAACTCATCATAGTGCCCTTCTATCTTTCGATAGGATAAAACTCATCATAGTGCCCTTCTATCTTTCGATAGGATACATCAGATCTACGCGTCATGGACTGAAAAAGTATTTGCATCAAAGCCTCTATATGAATCTCACTATCTCAAATCAATAACAACCTTGTACCTCAAACTCCCATCATAACCTCAACTCGCATTTTATGTCACATCTCATCCATTAGATAACTTACTTAAGCTAGGCACCTCTAAGTCAATTCATTCTCTCACCCAAACAATCATCTCCCGAACAACATATATCCTTACTTAAACTCAACTAGGCATAGTATTAAAAACCAGGCAGATCATGCATCACACAATATCATGAAATATTCAAATATCTCAATATCATATAAAGCAATTTATCACAACCAACGCATAATAATCAAATCAAATAAATAACAAAGTCAGACTCTGTCACGGCCTGGCCGTGATAGCCATCACGGTCGTGACAGACAATAAAGACAAGAATCCTACAACACAGAACCTGTCACGGCCTGGCCATGACAACCATCACGACCGTGACAGACAACAAACATCCTCACAATCATAATTATTCAAACACCGAAACAATACGTCACATGCAGATGAAATACCTCAACCAGCGTATCACAAACAGTCAAAAGTAAATAATTCAAACATCCTCAAATACTTAAAATCAACTTAATGTCGATAAACCTACAATCCCCGAATCACCATTGGTTTTACAGAAAAGGTTTCCAATGTGATTTTGGTCTTGTCGATTACTCGACTACTAGTAGGGTTTAGGTCGCCCTACATAATTATCATATAATCTACTACTTATCGATTCCGACGATAGGTTGATTCTTTTCCCCACCTGAGCTAGCACCGAAAACACGTACACGACGATCCTCGTTATCCCGCCACGAGTTAACACAACCACCTTCAACCAAGACTTGGAAAATTAGGTTTAAGGTTGTCTTCTTAATGCCATCTTTTGGATCCTAGTTACTAGAGTCTTAACTAACATAGATTACTTATTACAAGAATAAAATTTGAAACAAAATCCTCTAACCTTTAGGGTTAGGGTTTCGGCTTCAACCAAATATCTAGGTTAGGAGAATTAAAATTTGGTTAACTTAAGGATTAATGATCCATAAGTTACTTAAGAAATGATTAATCACTTTAACCATGATTATGAACCAAGAACATGAATTAAACTCATCTAGTTCTAAGAACTAGGGTTCGGTTTTCTCAAGATTTTTAGGCTAGAAATTTTAAAATTTCATCAACTCTTGGATTTAACCAACATACAAAGCTTAGAGTTGGATTCAAAGATTAGAAACAACTTTTGAATCACAAAACCATTAAGTACTCAAACCTAGGGTTTCGGTTTTGATGAGATCAATAGGTTAAAGTTTGATTTTTTTTGATCTTCTATATACTTTAATAGAAGAACTATCAAGATATAAACATGAATCAAGACATGAAATTGAAGCAAACCCTAACAACACAACTTTGACCTAGGTTCGGCCATTACCAGAATTTAGGGAAATAAATTTCACATGATCTTATGCTTCTATGTGATGAAAATAGATATGATTATAAGATCATAGCAATTGGTTTCATGTCAAAAGGATTTTTCTAGAATTAGTTATGAATTTTTGAATCTAGCTCCATGAACTTTGAAGTAAATGAATAACATATGGATTTAAGTCATAGATCTACAAAAGTGATGAAGAGAAATGATTTAAATGACAAGAGAATAAGTTATTACCTCTTGATGATCCAAGGAAAGCAAGATTTGGATGATATTCTTCACAAATTTCTCATGGTGTTCTTTAGAAACTTAGAGAAGAAGATGAACATAGTTAGGGTTTAGAACAGTTTTAGTATTTTGGGTAGATCTCTCAACATACTTATCCGTTTTGGATGATCTTTATGTCGTTGGAAAGAAGAGAGAAAGATGAACAACTTTCATGTTGAAAGTTTTCCGAGATTCAGAATAGAAAATGGTCAGAATTTCTAGGCAAAATCTGACGAATTATGAACCATTTTGAATGTACTTGAAGTTCTTAAGGCAAACTAATAACTTGAAGAAATGGACAACGGAAGAAAATGCCCAAATGATGAAGACAAGTTGGAGCCGTGCAATTTGGGTAAGGTTTGGTCAACTTTTCCAATGGCATTTGCTTGTAATTGTCATAAAAAGACAAGGGCAAAATGGTCATTTCATAGCAAGATTTCACTTTGTCATAAATGTGCCATTATGGCCATTATGACACGGATAAGCTCATCATAAATGCTCGTCAAGTCGGTCAAATCCATCATCTCTTCTACATTGTCGACTCCTCGTTTCATCTGGCGCAAGCTTTTCCTATAGATATCTCGACGTATACGCCCGCAACAAATATAATTTTTTAATTTTTTTACCAAAATTTTCAAAACTTCCAATATCGTAGTAAATACGATAAAAACATTTTTCATCTTGTTCACGACTCAAAATTAGGTCTTCTGAGCAGTAAACTTTTACTGTCAGTGAAAACACAGAAAACAGCAGACCGGCTTCCGTCTGAATTTTCAACCAAAAACTTCCCCGTAACCTTATGAAAATAAGTATAACAAGGAAATGACCTTGGTTTATCCAAAATCATTTTCTAAGTCTCGGATAAAAATATATATTTATATATTTATTACCGATATTACAGAGCAGCGAAAATCGGGGTGTTACATTACTACCCCTCTTAGAAAAAAATTTCGTCCTCGGAATTTCTTAACTCAACACTAGACATCATCTTGTAATCTTATCTTAATCTATAGCTCCAACAATATATTTCTCATCGTTGTTTATCCCCTAGGTGACAGCGGTAACTTCATAACAGAATTCATGCTTATATCATTCTATTTATCTTCGAACTTATCCATCACTATATTCTATTCATTTTCCTTAACCTTTCCAACTTGATCTAACATCCTTAAAGGACATAATTAAAACTTAATCCTTCGAACATATTCTATTATTCCAATTTATATCAAAATCATACATACCGTTTATGAGATCTGCAGCGTAAGGGGATTCAACTCTTCTTATGGTAAACACTCTCCCAACAGCTTGAGGTCTAACCATTTGCTGACCTATTCCTGGATCTCTTCTCCCAGCTTCACTTCCATAACTTCCAGCTTCTCTACCAGTGGCTACATTCTGTTACTTTTTTCTCTGTCTACACTCACGAGCAAAATGACATGGTTTACCACAATGGAGACAACTAGGTCTCTCCTTGCAATCCCGCAGGTAATGCGGCCCTCCACATAAGTAACAACCTAAACCTCTCTGTTGTTGCTGGCCTGCTCCACCCACCGGGACTGTAGGAACTAGTGCTGGTGCAACTGTCTGCATTAAATTGTTATATGGTTCCCGTCTCCACTGAGAACCACTATCTACTCTCCTCTGCACATCTGATCGAATAGGACCTCCAATCCTTTGCTGCTTCTGCTCAGCAGCTTGCCTCAGATCTATGCTTTCTATGGCACTACATCTCTCCACTAGCACCGGAAAACTCTGAATATCGAGAGATACTATAGCCCTCTGTAGTCCATGTCAGAGTCCTTCCTCAAACCTTCTACATTGCCAATCTTCATCTGGGAATCTCTGATAAAATTCAGAATACTTAATCAGAGCCTAGAATCGTGATGCATAATCACCAACAGTCATGTTGCCTTGTTTGAGACTCAGGAATTCCCTTTCTTTCTCGCGTCGAACTAGACGCGGAAAATACTTCTCAAAGAAGCAGTCACTAAACAGCTGCCAGTTGATAACTCTGCCTTCGTCATCCAGCAATCTTCGCTTGCCTCTCCACCAAGACTCCGCTCCTCCAGTTAACATGAAGGCAGCATACGTCACTTTCCTATCCTCTCTGCATCGCATGGTATCGAATATCTTCTCGATCTCTCGTATCCACCATTCTGCCTTCTCTGGATCATAATCTCCTCGGAATTGGGGTGGCTTCCCTTTCAGGAAAGTAGCCATTCCGGCATCTTCAGCTGCAGCAACTCTCCTTTGATTCTGTTGTTCCTGCTGTTCTTTGTTCATCTGTAGCATCTCAGCATTCTGCTGTGTTTGTAACAACAGAGTAGTAACTATGTTTTTCATGGTATCTTGAGTCTCAGATGAATCTCCTCCACTTCCGATATGATTATTTTCCACATTGTTAGCTCCCACAATTCTTTCAGGAGTTCCGTCATTACTGTCAATCGGATGTCCTCTTCCACGAGCCATGATTCTGTAAAAGAAATCATTTGCTCTGATCAGTATGACATATAATACCACATAGACCAGTATATAAATACCATATGCCACACTAATGTTAATTATCGCGTCGGATTCAAACACACTACCCATCTTCTAAGCATAATTAAAATCCGATGTGGACTCAACTAGACACGGCCAGTAACTACTTCCTAGACCTCACAGTCCGATTAGAATCGAACTGCTCTGATACCACCAAATGAGACACCCCGTTGTGCCCCATCGTATTTTTACATTAAAACCTTAATATTTATTTACTTAATCGCTCGCTTATCGTTGAAAATACGTAAAAATTAAAACTTAATTAATAATTATATAACTTATGCATATATAAAACATACCAAAACTATATTACATAAATACACACCTGTTATTTATTACATTCCAAAAGCACTGTTAAGGGTACCCTCTCAGTAGGATCTCTCACAGGCATAAACTTCACTATAGACATACTCAGCGGAAATATAAATACTCTTTAGACACACTGGCCATACTGTCTATACTCTAATCGCCTTGAATCACAGCTCGACCTCCACCATCTGGTTCGTAAGGAGTTCCATCTAACTCCTCAGCAATTGGTTCCTCCACCAGGTCTTCTCATACGATCACATCAGAAATAAAATACAACACACAGAAAGATATAGGGAATAAGAAACAGTTCTATCATCAAAAAGCGGAAAAGAATAATAGTAAATTATACAGTAATTGTCACAGACACGCATCACTCAAAATCAACAATCATCCTCAATTCACTATATCATCCTCTACCCTCAGCTCATGTAGTCTAAACACTTATTCTATCATAACTGTCTCTATTCCTTTCACATTCGTTAGTAATCCAGGGTTGTCCGATGCAAAGAACTTAGCATAGTACACTTCTATCTTTCGATAGGATAAGACTCAACATAGTGCCCTTCTATCTTTCGATAGGATATGACTCAACATAGTGCTCTTCTATCTTTCGATAGGATAAAACTCATCATAGTGCCCTTCTATCTTTCGATAGGATACATCAGATCTACGCGTCATGGACTGAAAAAGTATTTACATCAAAGCCTCTATATGAATCTCACTATCTCAAATCAATAACAACCTTGTACCTCAAACTCCCATCATAACCTCAACTCGCATTCTATGTCACATCTCATCCATTAGATAACTTACTTAAGCTAGGAACCTCTAAGTCAATTCATTCTCTCACCCAAACAATCATCTCCCGAACAACATATATCCTTACTTAAACTCAACTACGCATAGTATTAAAAACCAGGCAGATCATGCTTCACACAATATCAGGAAATATTCAAATATCTCAATATCATATAAAGCAATTTATCACAACCAACGCATAATAATCAAATCAAATAAATAACAAAGTCAGACTCTGTCACGGCCTGGCCGTGATAGCCATCACGGTCGTGACAGACAACAAAGACAAGAATCATACAACACAGAACCTGTCACGGCCTGGCCATGACAACCATCACGGCCGTGACAGACAACAAACATCCTCACAATCATAATTATTCAAACACCGAAACAATACGTCACATGCAGATGGAATACCTCAACCAGCGTATCACAAAAGTAAATAATTCAAACATCCTCAAATACTTAAAATCAACTTAATGTCGATAAACCTACAATCCCCGAATCACCATTGGTTTTACAGAAAAGGTTTCCAATGTGATTTTGGTCTTGTCGATTACTCGACTACTAGTAGGGTTTAGGTCGCCCTACACAATTATCATATAATCTACTACTTATCGATTCCGACGATAGGTTGATTCTTTTCCCCACCTGAGCTAGCACCGAAAACACGTACACGACGATCCTCGTTATCCCGCCACGAGTTAACACAACCACCTTCAACCAAACAACATAACTATAATTAATCAACTAACAACCATCTATGACACTTTAGGGCTAGGTTCGGCCAAGACTTAGAAAATTAGGTTTAAGGTTGTCTTCTTAATGCCATCTTTTGGATCCTAGTTACTAGAGTCTTAACTAACATAGATTACTTATTACAAGAATAAAATTTGAAACAAAATCCTCTAACCTTTAGGGTTAGGGTTTCGGCTTCAACCAATTATCTAGGTTAGGAGAATTAAAATTTGGTTAACTTAAGGATTAATGATCCATAAGTTACTTAAGAAATGATTAATCACTTTAACCATGATTATGAACCAAGAACATGAATTAAACTCATCTAGTTCTAAGAACTAGGGTTCGGTTTTCTCAAGATTTTTAGGCTAGAAATTTTAAAATTTCATCAACTCTTGGATTTAACCAACATACAAAGCTTAGAGTTGGATTCAAAGATTACAAACAACTTTTGAATCACAAAACCATTAAGTACTCAAACCTAGGGTTTCGGTTTTGATGAGATCAATAGGTTAAAGTTTGATTTTTTTGATCTTCTATATACTTTAATAGAAGAACTATCAAGATATTAACATGAATCAAGACATGAAATTGAAGCAAACCCTAAGAACACAACTTTGACCTAGGTTCGGCCATTACCAGAATTTAGGGAAATAAATTTCACATGATCTTATGCTTCTATATGATGAAAATAGATATGATTATAAGATCATAGCAATTGGTTTCATGTCAAAAGGATTTTTCTAGAATTAGTTATGAATTTTTGAATCTTGCTCCATGAACTTTGAAGTAAATGAATAACATATGGATTTAAGTCATAGATCTACAAAAGTGATGAAGAGAAATGATTTAAATGACAAGAGAATAAGTTATTACCTCTTGATGATCCAAGGAAAGCAAGATTTGGATGATATTCTTCACAAATTTCTTGTGGTGTTCTTGAGAAACTTAGAGAAGAAGATGAACATAGTTAGGGTTTAGAACAGTTTTAGTATTTTGGGTAGATCTCTCAACATACTTATCCGTTTTGGATGATCTTTATGTCGTTGGAAATAAGAGAGAAAGAAGAACAACTTTCATGTTGAAAGTTTTCCGAGATTCTGAATATAAAATGGTCAAAATTTCTAGGCAAAATCTGACGAATTATGAACCATTTTGAATGTACTTGAAGTTCTTAAGGCAAACTAATAACTTGAAGAAATGGACAACGGAAGAAAATGCCCAAATGATGAAGACAAGTTGGAGCCGTGCAATTTGGGTAAGGTTTGGTCAACTTTTCCAATGGCATTTGCTTGTAATTGTCATAAAAAGACAAGGGCAAAATGGTCATTTCATAGCAAGATTTCACTTTGTCATAAATGTGCCATTATGGCCATTATGACACGGATAAGCTCATCATAAATGCTCGTCAAGTCGGTCAAATCCATCATCTCTTCTACATTGCCGACTCCTCGTTTCATCTGGCTCAAGCTTTTCTTATAGATATCTCGACGTATACGCCCGCAACAAATATAATATTTTAATTTTTTTACCAAAATTTTCAAAACTTCCAATATCGTAGTAAATACGATAAAAACATTTTTCATCTCGTTCACGACTCAAAATTAGGTCTTCTGAGCAGTAAACTTTTACTGTCAGTGAAAACACAGAAAACAGCAGACCGACTTCCGTCTGAATTTTCAACCAAAAACTTCCCCGTAACCTTATGAAAATAAGTATAACAAGGAAATGACATTGGTTTATCCAAAATCATTTTCTAAGTCTCGGATAAAAATATATATTTATATATTTATTACCGATATTACAGAGCAGTGAAAATCGAGGTGTTACATTACTACCCCTCTTAGAAAAAAATTCCGTCCTCGGAATTTCTTAACTCAACACTAGACATCATCTTGTAATCTTATCTTAATCTATAGCTCCAACAATATATTTCTCATCGTTGTTTTTCCCCTAGGTGACAGCGGTAACTTCATAACAGAATTCATGCTTATATCATTCTATTTATCTTCGAACTTATCCATCACTATATTCTATTCATTTTCCTTAACCTTTCCAACTTGATCTAACATCCTTAAAGGACATAATTAAAACTTAATCCTTCGAACATATTCTATTATTCCAATTTATATCAAAATCATACATACCGTTTATGAGATCTGCAGCGTAAGGGGATTCAACTCTTCTTATGATAAACACTCTCCCAACAGCTTGAGGTCTAACCATCTGCTGACCTATTCCTGGATCTCTTCTCCCAGCTTCACTTCCATAACTTCCAGCTTCTCTACCAGTGGCTACATTCTGTTGCTTTTTTCTCTGTCTACACTCACGAGCAAAATGACCTGGTTTACCACAATGGAGACAACTAGGTCTCTCCTTGCAATCCCACAGGTAATGTGGCCCTCCACATAAGTAACAACCTAAACCTCTCTGCTGTTGCTGGCCTGCTCCACCCACCGGGGCCGAGGAACCCGGAGCCTGGTGCAACTGTCGCATTAATTTGTTATATGGTTCCCGCCTCCACCGAGAACCACTATCTACTCTCCTCTCGTACATCCGATCGAATAGGACCTCCAATCCTTTGTCGCTTCGCTCGCCAGCCTTGCCTCGCATCTATGCTTTCTATGGCACTACATCTCTCCACTAGCTCCGGAAAACTCTGAATATCGAGAGATACTATAGCCCTCTGTAGTCCATGTCGGAGTCCTTCCTCAAACCTTCTACATTGCCAATCTTCATCTGGGAATCTCTGATAAAATTCAGAATACTTAATCAGAGCCTAGAATCGTGATGCATAATCACCAACAAATCATGTTGCCTTGTTTGAGACTCAGAATTCCCTTTCTTTCTCGCGTCGAACTAGACGCGGAAAATACTTCTCAAAGAAGCAGTCACTAAACAGCTGCCAGTTGATAACTCTGCCTTCGGCATCCAGCAATCTTCACTTTCCTCTCCACCAAGACTCTGCTCCTCCAGTTAACATGAAGGCAGCATACGTCACTTTCCTATCCTCCCTGCATCGTATGGTATCGAATATCTTCTCGATCTCTTGTATCCACCATTCTGCCTTCTCTGGATCATAATCTCCTAGGAATTGGGGTGGCTTCCCTTTCAGGAAAGTAGCCATTCCGGCATCTTCAGCTGCAGCAACTCTCCTTTGATTCTGTTGTTCCTGCTGTTCTTTGTTCATCTGTAGCATCTCAAAGATTCTCACTGTGTTTGTAACAACAGAGCAGTAACTATGTTTTTCATGGTATCTTGAGTCTCAGACGACTCTCCTCCACTTCCGGTATGATTATTTTCCACATTGTTAGCTCCCACAATTCTTTCAGGAGTTCCGTCATTACTGTCAATCGGACGTCCTCTTCCACGAGCCATGATTCTGTAAAAGAAATCATTTGCTCTGATCAGTATGACATATAATACCACATAGACCAGTATATAAATACCATATGCCACACTAATGTTAATTATCGGGTCGGATTCGGACACACTACCCATCTTCTAAGCATAGTTAAAATCCGATGTGGACTCAACTAGACACGGTCAGTAACTACTTCCTAGACCTCACAGTCCTATTAGAATCGAACTGCTCTGATACCACCAAATGAGACACCCCGTTGTGCCCCATCGTATTTTTACATTAAAACCTTAATATTTATTTACTTAATCGCTCGCTTATCGTTGAAAATACATAAAAATTAAAACTTAATTAATAATTATATAACTTATGCATATATAAAACATACCAAAACTATATTACATAAATACACACCTGTTATTTATTACATTCCAAAAGCACTGTTAAGGGTACCCTCTCGCAGGGATCTCTCAGTGCATAAACTTCACTCTGGACATACTCAGCGGAAATATAAATACTCTTTAGACACACTGGCCATACTGTCTATACTCTAATCGCCTTGAATCACAGCTCGACCTCCAGCATCTGGTTCGTAAGGAGTTCCATCTAACTCCTCAGCAATTGGTTCCTCCACCAGGTCTTCTCATACGATCACATCAGAAATAAAATACAACACACAGAAAGATATAGGGAATAAGAAACAGTTCTATCATCAAAAAGCGGAAAAGAATAATAGTAAATTATACAGTAGTTGTCACAGACACGCATCCCTCAAAATCAACAATCATCCTCAATTCACTATATCATCCTCTACCCTCAGCTCATGTAGTCTAAACACTTATACTATCATAACTGTCTTTATTCCTTTCACATTCGTTAGTAGTCTAGGGTAGTCCGATGCAAAGAACTTAACATAGTACACTTCTATCTTCCGATAAGATAAGACTCGACATAGTGCCCTTCTATCTTTCGATAGGATAAGAAAAGCAAGATTTTGATGATATTCTTCACAAATTTCTCGTGGTGTTCTTGAGAAACTTAGAGAAGAAGATGAACATAGTTAGGGTTTAGAACATTTTTAGTATTTTAGGTAGATATCTCAACATACTTATCCGTTTTGGATGATCTTTATGTCGTTGGAAATAAGAGAGAAATATGAACAACTTTCATGTTAAAAGTTTTTCTAGATTCAGAATAGAAAATGGTCAGAATTTCTAGGCAAAATCTGACGAATTATGAACCATTTTGAATGTTCTTGAAGTTCTTAAGGCAAACTAATAACTTGAAGAAATGGACAATGGAAGAAAATGCCCAAATGAGGAAGACAAGTTGGAGCCGTGCAATTTGGGTAAGGTTTGGTCAACTTTTCCAATGGCATTTGCTTGTAATTGTCATAAAAAGACAAGGCCAAAATGGTCATTTCATAGCAAGATTTCACTTTGTCATAAATGTGCCATTATGGCCATTATGACACGGATAAGCTCATCATAAATGCTCGTCAAGTCGGTCAAATCCATCATCTCTGCTACATTGCCAACTCCTCGATTCATCCGGCGCAAGCTTTTCCCAGAGATATCTCCGCGTATACGCCCGCAGCAAATATAATATTTTAATTTTTTTACCAAAAATTTCAAAACTTCCAATATCGTAGTAAGTACGATAAAAACATTTTTCATCTCGTTCACGACTCAAAATTAGGTCTTCTGAGCAGTAAACTTTTACTGTCAGTGAAAACACAGAAAACAGCAGACCGGCTTCCGTCTGAATTTTCAACCAAAAACTTCCCCGTAACCTTATGAAAATAAGTATAACAAGGAAATGACATTGGTTTATCCAAAATCATTTTCTAAGTCTCGGATAAAAATATATATTTATATATTTATTACCGATATTACAGAGCAGCGAAAATCGGGATGTTACATGGAAGACTTGATAAGGTTTATATGATTTTAATTTTAATTATGGTGAAAAAAAAAGGTTTGTGAAAAAACAAAATATGCTTCTGATGCTTGCAGGGCCGTGACGTGCTAAAGATTATTAACAACGGTAGGAAAGCTAGCGAATTGGTTATCGAGAGCGACTATATAAAGAACTTGGTGGAGAATTCTGGGCTGGCATCCTTGCAGGACTATAGTTATGCCATGGTGGACAGGGGTATGTTGTCTCCTTTTATATTTTTGTTCAAATTCATTATTTTTTACATGAAAGGCTTGATAAGGTTTATATGATTTTAATTATGGTGGAAAAAAAAAGGTTTGTGAAAGATATCCCTGGGCCTAATTTGGATTCAAGTTTCTCAAAGAATTAGGATTCTGATAGTTTTTTCTTTTTAAGAAAAAAAAGGGGAGGGACTGAAAATTTGCTCATGGCATAAATATACAGTCTGTGTTTAGATTAGCATATTGTGTTCAAAATATTAACGAGAAAGCTTCTAATAAAAAATTGATTACCCTTAACTAAAATTTAATCTAATCCAGGGTTCGAAACGTGAACCTACTGATGTTTGTTTGATAGACTTTTGGATGAGATATGCTAAACTTTAGTATTTGCATTTTATTTTTTAAAACTAATGTAGTTCTTAATAAGAAGAATGGGTGGAAGTGATTAAATTAAATGTCATATTAAGTTGAGCATGGTGTGGTGTGAATTTAGGGGTGGCAAAGTGGGTTGGGTCAGTCGGGTTGGCCTGTTTAACCCGTCTTTTTTGGCGGGTTGGGTTGAGGTCCATAACCCATCAACCCACTTTGACTCGCCCCGTCCAACCCACAAAAAATATGGGTTAAATGCGGGGAGGGGCGGGTTGGCCCGTCAACCTGTTTGTCTTTTTAAAAAAAATTATATTAATCGATTTCTATTTTCTAATTTTGTTATCTCATCTCAGTGAGTGCATGTCCCTGACCCGTAACGTTACGTTAGTAATAGATAATATACAAAGAGTCTCACTCATTGCCGCAATATGATATGACAATATGATATGACTTATATGGTACATGATTTAAATTTTAAATGAGCAATCTTTATTTTTTTTATCCTAATATGTTTCATGTTAAATATTTGATGTTGTAAAAGCGATATCACCGATTGAAGGATACTTTATTATTGCATTGTTTATTTATCTAGCATTTGTTTTTTGTTTGTTTAATAATGGTATATTTTTTTAGCGGGTCAACATGCCAACCCACAGACCATTTATTAAATTTCCCTCCTTGGCGTGTCAACCCGCCAACCCACCAGAAAACAGGGTGGGTTGGGGTGCTCAACCCTACTCCAGATGACGGGTCAACCCGCCCCGCCTTCGCTTAATGGCGGGTTTGTTTTGTGGCGTGGCGGGTCGGGGCGGGCCAGTTCGCTTTGCCACCCCTAGGTGTGATGACTTGATGATGTTTTTTTAACCTTTATGGTGTAATTTGTTCAGCAAATTAACAATCTGGAACAAGTTGAAAATAATTTACCTATTTGGGATACGACTTTGAGAAGGAGTGGAAGTGATTAAATTAAATGTTATATTAAGTTGAGCGTGGAGTGGTGTGATGACTTGATGATGGTTTTTTTACCTTTATGATGTAATTTGTTTAGAAAAATACCAATCTGGTGCAAGTTAAAGAGAATTTACCTGTTTGGGGCAAGTCGTATATAAGATATACGACTTTGAAGTCGTACATGACAAATACGACTTTACTTTTTGTTTTTCCTAACAACATAAAGGAAGTCGTACTTCCCATGTACGACTTTTGTTAAAAAAAAATTTATCTGAAGGGGCAAGTCGTACATGAGAAGTACAACCTCCATTATTTTATTAGAAAAAACTAATTAAAAGTGAAGCCGTACATATGAACGACTACGAAGTCGTGTATCTTATATACGACTTACTCCAAATAGGTAATTCTTTTCAACTTGCACTAGTAGATTGGTAATTTGCTCAGTAAATTACATTATAGAAGTCAAAAAACTAATGATGGGTATGTGCAGTAAACATGCATAATATAACATACGCCTTCAGCATAACTTTTTTGCAACTGTTATATGCAGTGTTGTCAAAAACCCAAAAATACCCTTGATTTATAGCCGTTTTAGGGTTTTTTTTGGGCTTTTGGTCATTTCGAACTAAACTTATTCTGAATGAAATAGGGCTTCCCTCCTCTCTTCATTTCGACCTAAACAGCAAGGACCCTTGCTTTGTCCCTTGTTGTTCTATTCGACAGCAACCCTCTGTGCGACCTCTCTGCGACTTCTGCCGGCGACCATCCCTGTGACTGACAGCGAACCTCCCTGTGACTTCCGGTGGCCCTGCGACTTCCGTTTCCTCTGTGTGACCTCCTCTGTTCATTTTCCTATGTTCGTCCCATCTCCTCTGTTCTCTGTTTCTAGATGGCATCCCAAACAGTACCACCATCCTCCACTGTCGCTTGTGGTTTGGTTAAACCCATTGGGGATAATATTGACCCAGCTTGGGAATGGAATAGCCTCAAAGACATCAATAACAAGAGGGCTGTTACATGTGATTTTTGTGGGAAAACTACTACCGGTGGCATAACTAGAGCGAAAAAACATCAAATGGGTTTGAGGGGTGATGTTAATGACTGCAAGAAAACTCCTCCTGATGTAAGGAAGAATCTGACAGAACTGTTTGATAAGAAAAAGGCTGATGCTTCACATTTGCATGAGATTAACGAAGATGATGAAAAGCAAGAAGAGGTTCAAGAAATTTACAATATTCGAGCCGGAAAACCTACGGCTGATGGTGCTGCCCCTTCTGGCAAGAGAGGAAAAATAGTGAAAGGACCCATGGATTTGCATTATGCTAAGAAGCAAACAAGTGTCAATGTTTCTTGTGATAAAGAAGCACGTGCTAAGACGGTTCAATTTATTGCTCGATTGTTTTATAAGTGTGGAATTCCTTTTTATGTGGTGCATGACAAAAGCTTCAAGGCCATGCTTGAGGCTGTTGGCAACTATGGTCCAAATCTAAAGGCTCCAAGCTACCATGAGATGCGGGTCCCACTCTTGAAAAAGGAACTAGTGATCACTCAAAAGATGTTGCGGCCACATATGGAAGACCGAGTTAAAAGCGGTTGTTCTATAATGTCCGATGCATGGACAGATCGCAAGAATAGGACATTGATCAATTTCATGGTCAATTGTCCACTTGGGACAATGTTTGTCAAGAGTGTTGATGCTTTTGGGTATATGAAGAGTTGACAAAAACTTTTTGAATTGTTGGACTCTTTTGTGGCGGAGGTGGGAGAAAACAATGTTGTGCAAGTTGTCACCGACAATGGTAGCAATTATGTTTCAGCGGGTAAGAGCCTTTTCTTAATGCTAAGTTAGCTACCTATTGGACACTTTTCTAATTGGATGAGTTATAATTAGTTATTTAATTATGTCCATTTGATTTGATCATATAGGTCGATTTTTAGAAGCAAGAAGGCAGAAACTGTTTTGGACACCATGTGTTGCACATTGTATAGATTTGATGTTAGAAGACATCGGTAAAATTCCAAGAATCAAAAAGGCATGTCAAAGAGGGGTCTCTCTTGTAAGCTTCATTTAAAATCATATCATGGCCTTAAATATGATGAGAAAATTCACCAACAAGACCGAATTGGTAAGGACTGGAGTTACTCGATTTGCTACTTACTTCCTCACGTTGAAAAGGTTGCACAAACAGAAAGGCAACCTTCGTAAGATGTTCATCTCGGAGGAGTGGGCGGAGGCAAAGGCAGCTAAGAACCCTAAAGGGAAAAAGGTAAGGGATGTTGTACTAATGCCATCATTTTGGAATGATGTGCTCTAAAGCCTGTTATGGGTTACATCTATGAGGCGATGGACAGGGCAAAGGAAGCCGTGATGATATCTTTCAATGGAAATGAAGACAAATATAGAGATATTTGGGCCATCGTTGATAGAAGATGGGAATGCCAACTTCATCATCCATTGCATGCAGCCGACCATTTCCTTAATCCTGAGTTCTCCTATGGTAACCCATATATTGATCGGAATTCTGAAGTTAATTTGGGGCTCCTTAAATACATTGAGAGGCTAAGTTCTAATGAACAATAAGAGGAAAAAGCTACCAATGAGTTGGCGATTTATAGGAGGTCTGAAGGACGCTTTAACTTGCTCGATGCAATAAGAAATATAACTACTATGGCTCCTGGTAAGTTAAAGTGCATTATTTTGTTATTTTTGACTAGATTCCAATAAGCTTGTGTCGATAGTAATCCTCGTTTGTTATTCATTACAGTTGAGTGGTGGAAGACTTATGGGCATCATGTTCCAAGCTTGCAAAAAATTGCAATTAGAGTATTGAGCTTGACATGTTCTTCTTCGGGTTGTGAGCGTAATTGGAGTACCTTTAAGCAAGTAAGTAAATTTGAAATGGTTTTAATTTGTTGTAAACATTGATATAGTAGTTGTGAAAGAAACTAACATTCTTTTTTTTTTTTCAAACTTTAAAATAGATTCATTCCAAGAAAAGAAACAATCTTGAGCATCAAAAGTTGCAAGATTTGGTTTTTGTCAAGTATAACCAAAAACTTAAGGAACGCTTCGACAATCATAACTTAATCGACCCCGTTGCCTTAAAGGACATTGATATTTGTAATGAGTGGTTGACGGGAGAAATGGTTGAAGATGGAGAAGGTGCTGAAGATGACTTGGTCTTTGGGATGATATATTGACTTAGGGGGATGTTGCTAATGTGGCTGAAGTTGGTGAGCCATCAACAATGACTAGGCAGCAAACAAGAATAAGGAGAAGGGACCAAGAAGCTCCTATAGAGGCAGAAGAAGTTGAGGAGGATGTAGAAGAATTGAGGTCTAGTGGTGGTGAAGAGACTGACCATGAAGATGAAGCTTCACCCTGGAGATAGTGATTCCAATTAAAGGATTCACTTGTATTTATTTTAAATGCTTAGATGACTTATTTTGAGCCTTGGAGGCTAGAACTTATTTGCTTTATATTGGGTTTGAACTTTGAATATTTAGGTAACAATGAACATTGATTAGTAGTTATGAATATGTATTTAATTTTGTGTATTTTATTTTTTAGCTTTCATATGTGTATGGTATAAATTTATTGTATAGTTTCCCTATACTTCGGCATAGCAGCCATACCGCTACCAGCTACACCGCTATTGTATTTCAGGGGTCGGCCGCTACGCTACGCAATCCGCAATTGACTACATAGGTGTGACCAGAAGTGTGTGCTACCAAATACATATTTAAAGATGAAAAATAATGAATTCCTTGTTTGGGAAAAGAACCATGGACATGGATGTTTGGAACGTGTTTTGTTTGTGAATCCGAGAATAAAATGGAGATACTATTCTAAGTATGTTGTTGGTTGTTCTTTTGGATGTCATTACTTTAGAGTTTGACTACTTACTTTGGTTATGCAGCTTTCTATTTCTTAGAGATAGTGAGAATTATTCTAGAATATGAAAGAAAAAAAAATTACAATGTTTTTGGTATGTTCATTTAAATATTGATGTTGTTGGTATAAACCATCAACTGTGAGCTCTTCTTCTTTGTAAACTTCACTTCCTCAACGGTAGGATCATTCCCTTCATTCATTCCTTTGTTTTATTTACAGTGTTCTCTTGATAATGATATTGGCAACACCGAGAGCAATTTATCGGGCATTCAATGCGGCCTCGAAGAAGTTCAAGCCAAGAGCGCTTCTACCCTCCATCGACTGGAGGAAATAAGGGGTTGTGACAAGCGTCAAGTGTCAAATTGGATGTAGTAAATATCCTATTTTGTTCTTCTTTTTTAATAAGTAATCTCCTATTTTTATTAGATTGTTGCTGTGCTTTTGTCATCGTTTGGGCAGTGGAATGGTCCTTGCAAATAAGGACAAAGAAGTTAATTCCTTTGTCTGTTCAACAAGTAGTGGACGGGGATAATAGGTATAATCATGGTTGTCTTAGTATACATAGACTCGTGGGGCATACGTAGTCACGACACGTAGACTCGGAAGAGTCTACCTAATATAAAAAAAAACCTATAAATAACATACAGAAATGATAAGAAGTTTAAGTCACATTTCATTTTTTTCCATGCCCCCCTCTTGCTTTCTAATTCTACACGCACACACATTTAATTTTTTTTTCATTTCCCCCTCTTGCTCTCTCATTCTGCGCCTTCTTCTCCCTTCCTACTCACTACTGTTTTCACTTCACTTCTTCTCATATCTCCATTGACGAACCAAGGACAGTCTTACCCATTAACCCTTCGTGTCGTGTCCATTCGCAACAACTCCTTGTGCTCGCATTCAGCACCCTATCTCTGCAAAGAACTCGACAATGCAGTGATGAAGGATGACCCTCCCATCCCTTTCGTGAAGACGACGACGACCCTCCCATCCTAGAAATCGTGAAGACGCTCCCACCCCTTCTTTAAGCATGGTAATATTTCAGATGTTGGTTGAAGTATCTTGGGTTCTAAATGCATTTTGTTTTTGTTTGTTTAGGGTTTATTCTAAACAAGATCTCTGCTAGCTACTAGTGTCATTTGCTGTGGTTAATTGATAGAATTAATTTGCCTTCATTTATTCCTCACTCTTTTCTTATATGTTGTGGTTGTTGTTTGCCTATTCTCACGCTCTTCATTCTTCTCAACTTGTCTGAAATCCTAGCTCTTCTCTGGTTGAGTTGCATGTGTATAAAATTGCTTTAAAGAGTGTCTTTAAAGTGTTTGATTAAATGTCTCTTAAAGAGTAAACAAAGCCATATTATATACTATGCCATACCATCTAACTATCTCTTCTGTAGAAGGCAGTGGAATAATTGTTGTGATTTCATTCATAATACGAGTCTATTTTATAGAGAGATTACAATAAAAACAAAACAAATCAAGTCAAATCTCTTCCTATAATTAAGGAAGGAAATAAAACAAAATAAAATCAAAATAATAAAGATAAAATAAAATAGAATCAAAGAGGATAAAATCAGGGATATTTTCCTGATTCTCCAACACCCCCCCTCAAGTTGATGCATATATATTTATCATGCCCAACTTTCTTATCAAGTGCTCAAAATTTGGTCTTGCTAGACTCTTGGTCAAAATATCAGCTGTTTGTTGGTTGGAAGTCACAAAAGGAAGACAGATAATGCCAGCATCTAATTTTTCTTTTATGAAGTGGCGATCAATCTCAATGTGTTTGGTTCTGTCATGCTGGACGGGATTGTGAGCTATGCTTATTGCTGCTTTGTTGTCACAGTACATCTTCAATGGAAGATCAACCTTCATCTTGAGTTCCTCCAAGACGCTATAGATCCACAACCCTTCGCAAATTCCTTGGGCCATTGCTCTAAATTCAGCCTCAGCACTACTTCTAGCAACACACCTTGTTTCTTGCTTCCCCAAGTTACTAGATTTCCTCACACATAGGTACAATATCCTGAAGTTGATTTTCTGTCGGTGACTGATCCTGCCCAGTTTGCATCAGTAAAGATTTCAACATTCCTCTCACTGGTTTTTCTAAATTACAATCATTTCCCAGGATTGCTCTTCAAGTACCTCAAAATTCTGTAGACTGCCTCAAGATGTTCTTCATATGGGGAGTGCGTAAACTGGCTTACAACACTCACATACAAGGCAATATCAGGTCTGGTATGAGACAGATTGATTAACTTGACAACTAATCTCTAATATCTCCCAATATCAATAGGAACGTCTCCTTTCTCCCAAAGTTTCACATTTGGGTCCATGGGTATCGACTGGTCTGCAACCACTCATTCCAGTTTCCTTTAAAAGGTCCATAATGTACTTTCGTTGGGAAACCACAATTCCCTTTTTTGATCGAGCAACCTCCATGACAAGAAAATATCACAATGCTCCCAAATCCTTGACCTCAAATTCTGCCTCCAAATTTTTCCGAAGCCTTCCCATCTCTATTACATCATTCCCAGTAAGAACAATGTCATCAACATAGATAATTAGTGCAGCAATCTTCCCATAAGAAGAAAATTTTGTGAATAGGGTGTGATCGGCTTGTCCTTGAATGTATCCCTGTTTCTTCATGGACTGGGTAAATCTTTCGACCCATGCTCTCGGGGACTATTTGAGCCCATAGAGTGACTGACTTCTTCAATTTACACACATTTGACCCGAATTTTTCTTCAAATCCAGGAGGCCCATCCATGTATACCTCTTCTTCTAGGTCACCATTGAGGAATGCATTCTTCACATCCAGTTGGTGCAAAGGCCAATCTAAGTTGGCAGCAAGGGATAAGAGAATCTTGACAGTGTTCAATTTTGCCATAAGAGCAAAAGTTTCCGAGTAGTCTATGCCATAAGTCTGAGTGAATCCCTTGGCCACCAAGCATGCCTTGTACCTTTCTACGGATCCATCTGAATTATACTTCATAGTGAAGACCCATTTGCAACCCACTGTGTTTTTTCCAGCTGGTAAGGTCATAACACTCCAAGTGTTGTTCTTCTCAAGAGCTCTCATCTCCTCAAGAACAGCTTCCTTCCACTTTGGAATCTTTAGAGCTTCCTGTACATTTTTTGGAACTTCTGTACTAGACAACTGTGAGGTAAATGCAGTAAAAGAGGAAGACAAATTTGAATATGACATAAATTTAGACCAATGATGCTTAGTACAAGATCTAATACCTTTTCTAAGCGCTATAGGGATGTCTAACTCAACTGATTCATTGTGACAATTAGGTTCAGGCGAGGACTTACCTGTATCAGGTTGACTGATTGGATTTTCCCTTGGTTCGGATTCATGACCGTGCTGGAGAGTTGATTCTTCATTCCTTTTCTTATGGTTTTTTGAAACAAAGAACTTTCCACACCTTCGATCACCATCCTTGAACCTGTCAATTTCTTCTTCACAAGAATCATCATGTTGTGGCATTTCTATTAGTTCTTCATTATTATCAATTTTTAAGGATTGTTTGTCAGAGTTTTGATTTAGAGATGTAGACCAAGATTCCACAGGAGCCTTACTCATGATGGGAGTAGGTCCAGATAACGAATCTTGGTCATTTGCTATTGGTGCAGTAGTATAAGTCTCAGAATTGTGTGAATTTTCAGATAAAGTAATGGTTTCAAAAGAATCTTCATGTGAATTCCCCCTGAAGATGAATGTCCTTAAAAAAAGGTTGTTTATCAAAGAAAGTGGCATCCATTGTTACAAAAATTCTTTTTGATTTTGGATCAAGACACTTGTACCCCTTTCTGGGTTGGAGACTATCCAATAAAAACACATTTTATAGCACGTGGTGCTAGCTTCCCAAGATGCTTATGTTCATGAACAAACACAGTAGAACCAAATATCTTCAAAGGTAAATTGGCTGAAAGACGAGCCATGGGAAAACACTCTTTAAAAATATGAAGGGGAGTTTGAAATTGTAAAACTTTGGACGGCATACGATTGATCAAATATGCTGCAGTTAAAATAGCTTCACCCCACAAGTATTTTGGAACTTTTGTTTCGAAGAGTAAGGCTCTAGCCACCTCTAGGAGATGTCTATTCTTTCTCTCCGCAATCTCATTCTGTTGGGGTGTATTAGCACAAGAACTTTGATGCACAACCCCATTTTTAAGAAAGAAATTCCCCAAAATCATATTAAAATATTCCTTTCCATTATCACTTCTGAAGACTTGAATATTTGTTTGGAATTGATTCTGCACCAATTTAAAGAAATTTCTTACAGCCTGACCAGCCTCAGATTTTTCCTTTAACAAGTACACCCAACAAAGTTTAGTGTGGTCATCGATAAAAGTAATGAACCATTTTTTATTGAAGAGTGCATTTGTCTTATTAGGACCCCAAACATCACTGTGAATAATAGAAAATGGTTTTGTTGGCTTATAAAGGTTATAGGTAGGGAAGGAGGAAAGAGAAATAAACTAATAAATAATAAGACTGATATTGGTTTGATGTAGTGATGGTGTATTTTCAAAAGACAACCCAATAGTCCTATTTATACTAAAAGTAGAATCCTAATCATAATCAAATAGAGAATCAAATCATAAAATATAAATAAGAAATAAATCCTAAGAGATTATCTAGGATACTCTAAGATATGCTAAGATATTATCAGATATTTCTCTGATTTTCTAACACTCCCCCTCAAGCTAAAGCTTACTAAGCTTTAAGCTTATTACAAAACAATGCATATTCCCCTCAAATTAAAATTTAAAAATAAAAAATTGAGCTCCACGAAAATAATGGTTGGAAAGAAACTCAAGAATGTTGGAGAGGCAGAGAGAGTTGCTTTGGAAAGATAACTTAGCAAGTTAGCTGGAATGATCATCATCCCGTGAAATTTCTTGGCAAGCAATCTAACAAAGCAAGGTCCGAACTTCTCAAAACCACATTTGGAAGCTTCAACAACATTATCGGAGACCCAAATTATTTAAAATTGAAATTAAGATAAACAACTACTTCCGGGACTAAGACGAGGCCAGTGCCTCTGGGCCAAGGCTAGTACATATGGGAGAAAGGCGGACCAGTGCATCTAGGAACAACAGCCGAGCCAGACCATCTGGGACAATGAGTTGGGCTAGTGTGAATCATAGCCAACATAAGTCAATCATCAACGGAAATAAAAATTACCACTAATATGATTCATCCGTGGGAAAAGAGTCACCACCGGAATGATCGTCGGTGGGAAGAGAAGCCACTGTTATGATCCACTAGTGGACAAGAATTGCATGGCAAACACTGTAGAATCAAACATTAGAGCAGAGCCAAATATTTGGGTTTTCGAACACAAAAACATAACCTAAGAGAGACAAACACATCGAGGTGGTTGCTGAAAAGTGGTCCATAGAGGGAGGTGAGAGCAGATCCGAAAAGAGCGGAAACCGGTGAGTTCGGCGATGGAAACGACGACCGGAAGGTTGCCGGATGCCCCGGATGTAACATCCCTGGCTGCTCTATGGATTGACGACTGTCCCCACAGACCAACACAGGTCTTTTCAGCGTGCTTTTGTCCTCACTCACACGCTTCCTGGAAAACTTCCCAGGAGGTCACCCATCCCATAATTGCTCCAAGTCAAGCACGCTTAACTGTGGAGTTCTTAAGTGATGGGCTACCGAAAAGAAGACGCATCTTGTTTGTATAGGTAGTACCAATCAATTCATAAGACATCCTCAACTGTATAGTCCCATACCTACACAGTCTCAGGATCCCTCTCATTCGGGTGTGTTATCGGTTCATTCATGTGTCCCTCTGCCTAGAAGCCTGCCAGGAGCCGCTCCTTGTCCGTGCCTTCTTGCACCGGCGACCACTTCCCGCCCTCGTCGGCACCCGGGTGTTACATGGACTCGGTGATTCCCAGAATCACTTAACTTGACTCTTTGGTTCCCAGAACCGGTGTGAATCCCAAATCCACTAAGGTCTATGAGCTCATTTCCATGCAATGGCGTCCCACTGCCTTCCCCATCCCATATGGAGGTATCTAATATTCCATCCTAGATGTGAATATTTTAATAATTTGATATCCCATCCCAGATGGTGATATCTCTCATCCTATTCCCGGAATAAAATGTACACCGTCATCCCTTCCCGAAAGGTGATGACCAACTCATGCATAATGCAATATGTCATCCCCGATGACTCTCAAGGTTTTCCAACTTTATCTGTCAATAACAATGTTACAATGTCATGCCAAACCAACACTATAACATCATATTATACATATTAAAGATTATTAATCAACAATAATTCATACTGTAATCAAACAACTTTTAATTTAGAAACCATTGAACAAAACATGCTTAAAATGACTTGTTCCGGGAACGGGTTCACAAAACATGAACCTGCATTCCAATTTCTAATTCAAATTGGCCTTCATCAGTGGAATAGAGTTTCACGTAACAGGGAAAGAATTAATCACACTGCAAATAATGAATTTGACTTTGACAATTGTTTTGCCATCAAACAATCAAAATAAAGAATGTACAACAGTTCGACAAAATTAATATAAAGCTATTTATTTATGGATTCCAGGAAAATATATTTAATAATTCGATTCATCTAACAACATCTCAAAATAATTTAAGAGTCTCAAATCAAGAACTAAGAAACCCAAAATATTTTACTATTTCCAAAAGACAAAGTTACATGTAGAAGCATCAAATTATCTCGCACTGTACCATGAAAGTGTGAGAAAAGTTATTTTTACTCACCTTTTGCAGACCTCCAATGTGCTCTAAAAATTACATATGATAAGGATTTGCGCTTCCTTAAAAATTCATCTCCCGTTTGGTGGTGTTTTTGGATCTGTGTCATCGCTATGGTCAGATCGCGCAAAACGAAAAATGCCTCTCCCTCACTGCCAGGCGGCGCTCCAATTCCGTGTACAGTAGCTTGGTTTAAATATATATATATATATATATATATATATATATATATATATATATATATATATATATATGGCATCAAGAGGCGTTTTTTGGTTTTTTTTTTTTAAAAATTTTCTTTAGCCAACATTGGCTGCTTGGGCTTAACGCCCAAGTGTCCTCCCCCTATTTTTTTTTCATATATATATATATATATATGATACCATTTATAACATCCCTGGCTGCTCTATGGATTAACGACTGTCCCCACAAACCAACACGGATCTTTTCAGCGTGCTTTGTCCTCAGTCACACGCTTCTAGGAAAACTTCCAGAGGTCACCCATCCTCAGATTGCTCCAAGTCAAGCTCACTTAACTGTAGAGTTCTTAAGTGATGGGCTACCGAAAAGAAGATGCATCTTGTTTTAGGGATCCCATCACTTAAGAACTCCACAGTTAAGCGTGCTTGACTTGGAGCAATTTTGGGATGGGTGACCTCCTGGGAAGTTTTCCGAGGAAGTGTGTGAGTGAGGACAAAGCACACTGAAAAGACCTGTGTTGGTCTGTGGGGACAGTCGTCAATCCATAGAGCAGCCAGGGATGTTACAAATGGTATCAGAGCGGCACCTCTTCCAGTACGGTGTGGTTCGGGGACGAACCAAGCGGAAGCTGGTGGGCATGTAACACCCGGGTGCCGACGAGGGCAGGGAGTGGTCGCCGGTGCAAGAAGGCACGGACAATGAGCGGCTCCTGGCAGGCTTCTAGGCGGAGGGGCACATGAATGAACCGATTACACGCCCGAATGAGAGGGATCCTGAGACTGTGTAGGTATGGGACTATACAGTTGAGGAAGGCTTATAAGAATTGATTGGTACTACCTATACTAAGAAGATGCATCTTCTTTTAGGGAGCCCATCACTTAAGAACTCCACAGCTAATCGTGCTTGACTTGGAGCAATTTTGGGATGGGTGACCTCCTGGGAAGTTTTCCCAGGAAGTGTGTGAGTGAGGACAAAGCACGCTGAAAAGACCCGTGTTGGTCTGTGGGGACTAACATCCCTGGATGCTTTATGGATTGACGACTGTCCCCACAAACCAACACGGGTCTTTTCAGCGTGCTTTGTCCTCACTCACATGCTTCCTGGGAATACTTCCCAGGAAGCATGTGAGTGAGGACAAAGCACGCTGAAAAGACCCGTGTTGGTTTGTGGGGACAAACCGTCAATCCATAAAGCAGCCAGGGATGTTACAAATGGTATCAGAACGGCACCTCTCCCAGTACGGTGTGGTTCGGGGACGAACCAAGCGGAAGCTGGTGGGCATGTAACACCCAGGTGCCGACGAGGGCGGGGAGTGATCGCCGGTGTAAGAAGGCACGGACAAGGAGCGGCTCCTGGTAGGCTTCTAGGCTGAGGGACACATGAATGAACCGATTACACACCCGAATGAGAGGGATCCTGAGACTGTGTAGGTATGGGACTATATAGTTGAGGAAGGCTTATATGAATTGATTGGTACTACCTATCATCACTTAAGAACTCCACAGTTAAGAGAGCTTGACTTGGAGCAATTCTGGGATGGGTGACCTCCTGGGAAGTTTTCCCGGGAAGCGTGTGAGTGAGGATAAAGCACGCTGAAAAGACCCGTGCTGGTTTGTGGGGACAGTCGTCAATCCATAAAGCATCCAGGGATGTTACACCGGAAAAGAAGAACACAACGGAGGAGAGAAAAATTGGCAGGATATTGTATGACCGAGAAAATGATAAGATGATTTCCTTCATACTTAGTGGAACTCCGCAGCGGAATAGTGACGAGACAGGTCATGGAGGATGGTACCGTTGTCTGGCTCTAGATACCATGTTGAATTGGAAGGTTATAGGTAGGGAAGGAGGAAAGAGAAATAAACTAAGAAATAATAAGACTGATATTGATTTGATGTTGTGATGGTGTATTTACAAATTCACAAGTTTCACAATGAAATAACGAAGGGTCTTTATTACAAAACAACTATGGAAATAAATATATTAGGTACCTAAAACTCGGGTAACCTAATCGTAAATGCCATAACATAATATCATTATTGTTATCATAAACAAAACTAGATTCAAAGCAGGAACCTATTGGTTGGGATTGTTGTTTTGATCCAAGTCCATCATCAAAGTAATAGAGTCCTCCATTCTCCTTAGCACTGCCAATCATCCTCCCCGAGTTCAAATCCTGAAACACACAATGAGAAGGAAAGAAATTAGTTTGAAAGTTTTTATCCCGGGCTAATTTACTGACCGATAAAAGATTACATGACAAATCTGGGATATGAAGGACATCTTGGAGAGTTATTGTTGGAGACAGGACAATGAACCCTTTCCCTGCAATGGCTGATAGAGAGCCATCTGCAATTTTAATTTTCTGGTTACCTGCACAAGGACTATATGAAGAAAAGAAACTAGACTCTCCTGTCATATGATCAGTAGCACCTGAATCAACAATCCAAGTATGGTTGACACTAGGAAGGGCAGTTTTAACAAAGTTACCTTTATGGGCTATGGAGCAGGAAGGAGTTTGAGACTCAAGAAGTTTGTACAGTTGATCTATTTGTTCCTTAGTGAAAGGAATCGAGCTTGAAGAAGATTGCTTCTCTTGATCAGAGGTACTAGCTTGGAATGCTCGATTCTCACCACATGCATCTACGCCGCTGCTGCCTGGGCCGCCACCGCCACTACCTGAGCCGCCTCTTGTCACTTGTGCTTTGTCTTCAACAGCACTGTAAGGGCGTGCTTCCATGAGTTTGGGCGTGCCGCCATGGAGGGGAGAAAAGAACTCTAACCTAAAGCTGCTGATACCATATAGAAGGCAATGGAATAATTGTTGTGATTTCATTCATAGTACGAGTCTCTTTTATAGAGAGATTACAATAAATGCAAAACAAATCAAATCAAATCTCTTCCTATAATTAAGGAAGGAAATAAAATAAAATAAAATCAAAATAATAAAGATAAAATCAAATAGAATCAAAGAGGATAAAATCAGGGATATTTTCCTGATTCTCCCACATCTTCCTCCCTGTGTGTGTCGTGGGTGAGTGTAAATAATAGACAGTGGTTTGACATTGTTGAAAGAAGACAAAAGTGTGAGCATTATTGCATATTTGGGATCCTCATGGTTTGTTGCCTATATGGTTTTTTTGACAAAATACTTTGTGACTTTGATGGTTGACTGGAAGCATGGACTGATATAAAGAACTTCATTGCGCCTCATGAAGTCTATTTATTACACTAATGCTTGCTATTATTAACTTGTGATATAGAAAATTGGATAGATAGCATATGAATGCAAGTTAGTAGTGCAAATTGTAGTTTTATAACATCACATCCGTCGACTATCTATGATCCTATTTCTGGTATGTCTAATATAGTGTATGCCTAATGTGTGTATCTCTGGTATGTCCAATAAAACAGATCTGAAGGGATAAAATGAATTATTGAAATGAACAATAAGGCTAAATACAAATGAAGATGATAATATTATTGAAGAAGCTTCAAAATTAATAGTTATGCTAATTTAATATTCATGTTGACCATTTCATCAAATTTTTAGTTTTAACATGGTATGCGTTTTAACCAGCATATAATTATCTTACTCTATATATTTATTTGATTTATTTGCATTGTAACATTTAACTCTTTGGCCTATGTCTAGTGGTGATTTTTAAAAATAAAAATAAAAATGGCACCTTTTCACTATGATTTTTTTAGTCTCATACTAATCTTGTGGCTAAAGTATGGCACCTTTTCACTATGAATTGTTTGGTCTCATACTAATCTTTTGACTACAGTGGTTTGAGTTGGGTTTACATTTACTGCATGTAAAGAAATTTGTTGATTCGGACTTCATGGTAAAATAAGAAGTCCTAGTATGATCAAATAAGTAAAAGAATTTAATAGCTTAACTATATTTTGTAAAGTCTTACATTCTGGTGCACATATTCTGCTTTCTTATATAGCTTGTATGTGATTGACTAAAATTTCCAGCCTTGAGTATTGTGGACATTGTGGCGTTTTGAACATTTTGGTGACCATTTTTAATGAGGGCAGTGGGTGTGGTATGAATATTGATAACATGCAATGCTGATTTTGCAGGTATTGACAACATGGCAGCAAGAAACGATAAAAATTTAAGGTTGAGACGTGGATGTGCACCAAGAAGGTTGCTTCAAATTAACATAGGCTTGACACTTGCACAACAAGACCAAATTAAGAACACCCCATTCCGGTGGGTTATAAATATGCCAGATAATTTGAAAATATCTGGTTTACTAATGTGGGAACTAGTTAGTAGATGGGATGAGCATTGTGGGGGTTTTAAAGTAAGGCGTAAGGTGGTTCTGTTTACCCCGATTGATGTATGCTTTGCAGTGAGACTTCCCGTAGTAGGTGTCGAGGTGCCAGTTGATGAAAATGAGGAATGTAATACTTTGTCTTTGTTTGAAGGGGGTGAGGTGACCGTTGATAGAATTGCTGATATGCTTCCTTTGTATCAGGACGATGTTCCTAATCTTTGTAGACTGTATATACTCCTTGCAATTGGAGAGTTCTACATTCCTAGTTCAGGGAGACTAATATATACTGGTTTTGTTAAACTACTAGATGACATAGAGTCCCTAAATAAGTATAATTGGGGTTTAGCGCTGTATAATTTCTTAGTTGAGAGTTTAAGCAAAGCTTCTTGTGTCGTGAGAGAGGGAAAAAATCAAAGCCAAACACATATACGTGGATGTGCAACTGTCTTACAGGTACCTATATGCTCATGTGTTATATCACCATGTTTTGTTCTCTTAACATAAATTTGCAGGTATTAAGTGTATTAATATTTGTTGCAGATTTGGCCGTTGAACCACCTCTCGGTGGGGGGAAACACCCCGCATCCCTGATAGGTTCCCTTTCCCACGCTTCTTTAATTGGAAAGTTCTGCATTTGGGCAGGAAGAAAATAGAAGAAGCATTTGAAAACAATGTGGTAGGTATCAAAGTTATTTGTATGTATAAGAAGTTGAAAATTTATAAACAATGTGTATTGGATGTTTGACTCGTGTTAGTAGATAACTGTACACGTAACAGCGACGCCTGAGGAGAATAAGCAGTTTCAAGAGGGATTTCCATTCTTGAGGCATAAGTGAGGAAGCTTAAAGATGCATGTCATCAATGCCAATAATTGACCGAAGCGAGAATGAGTATGAGGGATGGTCTCCATCAAGGGTTGATCATGCATCCCGCTGGTGTCGATCTCCTGACATTGATATTGATGCTGAGATAGGCGGTGAGGGTCGTTTGAATGTTGAAAGAGGTGAGTGGTTAGTAAACAAGCATTAGTTTATTTTTTCATTTGTTCAAGTGTTATTTTAGATTGCCATGATGAAAGCACATTCATGAACTTCTCCATGTTGGTGAATGTCTGGTAAGTACTCCTCAGGCATGGATGGCGGACTAGACGAAGTCAACATTGAAGATGGTGTTGGTTAAGTAATGATTTGTGTATTCACAATTAAAAAATTCACTTGTATTAAGAGAATAAACTAATTAACATCTAACATATGGACCAATGTTTCGCATGTGAACATAATGTGGATGGTTCAGCAAAGCCTACATCCAACATCGTTACAAGAATTAAAGACAACCCAAGGATCTGTACCCAAAGTGTGTCAACTCAAAGTCCATATGCTGTGAAGACATTTGTGAGAAAGAAGAAAAGGACAAAGCTCCATAGTTTGTGAATTGGATTTGTATATGTGAAATATGGTTGGGGGCATTTTTTTGGGTTGTGCAGAGCATTAATCATGGTTGAATGTACATATTAGATATGCACCACAAAAATCATGTGGAATTAAGTCATGTGAAACTCTTGTTAACATATTTTTTAGGTTGTATTGAACAGTTGTGGGCATTTTTTTTGTTGTGCAGAGCATTAATCATGGTTGAATGTACATATTAGATATGCACCACAAAAATCATGTGGAATTAAGTCATGTGAAACTCTTGTTAACATATTTTTTAGGTTGTATTGAACAGTTGTGCTATAAATGTATGGAAATATTATGCTCATATCTTTATGGTTTATTTGTTCCATCCAAGCTTTGTTAACATGATTGGAGCATTATTAGCAATAATATTTATGGCTACCTGTAAAATAATTTAAGTAGCAACATAGTAATTAACCACAATACACTGAATTAACCAACCATTTGCAAAGAATTAATCAACCATTTTCAAAGGAATAACCTTGTTTTTTAGGTATGTAATAAATGGTTGAAGCATCAGAGTTACCCATTAACCAAAGAAAACACTGAATTAACCAACCATTTTCAAAGGATTAACCACGTTTTTAAGGTATGTAAAAAATGAATGAAGCATCAGAGTTACCCATTAACCAAAGAATACATTGAATTAACCAACCATTTCCCAAGGATTAACCATGTTTTTAAGGTATGTAAAGAATGGTTAAAGCATCAGAGTTATCCATTAACCAAAGAATACACTGAATTAACCAACCATTTTCAAAGGATTAACCGCGTTTTTAAGGTATGTAAAAAATGGTTGAAGCATCAAAGTTACCCATTAAACAAAGAATACACTGAATTAACCAACCATTTTCAAAGGATTAACCACGTTTTTTAAGGTATGTAAAAAATGGTTGAAGCATCGGAGTTATCCATTAACCAAAGAATACACTGAATTAACCAACCGTTTTCAAAGGATTAACCACATTTTTAAGGTATGTAAAAAAATGGTTGAAGCATCAGAGTTACCCATTAACCAAAGAATACACTGAATTAAACAACCATTTTCAAAGGATTAACCACTTTTTAAGGTATATAAAAAATGAAGCATCAGAGTTACCCATTAACCAAATAATACACCAAATTAACCAACCATTTTCAAATGATTAACCACATTTTAAGGTATATAAAAAATGGTTGAAGCATTAGAGTTATCCATTAACGAAAGAATACACTCAATTAACCAACAATTTTCAAAGGATTAACCACATTTTTAAGGTATGTACAAAATGGTTGAAGCATCAGAATTATCCATTAACCAAAGAATACATTGAATTTACCAACCATTTTCAAAGGATTAACCTTAAAGTTCCTTCTTAACAAAACAACAATGTTCCCATAAATGTGACAAAGGTGATCTGTATATCTTTTACAGATCATTGACATAGGGTTGTATGTCATTTACATAATATAACAAGTCTTTATACAAAATCATTTACATAATAGAGCAAGTCTTTGTATCTATGTACACATAATAGATCTTATTCACATCAAAAAATAGCCCTATAGATCTATATACAAGATAATGGCTGTTTTGTGCGGCAACCATGTCATACAAAAAGTGACAAAAGTGATTTGCACCTGACCAACCCGCACCATCAACAAATGTTCATTAGTGAAGTGCTGGACACAAAACAATGTACCACGTTGTCAATAAGTAGAACACAAGACTATTAAATAACATACCATCATGCAAAATATTGTCTTCCTAATCTTCCATTCCATAAGTTTATGTGACAACTCAAAATAAACATATGTTACTAGTCAACACAAAAAATTCCACAAAATGCATATGGAAAGGTTTCCTTGAATATCACACTGTCACAAATTTATACCGAACTATGATGATCCCATGAAGTCTATTTCGGACGTTGTCAAAAGATTCATGAATGATATATTACCTCCAACCTGGACAATACCATATAAGAAACTAAAATAAAAGAACAATGAACCAAGATATGCTAGACAATTTACATGCCTGTGTACATGGATTAATATCATCGTTAAATGCAGGCTGTGAAAGAGTTGGAATTTGAGGAATCCAACTGCTGTCTTCAATAATGGACACCGCATCATTTGTATTGATATAAACACCCCTTGACTGTATAGAGAAATAGTTAACTAATCAAATAAATGTTGAACTTCATGTCTACAACACACCACACAAATCCAACAAAGTATTCAATATTAAACCACAACACACAAAACCAACAAATTTTACACATTTAACAGTCTTATAATTCACACAAACAATGACACTTGCATCCAACAAATCTCCACTGGTCACAACTTTCGCTCTGATTACCCATTGTTCCAAGATTGCATTCTTACACAATTGAACATGGTAACAAATAAGATGACAACTTTATCCACAAATATTTGTAATAAGTTATGGTTAATACTTAAACTAGATCTTGTACCCGTGCGTTGCACGAGGATATTATACAACCTTACACTATCTCAATTGTCTAGTTATCTTTTGATATTGTTCTTCAAATTAAAATTAATATTTTTATAGTTATTTGAATGAAAATTTATTGATTTATTTTTATGTTTTGTTGCTCTTTTTAATTTGTTTTTAGGTTGAGTAACTCGGGTAGATAGTAGATGCGACACCCCATTTTCAGGTATCACATTTACGTAACATTACTCAAACATAAAACTAAATAAAATATTAAGTTGCTGGTTTTCTTCGGAAAATAAGATTCATTTTCTAATTCTCTATACTTCTTTAAAAATAGTGATACAATTTTTTCTTTTTCTGCACATGCATTCAAACACTCATAATATAATATACACCACCATATATATATTTCACATATACTTCTCTATTTTACAATTGACCCTTTTCTTACTAGGTCACCGTCCACTTGCACACATATTTTACACTATCTGAAATTTCACAACTACATCATAGTGGGTGTCTGAAAATACTACGCAAAAGATGACTCTCAGGAGTCACTAAGTCAAACTAATCTAAAATTCCCCCTTTTCCCTAACACTACATCCTAAGCTGGTCACCACTACATAAAACCATTGGGAAGTCCAGTGTACACTCCCCCACCCCCGGAAGATGTGTCTGGAGAGGATACAACAGCCCCCTCTCCAACAGCTCCAGACCCTTCGTCTGCTAAAGGAACATAGTCAGGATTTCCCACCGGATTCTCCTCTGGGTCTTCCTCCATCTCCTTCGAAATGTTCTTTGGAACTAATATAATGGGTGCAGGAGGTGATCCTGGTGCCACTTGTTGTAATGGTTGAATAAACTGAGGCGGTTGGTGCTCCAGACTCCCGTGTTGTACTAAATACCGTAAAATCATCCAGATAGGTGGTAGCGATACTTCAATTGTTTCCCTACTGTGAATTAACTGCTGTGGTCCCTCGCCATCAGTGCCTGAGTGTCCTTAAAGGACCAGTATAAGTAGCACTCCGAGCTCCTGGGTTAATAACCCAGGCGTCCCCACGATCAGCGTTATCAAACATCAGGGATCGTACCCCCGAATAGTTCAGATCCACCTCGTCCGGATCCATCTAAAATGTTTGTAAGGGTGAGTTTCCAATATATGAGTTTTAATAAGACAACCCCATGCACGACTCTCAAATAACAATTACCAAATATTCACAATATAATAACATTAATTCGAATAACAGAATGATTTAATTCACAGGGCTTCATGCCCGACAGTCATCGTCATTTTATAAAAATGCATGACACTTCTATGTTCAATCTCTAATTTGATACCTAATCTCCGGAGATCCCACAACTTTCTGTTTTGTTTCAAGCTGATCAGGCTCCGCACATGGCACATTGTAAAAACGAACAAAACAATGCCCAAGAAAAAAATCACTGGTGCACATCCCCATTCCCGTTAGGATGCTCATGCAAAGCACATAACACAATTGTGCACATCCCCATTCCCGTTAGGATGCTCATTCAAAGCAATGACACCATTCCCCCATTCCCGTTAGAGAATAGATACACACATGTATAATTTGGACATACAGTCCGATAAATTCTTGGACGCACAGTCCTATATATTGGCTCACACATATAGAGGCCCAATATTTAAATGGAACACAGTCCATAAAAGATACATTGATCCACTCCGGAACTCAATGATCATCACCACCTGACACGTCTGCCATATACATTGATCCACTCTGGATTCAATGCCATTTACATGACACAATTGCCATTGAATGCATGAGAAAAACTTTTATTCTCGCTTTGTTTTCTTTGTCGTAATAATCTTTCCTCGTCGAAGCACAAAGCTTAACGACCATGCTTAATTCTTTTAATTAAGACTTTTCACTTAAAACAAATACAGGACATACAGTCCAAATCTTTTAATCTCAACATAAGACACACAGTCCGAATGCTCAATCACGAGGCCCTTAAACCGATGCACCAGTTTTAGGCTCGCGGATATGGAACTCACACTTTCCACATCAATTTAGGACACACAGTCCAAAAACAAAACTTGCAGGACACTCCGTCCCATGACACAGATCCTTGATCTACGTGTCTATACAACACTAGAACCCCGACGTCTCGGTTTCTAGGCTCATTTATCTGCTTCTAAAACATTTTGCTCAGTGAAAAACAAATACAAAACAAGCTCCGAAAACTTATCCAAGTTTAACGGAATAACTTCACTGAATAAAACATTTTTACAGAAACCCTTTTCTGTTAAAACGTTAATAAATTTTAAAAATCATTTATAAATTCCTTTTATTTCTGATTGTTTCACTTTAAGAAATAATTTTCAATAAAGGTCAACAAAACAATTTTTAATAAATAAAAAGATTTAATAAATAAATTTCGAAAATTTAAATAATTAAATATTTAACATTAAACAATATTAAATAAATAATATTAATTAAATAATATTAAATAACTAATATCACTTCTCTGTCCGAAGTAATTGTTCTGACTGTTGTAAATACTATTTTTGGAACTTAATCACTTTAAATAACATTTTATAATAAAATTGAATTTATTATATAAAAATTAGAGCTTGTGAAAAATTTCACGGTTTCGCCCTTACTATTGCTTATTTACATTGTTTTCACAAAATATTATTAAAATAATAATTTTTTCATTTTTCTCAAAATCTCCCAAATTAATCCATCTGATTAATTATCCAAGCTTATTAAGTTTTTATCCTTAATTAAAATTTTTAACACTGACTAATGTCAGGTTACTCAGTCCAACACTCAACAGCAGATAAATTCCAATCACAAAATAGCATGACATATATCAATTCATGACATGCATCACAATTATAATATAAACAAATAATCATAATCATGTAAGTTCACACATCACATCAATTCAATTACTCAGATAAACATCACATCAATCTAGCAATTAATAGTAAATAGTACAATGTAATAAAATATTTTATACAGAAAATAAATAAATGACTCCACAAATAAGCATGAGATTATCTCAACTCCTCAGGCATACCCCCCTTACCACTTGAAGACTACACTATAGTTTCTGTTAATCTCCCGAAATCGATCCGATTCCTCTTCGTCAGTGTAAATCAGCTAACTCAGTTGTTTCCTTCAAACGAATCGCAACCAAAATAAATCAAATCAAACAACAATACACTTGGCTCATGAAGGTTAGGGTTCGGCTTCAACCAATTATCTAGGTTAGGAAAATTAAAATTTGATTAACTTAAGGATTAATGATCCATAAGTTACTTAAGTATGATTAATCACTTAAACGATGATTATGAACCAAGAACATGAACTAAACTCATCTAGTTCTAAGAACTAGGGTTCGGTTTTCTCAAGATTTTTAGGCTAGAAATTTTAAAATTTCCTCAACTCTTGGATTTAATCAACATACAAAGTTTAGAGTTGGATTCAAGGATTACAAGCAACTTTTGAATACAAAACCATTAAGTACACAAACCTAGGGTTTCGGTTTTGATGAGATCAATAGGTTAAAGTTTGATTTTTTTGATCTTCTATATACTTGAATAAAAGAACTAGCAAGATACAAAAGGATTGAATCATGAATCAAGACATGAAAATGAAACAAAACCTAAGAACACAAATTTGACCTAGGTTCGGCCATAACTAGAAATCAAGGAAAGAAATTTCTCATGATCTTATGCTTCTACATGATGAAAATAGAGATGATTATAAGATCATAGCAATTGGTTTCATGTCAAAAGGATTTTTCTAGAATTAGTTATGAATTTTTGAATCTAACTCCAAGAACTTTAAACAAATGAAGAACATATGAATCTTAGCCATGAATCTACAAAAGTTATGAAGAGAAATGATTTAAATGAAAAGAGAAGAAGTTATTACCTCTTGATGATCCAAGGAAAACAAGTTATGGATGATGTTCTTCAAGGTTTTCTTATGGTGTTCTTATGGCAAAGTTAAGAACTTTTTGAAGAAGAAAGACATGGAAATGGAAGAAAAGTATTTAAATGAAGAAGAAAACTTACTTAATGAAGAAGACACTATTGGAGCCATGGGTTTTGGGCAAGGGTTGGTCAACTTTTCCAATGGCATTTGCTTGCAATTGTCATAAAAAGACAAGGGCAAAATGGTCATTTCATAAGAAAAATTCACTTTGTCATAAATGTGCCTTTATGGCCATTATGACACGGATAAGCTCGTCATAAATGCTCGTCAAGTCGGTCAAATCCATCATCTCTGCTACGTTGCCGACTCCTCGATTCATCTGGCGCAAGCTTTTCCTAGAGACATCTCGACGTATACGCCCGCAACAAATATAATATTTTAATTTTTTTTTTCCAAAATTTTCAAAACTTCCAGTATCTTAGTACATACGATAAAAACATTTTTCATCTCGTTCACGACTCAAAATTAGGTCTTCTGAGCAGTAAACTTTTACTGTCAGTGAAAACGCAGACTGGGTTCCGTCTGAATTTTCAACCCAAAATTTCATCATAACCCTAAGATATAAAACATAACAGGAAAATAACAGTATTTCACCCAAAATAATTTTCTAAGTCTCGGATAAAAATATATTTTTATATATTACTTACCGACACTAGAAAGCGATAAAAATCGGGGTGTTACAGTAGAGATTCTTATATTATAGGTGGATCAAATTTGATGATCGTTTATTTTATTTTTTTTTAAGTAGCTTGCACCATACCAATTATGGAAATAACAACGTCCATGATTTATATTAGGAAATAAAAAATGATTGAATTTGTGTTATGTGTTTCGTACTTTTAAATATGTTTATATGTTGAGTAAGTTGGCTAGACAGTAGAGATTTTTATATTTTAGGTGGTATTGAATTCGTTGAACGAAAACTTTTATTTAAATTTGTAAGCAACTTGCACCATACCAATTATGGAAATAATGACCACCCTGATTTAGATTAGAAAATGACTTTTGAAAGGAAACATTTTTTCATTGTATGATATAAATTATTAAAATGATAATATATTTGCTGTTATTCAGTCTTTCAAATGTTAAAACTTCACCCATGAACCATAAGTCACTGCAGAGAAAAAAATATATACAGAGAATAAATTAGTCTATGTCAAGCATAGACTCTGTTTAATTTTGTTGCATACACTTTTTGAGTCTATTATCCTATTAACATAATTATGTAGCATACCTCCAATGATGAGGTTTTTTGTTTTTATTTTGAGAAATGTATGGTATGAACCTGCAAACATAAATATCAATGTAAATATAAGTCTACACACGTTTTTATTTTTTTCTCTATTGGACTCATTTGTATGTTATTAAAACTTTATTGAACCAAGGAAATGGAGTCGTAAACACAATAGACTAAGTATGGGTTACCTATTTTAGATTCTGAAAGACCTCTTTGTAAACGACATTAGAAGTGATGTTGGATACTTGATCTTCCTCGTCACATATTAATAGCTTTAATCGATGACGTGATGTTACCCTTGAAATGACTATATATAACTGTCCATGTGTAAACACAGGCTGCGGAAGATAGATACTCACACGACGAAGAGACTGCCCTTGACTTTTGTTAATAGTCATCGCAAAAGAGAGAGCAATAGGGAATTGATTTCGCTGAAACTTGAAAGGAATTCTTCTATCGGATGGGGTCAATGACAATCTAGGAGTATACACCTTGAGGCCAATTTTGCTTCCTTAAATGACTTTTGCCACTAATATATAAGTGCCCATTTGGGTAATTATAAGTCAAGTTCCATTGCATAATCCAGATGATTGATCTACATTCCTCAATAACATTATTAGAACACCCAGCTTGAGTTTTAATTCATGTTTTGGAAGTCTAGAAGATGTTATTGTGTTGAGAAATTATGGGGTATGAACATCATTGGCCTATCCATATTTTCATTTAGGGAACATGGGCTATCAAAACTTAGTTATGTTTTTGTTTCGCCGGGGATAAATGACATCATGTAATCATTTAAGGTGTCCACAATATCATTGGTAGGTGCTAAAATAGCTCTTTCTTTAAAAAATGATGCATCTTTCATGTTGTCAAGTAAGGATGGATAAGTGTTATCAACAATAGATGCAATAGGATCACCTGAGCTCGTTATTAGCATATCAGTCGGTATTTGAATTTGAGCCTCTCGATCATGGGTTTCTCCAATACCGAAATCTCCAATTCCTAGTGTATAGTTTGAGAATTCAACAATTTGGTCGACATCATATATCGAAGCCCCACTTTGCAGCCTCACGTTTCTTGTTAATTGTAGGACTTGATAAAATTCCCACAAGTATGACGAATTTATGCTGGCAATAACAACTTGTTGCCTTGTTCCCTTTTGTATAACCGGAAGGATTTGTCTAAAATCACCATCCAATACGACAACTTTTCCTCCGAAGGGAAGATTCAAACTATCTATATTATTGAATCGAAGGATATCCCTTAAGGTTCTATCAACAGCTTCAAAGCAGTGCTTATGAGTCATTAGTGCTTCATCCCAAATTATGAGCTTTGATTTGAAGATCAATTCAGCTAAAGGTCTGCCTTGCTTAATGTTGCAAGTAGAGTCTTCGTCGATATTTATTGGAATGACAAATCTAGAATGTGCCATCCTACCGCCAGGAATTAGTAGAGCTGCTATTCCATTTGAAGCAACAATGATTAGAAAGGAATAAAAGGAACCAGTTTTCTTCTTGAAGAATTTTGAAATTTGAAAAGTTTTCTATTGAGAGTAAAGGAAGTAAAAATATCAGCAATCTGAAAACCTTTTTTTTATATATAAATGGTATTTCTAGCAAAACAGAACTGTTAGTCGAAAATTATCCGGTGAATTTCATTTATATAAATAAATTATACAACTCAAGCATTTAGTTAAAAGATACTTATCTAGTCTACAAAAAAAAAAGACCACTTATCTAAAATAGCTGAAGTAATTTTATCAAACAAAGCAGATGGACATCAAGATTACATTTGGACTACTATCCTCACGTCATGCCCACCTATCAGTTTGCTAGCGTAATAGATTTATATTTAAAATTTTCCAATAAAATCCATAGCAGCAAATATCTTGAACTTACAATATTTTCCTATAACAAAATAGCATAAAATATTCCAATGCAATATTTGTGATTTTATATCAGCATTTGGTCATTGAGGGGCTAGCAGGTTTATGATCGTAAATTTAAAAGTTCATTAACGTAACAAGAGGTACAATTTGTAATGGACAACCTTTTCAGCTACTTATTCTCAATGACTTACTATTCATGTTCTCAAACTTGAATTGAAGTTTGGCTATTGTCTCTGTGTTTCTTACCATTGAGATATTGCAGTGGATGAACAAAATTGATGCATAATATATAATGCTGACAATCAAGTTTGCAGTTAGCTAGATAATAGTCAACAAATTTTCTAGCTTATGACATTGTTCCTAATTGGCATGGATGGTAGAACAAATAATTGAATAAGCAACACTTACATGATTAGAAAGGTGATAAGATGAAATAGAAAGGTAGGGAAAAAAAGAGGAAATACATGCCAGTGCAAAGGAACCACTTGCTGTCCTCATCATCTATGTAACCTCCATAACAATTCTGGCAAAAAATGAGGAACTAATAATGTGGGTTAGTGAGGATTGAACCGTTGTTATTCATTCACATGAGCAAGTAATGAGGTTTGAAGTTGCAGGTGCTCATTTAGTTAAGTAAGTGAAGGTATGAGGCTGACCAAGGAGAGAACAGTTGTAACGTAGATAATGAAATGTCAATCAACAGAGATGAACGTTCAACACTGCATAAGTGTGATCTCAGAGTAACTAAAAGTGTGATATCCAAGTTTGTAACTGAAAAAAACATTGTTGAAAACTGGGGATGGTCAGAGGACAAAGTAACTGAAAAGTAAGGATACAATGGATATTGCTCTTTCAATTGGGATATTAAAAATGGATAAACATGATAATAAACCAGCAATCTTATATTCTCTAGTTGAAAATTTTAATCTTCTAAAAAATGAGAGAGATACTGAGGCCTATTTCTTCAGATCCAGTAATGTTGGTCTCAAATTCTTCCTCCTAAACAGTTTGTGATTCTGCTTACTTGCAATTCCATCATTAAAAACATGGCTTTCTGGTCAAAGAGAGGAAAGATATAGAGATGAAAATCGCAAAACCAATCAAATAGAAGCTTTAAAAACCTTGAAGAAACGACCACAATTAAGTAGTGCCTTGAATCCGAGAGTGCTCCGTCAACATTATTGCTTCACCTATTCATTTTCATTATCATTTGAATCCGAGATTCATTTCAAGATTGGAGTGGTAGGGTTCCATTTCTGAGCACCTCGCAACTGAGAATGGAGTAGAAGGTATTGACTCCCAATTTGAAAGGGTTTCATTTTCAAGAACCAAGCTTCTCTGAGAAGCTTCATTAACCAAATAGAAATTTGAGCACAAGGTTGATAATTTATATGCATTAGACAATTACACGGCATGGTGTTGTGTGTTTATGTTCTTCCACCATGCATTTTTTCCTTCTTCTCGGAGTTAAAGACCACAAACCTCATCGTTGCCAATGTATGGCAATAAAGAAAGCAATCACCTGATTCATGACAATAACACAACCAACTTTAACATTATCTTGATTGATAAAACAAAATATTGATCCAGATCCATGTTTTATTTTACATGACGTTCCTGATCGAAAAATAGAATGCAAAATTTAATCTTATATCGCATAGCATATAGACGACCTCCAGTCTCATGTGACATATTAATTGCATTTACCACTGTAATGAACATGCATAATGAGAAATGGACTAGACCCTATGGCTATTAATACATTTAAACATCTAATTTTGTAGGATATGTGTCGATGTGCCTTTTAGGTTGCTTTGTAAATCCTTCTTCAGATTTACCAAAAACCTGGTTCAGGATCATGGTTAATCGAACTCCACTTTTTGCAATTCGTTTCATGACATATGGCATTCTTCAGTTAAAGCTGTAAAAGCATCATACAAAATTATTTCGTAATATATAACTTGTAATGAGTATGGTCAGGTCTAGATTTTTAACGGCAGGTTTAGAAAATAATCCCATAACTTCCCAAAAGCTGGGTTAATGAAGAGTTTAGCCTTTTTTTTTATTCCAAAAAAGAAGCAAGTTATAAAAAGATCCCATCCCTAAAATTGTCCCCACATTTCACAAAAAAGGTGCTATGATACAATGCAGGACCAAAATATAAATTATGTGGCCACAACCATTTTTGATGTATTGATCAAAAAAAATAAAATCATCTTTCATGTAATTAACTATTTATTTGTGCCACTTGCAGACTCTGGTGAAGGTTTAACAATGCTTAATCGGCCACCTTCCTTGTTAGCAAGAGTAGCTCTCGTTGCAGTGGTTAATGAACTTGCTCACCTCCCTATCAGCATCCATATCCTTAGTAACCTTTGATGGCTTCACGAATCTCTTTCCTTTGCGAACCTGAGGGAATTTTCCATGGCGATTGGGAGGGATTGATTTCTTCTTGTTTTGACCCTTGAAAAGATTCGCCTTCTGAAGAGTTTAGCATTAACAAACCCAGTAATTGATATTTAAATTTTGAACAAAACTTGATTGTCCCGTTCAATGTTCTTCAGATAGAAAAAATAAAATAGAAAATATATTGAATGGAAAAGAGACAATTTTACAATTAATTACAATTTTTTTAGAAGTGAATTTACAATTTTACCCCAACACCACTCACTATTGTAGCAAATTCTCAAGTGATTTTACAAATATGCCCCCAATCATTTAAAACTGACTATTGTAGCAACTCACAACTTTGCAATTCTCAAGTGATTTTACAAATATGCCCCCAATCATTTAAAACTGACTATTGTAGCAACTCACAACTTTGCCATTCTCAAGTAAGTTTACAAATATGCCCCTGATCACCTCCTTCCTTTTAATAATAAAGATTATGAAAACAAAACCATACCTTAGTGGTCTGCTTGTCACCATTTTTCTTGGTTTGCTTCATACACTTTTGCACAACTTTTTTGACTACAAATATTATTCTCTTTGATCGAGGACGGCCTTTATGTGTGACTCGCAATGGAATGCGAATTTTAGTAATTTGCAAATCATCCCTTATGATAATATTGTTTGGAATTGAGACGTCATTGGAGCTTTTGTTACCATTGTGCCTTGTTGCATCGATGGAGAGCAAATTAGATTTAATTTTACGCAGTCTTTCACGGAGCTCCTTAGATGAATCTTCAGACTTTGTAGCTACTTCAGCAACCTCATAGAAATGCTTACACAATTTATCAAACCTGTCCATTTGTGGCTTCATTTCAGCCACACCATAGCTGATCTTAATGTATGAATGCTTCCTTTTTATATTTTTGCTCCACCTAGATAATACATACATCACCGGCACATTCTGTACCCTTTCTGGAGTGCACTCACATAGCACATGATGACACAAAATACCTCTAAACTCAAACAACGAGCTAGCATTCACAGCTGACATCATGGTTGTCACGATTAAAGACAACTTTAAAGATATGCTCTTTTGTTCTATCTCCAAATAAAATCTCCTCTAACACATGATAAGCAGCAAGGTTACCCTCCACGGTCTTCAAGGATGCAACACAGTTCATTTTAGCTCTAAATTCAGCTTGAACTTCTTTAAACTTGACATGTGTGTATTCGCCTTGGAATTGCATTCACAACTGACATCATAGTTGTCACGATTAAAGACAACTTTAAAGATATGCTCTTTTGTTCTATCTCCAAATAAAAGCTCCTCTAACACATGATAAGCAGCAAGGTTACCCTCCACGGTCTTCAAGGATGCAGCACAGTTCATTTTAGCTCTAAATTCAGCTTGAACTTCTTTAAATTTGGCATGTGTGTATTCGCCTTGGAATTGCTTTTCGATTAACGAGTTTGACCTGCAAGGAATTGTTGTGTCCATTAATCGAAAATCAGCTTCAAATTCCTTTTCTACTATACTTCTGAGAGCATTATCATATTGTTTCACAAATTGATGCAGGCTGGTCGATGAGTTGATGTATTCATCATAGAAAGCATGTATGCTCTCACTTTGCTGCGTTGTTGACATACTTGCCTAAAACTGAATTGAATTAACCAAATATATGCAAATGATTAACCATATATTATAATGGGAGTGGAAAACGAATGATTAAGTTTCAGGAGGACTTGTTATAATATATGGTTAATCACTTGAAAAATACGCGTCCACACAATACACTTAGTTAACCAACCATTTTCAAGTCATTAACCACGTTTATAAAGTTTTGTAAAAAATAGCACGAAGTATTGGAGTTACCCATTAACCACACAATACATTGAATTAACTAACCGTTTGCAAGGGATTAACCATGTTTTTTAAGGTTTGTAAATAATAGGTTGAAGTATCAGAGTTACCCATTAACCACACAATACACTGAATTAACCACATATTTGTCAGGGATAAACCACGTTTTTTACGATTTGTAAACATTAGCTTTCAGTACAGAGTTACCCATTAATCACATAATAGACTGCATTAACCAAACATTTGGAAAGGAAAAAAAAAATCAAAATGATCCCTGTTTTTTTATTTAAATTTCATAACAGGTCCTAAAGTTATGTGCTTTCAAACCCTATCTCTAAAGATTTGGACAAACACATAATATTGGAGCTCTTTCTCATTTTGTGTAATACCATGTAATTTGATAATTTAATTATAAGGTTCAAATAATATTATTCTCGGTTTTTTAAAAAATAAATTAAAAAAAGTTCTCTTATAAAGGTTACATGATAATTTTTTTAAATGCTTTTAAATAATAAAATATGCTATAAAGAAAAAAAAACTGCTCCCCAATATTCTATAGAGAATTAAATAAGGATTTTATGGCATAAAAATGGTTGTGCGTAATTAAGACATAAATAGGGAAGTATATAATTTGACATACACTTAGAAGACTAATTAAAATTTAACTAATAAGTTAATATAAATTTTTGGGCCTTGCCCATATTACTTTTTTAGAGAGCCCATAATGCCTTAGGGTTCTAAGTTTAAAAAGAGGAAACCCTTCTCCTTGTCATTTGTCACATTTTCTCTCTAAACCCTAGAGGGAGGGAAGTTGAGCTTGGGAGAGGAGGCTAGAGAAGCATTCCATGGTGATTTTTCTTCTTTTCTTCATTTTTGTTTTTCTTGGAAAATCAATCTAGAGTCTACAAGAGGTGAGGGATTGTTCATTTTCTTGTCTTACTTTGTTTTTATTTTGCTGAGAATTATTTCTGTCATTTTATCAAGGTTTTATCAATCATAATGTTTTGTTCTATTTTGCTCGGTGTTTAATACTCATTCCCCTGTATCACGCGGTACATTTGAATATGTATGTATAACCATGTGAACTCCTCCTTGTTATTTTTCTTTTGTTTTGCGCGTCAGATGCCATGAAATGGGGGAGTGGGCTTGATTGGTAATCATAAGATTTTCCCTGTGCATAGTAGCTTGATGTTCCTTTTTTTTTTTTCTTATTTTAAAAAATGGAACGGTCTTGGCTAGAGAGGAATTGTAAGTGGGGTTTGGAATTTTTTTTTTAGGTGGTGCATGCCTATCAAACAAAGTTTTATTTTATTAAAAAAAAATACCAATTGTTTTATTCGTGAGTGTCATATGCTTTTAATATGTTGATTTCCCATTTCTAATTGGACAATTAGTATTGCACTGAAGTTTAAAGTCTTGAGGTGTTTACTTTCATACTTTACCTTTTTATATTATATTTTAAATGTGTCCTGAAATGATAAGTCACCCCACTTTGATGCTACAACTTTCTGAGTCTTTGTTACTACTCTGTCTTGAGTTCCCATTGTGCTGGCATTTACTGCTGATTTGCAACAGTATATGAGGATTAATTGTATTGAGCTAGTTTGTGTTTTTTACTCAGTTTTGTTTTGTTTTATTAAATTTTGTTTCAAATACATATTAATTGTTAGTTCCAATGTGTTTGTTGAGTGGTGTACTGGAATGCCTATACTTAGTTTCTATTTTATTCCTATCTATTTAAACTTTTAGAATTTCTAATTTGTGCTGCTGTGAGAATTAAACTTTCCAATAATCATTGGTTTGTCTTTTTCCATTAAGGCCTGACCTCTCTCAACCAGTTTTTTGTATACGTAAGAGTCAGGGATTGAACCCATGACCACTTGCTTAAGGAATTCAAACTCGTCACTACTTGGACCAGTCACATGTTGGTATAAGGGGCTCAAGTTCGTTACCACTTGCACCAACCATATGTTGGTAGTTTTGGACTTTATGCTACATAGGAATGTATTTTTTTTTATTCCAATATTTTGCATCTGTTTTATTTAATTTTTTTATTGGTTCAATGTATATTACGCTTCCATCACACAATTTCCTACCCTTAAGTTCTTTGGTTATTTCTTGTATAATTACATGGCGCAAGTTATAAAGAATGAGGGGTATCATATGAATTATGAATGAAAGAGTTAATATATATATATATATATATATATATATATATATATATATATATATATATATATATATGGGGGCATATCTAGTGGGAGTGTTTTTTTTATATGAGAGTGAGAGGGATAACTCTTGACCGTACAACCATATATGGATGGTCAAGATTGAAGGTTATTTGATGGTCACATGATAACTTAAACATATAAAATAGGCCCTCTCACGTGATATATATATATATATATATATATATATATATATATATATATATATATATATATATATCTCTATTTTGGTTTGTTGTGTGGCTAAGAAAATGGTTTAGTGTGTATATTTAATCTTTGAAAAGATAAGTTTAAGCTATAGAAAGTAGTCACATCCCTTGTGTTCTTTAATTAACTAAATGACACATGAGAGTTATGTAAGAGTATCTTTTTAGAATGATCGGTTTGATATAAGCATTGTTAAGAAAGTTATTATGTGTAAGTATTATTAAAAAGGATGTGAGAACTGTCTTTGGCGCCATTTTTTTTTGGGATTATTTGTTAATTTATCATGAGTATACTAATTGATGTGAATATCGGATTATTATGTTGTTGTCTTTATGTGATTGAAGCTTTTGGAAAGTACTTGGTGGAATGGATTGTCAAGGATTTGATATGAATCTTTGGGTAGGCAATCGGGGAGCGGGATGTTCTAGTATATAAATAACACTGCCGGCGATGAGGGGACATCGTTAGATAGCTCGGGTCTTGAGGAGGGATGTTGATATTGACTGGAGGTTGCGGTATCTCTGGGATACAAAATTAAAACCGTTGGGGTGAGGGACCTTGAGAACAACCCCAAGTGGACCCAAAGATTCGATGTTTATAATATGTTTTCCCTTGAACGGGGCATGAGTTTGAAAATTGAATAAAGTGCAAGTCATTCCACAAGTACTCTACAATTGGGTAAGAAGCCCACATGTGATATGACGTTTTTTTCTTCTTCTCGATATTGCGATATTTGAATTGGCATGGATTTTGTGTTGACATGAATGAATGCTTGCATGCTTGTATACTATGATTTATTTTATTTTGCATGTCTGCTTGTGTTTGGGGGAGTTCCCTCACTGAGTCAGTGGACTCACCCCACGTTTAACATTTCAGCTCCAGCCATGTGGATTGTTTTTGGATTGCTTCTCACACTCTTGAGATTTCTGTTTATGCTTTCTAGTGAGCTTTACATACTCTCTCTTGAGGGATTTGAAGGCCTTAGATAAGCAGTTGGATTCGTCCAGTAACTCCTCATAGTCATCAAGTAATTCCTCATAGTCAGGATGTACCTTGTCGTCTGAGTCTAAGTCAGTGTTGGCCATCAAACAGAGATTGGCTTCTTCCTTTGTTTCTTCATCAGAAGATGTTGACTCCAGATCCTCCCAAGTAGCTATCATTCCTTTCTTCTTCTTTTTGAAGAATTTCTTAAAAGGGGCCTTCTTGAGTTGAGGACATTCAGCCTTGATGTGACCAGGCTTCTTGCACTCATAGAAGACAATTGAACTTTTGTCTGTTAAAGTGGATTCTTTGAAGTTCTTGTCCTTGTTGAACCTTCTGAATGACTTATCCCTCTTGAACTTTTTTTTCTGTAGGAGAAGCTTTATCTTCCTGGTCAGAAAATACAATTCTTCATCACTCTCAGAATCCTTGTGTTCAGACAGGTCAGCATCACTGGATGACTCGTCTGCCTTTAGAGCCTTGGAAGCTTTTGCTGATTTTTGACCAGCTTTCAGAGCAATTGACTTGCCCTTCTTTGGTGTAGCTTCATCTCCAAAATCTTGCTCATGAACAGTGAGTGTTCCAAGAAGTTCATCCATAGTCAAGGTAGTGAGATCCTTGGCTTGAGAGATAGCAGTGACCAAAGGTCTCCACTGTTTAGGTAGACTTCTCAGAATCTTTCCAACCTTCTCAGCATTGGTGTAGACTTTGCTAAGAGATTTTAAACTGTTGACTATAGTTTGAAATCTTCCTATCATTTGAGCAACAGATTCTCCTCCCTCCGTGACAAACAGTTCATACTTTCTGACAAGTATGGCAATCTTTGACTCTTTGACTTTGGCTGTTCCTTCATGCGTGACAGCTAAAGTGTCCCATATTTCTTTGGCAGAGTCACAAGCACATACCTTCTCAAACTCCTCAGGATTGAGAGCACAAATGATGTTATATCTAGCTTTGTGGGTCAGCTCCCATTTTGTCTTTTCTGCAGTAGTCAACTGAGCTTTTGACTTGTCAGTGTCATCATCATTCTTGGGAATGAATGGACCATCTATAATGACATCCCAGAGATCAGAGTTTGTAGATAGAATGAACCATTGAAATCTATCTTTCCAATAGTTGTAGTTTTCTCCATTGAAGTAAGGAGGTCTGGTTAGGGACGCTTCTTCAGTCTGGTTATTTCCACTTGAACTAGCTCCAGCAGCCATGTCTACTCTTCAGGACCTTTTCCTCGCACTGTTAGATGCTCAACCTAGAGGCTGAGCTCTGATACCAACTAAAATAGACAACTATAAACACGAGAAGGAGGACTTGAATTGTGTTTATCAGAATTTAAACAAAGTTGAAAACTTTTCGCCTACAGAAGCTTGGTTCAGACGAGTGGAAAGATACATGACAGATAGGTGACCTGTTTGATGAAATTTTAACAGTGACTTAGGCAAACAAACCACTTGATAAACAAATAAGAAAACAAAAGCAACTAAAGAGTTTATAAGGAAAGAGAGATTGACACAGTTATTTATCCTGGTTCACTCTTCAAAGCAAAGAGCTACGTCCAGTCCTTGGCAACACCAACTTTTATCCACTATAACTGATCAGGTTACAGACTCTAAGTATTGTTTGCACACCTAACCTCTCCAGGCTACAAGAAAAGTATTCTTTGCACACCTAGCCTTTTCAGGCTCACCCAGATTTGTTTGAGAAATTTGGTTTGTAATAAATACAACTTCAGACAGACAAATCTTTCACTAAAACTCAGAGAGTGGTTTAACTGTAAAGCTTAGGAAAGTCTGCGTAATAACTTCAAATGATTGAAGAATACAGAATGAAAGAATGAAGAAATTGATGCATAGAGTAATGGCTCTTTAATACTATATGTATTCTCTGTGTCTTCATCTTCAATGACTTTTGTATTTATAGTCTTCAAGCATTTAAGATCCGTTAGAGACATTCCCTCAGATGTTGGCTTCAAGTAGAACTTCATTAAATGCAATAGAGTCGTTCTGGGCAGCCATTAATGCAATAGGAACGTTGATTGTACTCTAACTTGAAGGATCATGGCTTTATGCATCGTGAAACAGCCATATCAGAGTTGTGCGGAGAGCTTTTTGTACTTTGCTGAGTACAATTCCCTTTTCGTACAAGGACCAGAGGTACTAGGGAATAAAGCACGTTGGAAGCATTCTTTAACTGGTCTTTGGTTCTGATATCCGAGGTTGCTTGAGAGAGTAACTTCTGACTTTTCTTGATAAGCGTGAGACTGAGTAGGAGAGAAGGCTTCAAGTCTCTTTCTGATGGGACAACCAACAAAAACTTGTTAGGTCCTTGGTTCTTCAACAAGTAACCTCAGACGAGTGTTGGAAGTCGTGGAGAGACAGGTTGAAAACGTCTCTTGAAAGAAGTCAATAATCCTCGTCAGCAGACAGGTTGACTTTCGCTTATCAAGACAGTTAGTCATCTATATGAGCAGACAGATGATTTTTACTGTTTTAATTTGCACACTAGATAGACAGGTTAGCAACAAATATGACGATTAATTAAATCATTAACCAATGTTTAGTTCTCGTCAAAAATTAGGGAAATGCACATCAGACATTTTAGAGACATAACAATCTCCCCTTTTTGATGATGACAAACATTGAGATGATTTAATGAACCTCATAAAATATCAATAAAGAAAATAACATATATCAGATAGTTTGAAATTTTCTTAAGTGGACAGGTTTTGCAGATACTTGATCAAACATTAAGATTAATCATATAATCCGGTTAACTTAGTCACACATAAATTTGAATTGTCTTACTTAGAAATTATCAGAACAATCTTACTTAAGATTTATCAGAGCAATTATAGCAATTATCAGAACATACTTTGATCAACATACTTTGCTCATATCATATTCATATATTATTTTCTTATTAAGATCATATCACATTCATTCTCCCCCTTTTGTCAACAACAAAAAGGAGTAATCATAATAAAGAAATAAGGAAAGCAAGGAAGAAATATATTTTATTCATCATGAACATTTACAAGTATAAGGTAGTCTATAACAGAGAAACAAAAACTACATAGATTGACTAAGTAACAAATATAAGGCAGCAACCCTTTGCTCTAAGAGCAACCTAGCTCTCCTTTCTTCATCTAGCTGTCTTCTTAAGTCTTATACTTGCCCTTGATGCAGATGAAAGTCTTGTAAGGCCACTGTCTGAGAAGTGGAGGCTTCTGTAGACAGGCTTGAGCAAGAGACAGAAAGAGAAGAGTGCCAGGGTAAGGCTAAAACTGGGGGTGCCTTAGGTAGAGATGGGGGAGAGGTGATGGAAGGGAATAAAAGTTCATGGAGAGTTTGAAGGACATAGAAAGGAAGAAAGACGAATTTGAAGATAAGACTGATTCTGACAAAGTCAGTATCAGGTGAAGGAAACACACAGGAAAGTCTCTCGGACATAGACAGTCTGGTGATGGTTATTTGGATAGGTGGGGGAAGAGGTATTTGAGCTGATACAGATGGAGGGATAGGTAATAAGGAATCAATATGACAAAAGAAAGAATTTGATCCAGTAATTAACATAAAGAAATACCTAGACCTACGAGGTAGCATTACAACAGAAGCAGGATAGTGAGTTCCAGCTAAAGTTCTAATGAAGACAACAATAGGTAGGTAGAAGAAAAATTCTCTACAGGGGTTAAGAATATGAGGTGGAGGAGAAGGAATGAAAGAGACATGTGAGATACTAGCAAGCAAAAGAGATTGCAGATTAGACACAAAAAGTCTCAATGATATGCCAGTTTGTTTTTTGGGAGCAGAGTCCCTATGAACAACTGTGTGACAAATGATCATGTAATGACAGGTGAAACAAGAATTTTGAGTTTGAAAGGAGTGGACAGGTGAAGGAAGAGGAAATGCAACAGAGAGAGGTTGAACAAAAAGGGCAAATGGAGAAGAGACAGATGGGGTGATGATACCTTGATGTAAAGGGGAAGAAGGAGTTATCTGGTTTTCATATAGCTTCAACTTCTTGTGAGATGGAGACACTTGGTCATCCTCGGGCACAACTGTCCGAGCTTCTCCAGACAGGTCTTCTGCAGTGTTAGCTTCTCCAGGTATTTCAGTCTTTGCAGGTACTGGGTAACCAGATCTTCTCTTTTTGGGAATGATTCCCAAAATGAAAGTCTTCTTTGGTTCTTCCAGGACTTGTTCTGTCTGCTCCCCCTGAGCAGATGCTTCCTCTTTGCTAGGCTCACACTCAACTTGTCTGAACTTGGCAAAGGTCTTCACCAGCTACCTCTTCTTGCGGGGATGAGCAGGAACATCCACTAATTCCTCAGCTTCACTAGTCTTCCTCTTGGGAGAGGGTCTCCTCAGCTTGAACCTCAAGGGCTCAACTGTCTCAGCAGAATCTTCAGACACTGAAGGTTGCATCTCTGGAATTTGGTCTTGTCTGACCACCTTTCCAGATGGTTAGAACAGTCTCTTAGAAATGGGGACTTCAGATTCATCAGTGGAAACCACTGGTTCTTCCTCCTTCTGCTCAACAACAGGCTTCTTCTTCTTCTTCTTCTTATCTTCCTGTCTATGGGCAGTGACATGTCCACAAAGTGAACATTGTTGGAACCAAAGTAGTTTTGGATTTAAAAATCTCTAAGTTTTGATGCTAACAAAAGGATTAAATTTGCTTGGCAAAGTATTAGTTGAGATCTAACTAGTGCTTTCAGTTATGCAGGAACGTTTTTATAAGTAAAATAAACTTGGTATAAGTTTCAATTGAAAAATACGCGTCCACCCCTGTAGACGGGCTGCTCAAGAACTGTGGTAATTTTACCTTGTTGTTTTCTTTAGTAGACGAGGCTATAAATGAATACCTAAATAACTTGTTAGGTACAGCAAGTCCAAAGACTTGAAAATAAGCGCGTCCATCTTGCCACATCAGCAGACAGAAGTAATTACATGAAGAAAAAGAACTAAAACACAAAGTAATCTAGTAGACGAGTTCTAAATGCCACACCACTAGACGGAGATCTTTATAACTTATTAAGGAATAACAAGCCTGAAGACTTGATAGATAAAAGGACTTGCCACATCATCAGACGAGCTAAGAAAATTATCGAATAGACTTGGACTCTCATATGAGTAAGTAGACGGAGTTTCCTTTTAGACGAACTCCATCTTAGAATGAATTAAATGCAATCCGAATCTCTTATATTTATTTCAAATGATTGATATTTATTTCAAATGAATATTTGTTCTTCCCATTTGTTTTTATCCGATTTAATGTCTTGTTTCCTTTGAGAAAGTTCATAGTACTATCAAGGAAATACAAAAAGCAAAAAATACAATTGGAATTGCAAAACGATCTGTACGATGACATCTTTATTGTTGGACAAAAGCTGGGTTATACACAAAGGAGGAAAGAAAGTTTTTAAGGTACAATTGCTCAGAACAACGAGCCTCCATTTTGTGATTTTCTGATAACCAAGGATACTTTTCAACATGGCCAAAATCAAGCTATCAGTCTCAACGGATATCATGCATTTAATGCTATATCTAAACGAGATTATTCAAAGTAACCGTTGAAGAATCACAAGAGAAGAAGAAGGTCACTATAAATTGAAGACCTCAGATACTGAAGGGATAACTCTTGCCCGTACAATCTTGCTAGCTGAACTTTTGCCACTTGATTATCATTTATTACTTTATTCTTTCAAGAGAAAGGGTCTGTATTATTCATTAGTTTGAATATTGTTGTAATATTCAACTGATCTTAAATTGTCATATTTTCATACTTAGTGAGTTAAGAAGATCAACTTTTAAATCTCTTTGTTAGAGTTAGAGCCTGAAGAGGCTTGGTAAGAAAGGAATACTTGTAGCCTGAAGAGGTGTTGAATACTTGTTTGTAATCTATTTGGAGAAATAGTGGAAATATCCTTCAAGTCGAAGGGACTGGACATAACTCTTGGTTGGAAGAGAGTGAATCGGGATAAAATCTCTTGCGTGAATTTTCTATCCCTAAACTCTTCAGTTTTATTTGCTTATACTAACTGTGGGGTTTTTATATTGCTTTTGTTAAAGTTTTAAAAGGATCTTTGTCTTTGTGTGTGCTTCTATTTCATATCTCTTTGAGTGCAAAATTTGTTTTAAAGGTTGTTTTCAAAAATTATTAACAAACACAATTCAACCCCCCTTCTTGTGTTTGCCCGTGCCAACTTCAGTTGGTATCAGAGCTCAGCCTTGACAGGGTTGAGCATCTAACAAGTGCTTAGGCAGTACGATCCTACAATCATGGATGCAGAAGGACAAGCAATCAATAGACCCCTTCTCTTTGATGGAACTGATTATGATTATTGGAAAAAGAGGATGATGGCATTCTAGGATGCACGAGAATGTCGACATCTCGGGAACTAATAGAAAATGGCTACACCGAGCCAAGGAGTGAAGCTAGAGCCGCGCAGTGCCTAGAGCTGAATGGACTCAAGAGCAGAAAAGCCAACATTAACTAAACTTGAAAGCTAAGAACTATCTCATGTGTGCTATCACCAGATCTCGAGCATGACAAGGTTCATAGTTGCAACACTGACTAAAGAAATCCGGGATACTCTTGCACTAGCTCATGAAGGTTCTTCACAAGTGAAGGAATCAAAGATAAGCATCTTTGGTTCACCGGTATGAGCTATTCAAGATGACTGATCATGAAACTATAGACCAGATGTTTGGAAGATTCCAAACTATCACCAACAGATCTCGGTGAGAAAAATTTTGAGAAGTCTCTCAAAGCAGTGGAGACCTAAGGTATCTGCTATCCAGGAAGCAAAGAATCTGAATACTCTTTCTCTGGAAGAGCTTCTGGGTTCATTAAAAGTTCATGAACTTGAACTTGATGAAGAGGAAAACTCCAGAAAAGGAAAGTCCATTGCCTTAAAGGCCAAGAAAGCTAGTTCCTCAAAGATGCTTAAAGTTGCTAAGTCCTCAGATGAAGCTGATTCATCAAGTAATGAAGCTGACTCAGATGTGGATGAACTATCTTTCATCTCTAGAAAAATACAACACATGTGGATAAAGAAAGGTGGATTCAGAAGGAAGCAGTTCAACAAAAAATTCTCCAAGGAGAAGTCAGATTCCAAGGAGAAAAGTCCACCCCTGTGCTTTGAATGTAAGAAACCAGGACACTTCAAAGTTGATGCGCCCAGAACTAAAGGAGAAAAAGAAATTATTCAAAAAGAAGAAAGGCTTGATGACTACGTAGGAGGATCTTGACCTGTCTTCTTCAGATAAAGAAGATGAAGCAGGAGAAGATGCAAACATTTGCTTCATGGCTGACACTGCATCAGAAAGTGAATTCACTGATGCTGAGGTAATAGAATCTGATCCATCTATTCTTCTAACTGTTTTTGATGAATTGCCGCATGAATCATGCATACTGTCTAAAGAGTATAAGAGTCTCAAAAGGAAGTTTATTAAACTTTCTAGAGATTATGATATGGTCTGCACAGTAAATCAAAACCTCAGGGATGAAAATGAAACATTAAAATCAAACAATGTTAGTCTGACTGACAAGACTAAGTGTAAGTCTAATAGCTCTTATGAAGTTGAACAACTAAAACAAGATGTGACATACTTGATAGACTCTCTGTCAAAACTGGTTGGTAGCTCAGATAAATTAAATCTTATATTAAGATATTCTAGATCACCACATGACAAATCTAACATTGGTTATGATAGAGAGAAGCAAGATGCATCTCTGAATAAACCAAAAGTTAATACACAACATAAGACCTTTAAAGTTCGTCCACAGTACACTAAGTCAAAACCAAGCCCTTCCAATACTTACTGCAAAGTATGTGGAAAAAATGGGCATGTGTCATCTAAATGCATACATAACAAGCATGCAAAGCATTCACGACCTATGATCACCAACAAGAAAGGACCCAAGTCAATTTGGGTACCTAAAGATAAGATAATCCCTATTGCAGATCTGCTTAACAACAGGAAAGAAACAAAAGTCCTGGTACTTGGACAGTGGGTACTCACGACACATGACAGGAGAAAGGTATATGTTCCAAGACCTTAGACCCAAAGATGGTGGCTGGGTCACTTTTGGAGGAAACCAAAAAGGAAAGATCATTGGTATAGGTAAAATTGGTAAACATCCTTTTCCCTCCATTGATAATGTTCTGTTAGTAAATGGTCTTAAACACAATCTGCTTTACATTAGTCAATTATGTGATAGTGGGTTTGCTGTTTCATTTAATAAGAATATGTGTTCTGTCAAGGAAGCTGATGGATCACTCTTATTCACTGCCCAGAGGCAAAACAATCTGTATAAGATTGACTTAGAGGACCTCTCAAATCAAAGTGTGTCATGTCTAGTGTCCATTGAGGATGAACGATGGATTTGGTACAAAAGATTGGGTCATGCAAGTTTGAGATTAATCTCAAAACTGAAAAAGCATAACCTTGTAAGAGGACTACCAAACCCTAGTTTCAAATCTGATACTCCCTGTGATGCATGTCAGAAGGGAAAACAAGTCAAAGGTTCATTTGAATCTAAGAATATTGTTAGTACCAACAGACCACTAGAATTGCTACACCTTGATCTCTTTGGTCCAACAAGGACTACCTCTGTCAGTGGTAAGAAATATGGTCTTGTCATAGTAGACGACTACACTAGATGGACATGGGTTATGTTCCTTGCGCACAAGGATGAATCATTCAAGGTCTTTTATGTATTCTGTAAACGTGTACAGAATGAAAAAGGCATGTGTATAGCTTTAATTAGAAGTGATCATGGGATAAAATTTGTCAATGAGCTATTCCATGAGTTTTGTGAAGAAAGTGGTATTCAACACAACTTCTCAATATCAAGAACACCATAGCAAAATGGTGTGGTAGAGATAAAGAACAGGTTTCTTCAAGAGATGGCTAGGACTATGCTCAATGACAATTCTGTCCCTAAGCACTTTTGGGCTGAAGCCGTGAACACTGTCTGCTACATTCAAAACAGAATATACATTAGACCTATTCTGAATAAGACACCTTAAGAATTGTGGAAAGGTAGAAAACCCAATATTTCATACGTTTACCCTTTCGGATGTAAATGTTATATTTTGAATACAAAAGATCAACTTTGTAAATTTGATGCTAAAGTAGATAATGGAATCCTTCTAGGATTTTGTGAAACTTCAAAAGGCTTTAGAGTTTATAATTCTAGAACTCTAGTTGTAGAGGAATGTATTCATGTAAAATTTGATGACAAACAGCCTGATAAGAGACTATCAGAGCTAGATGAAGCTTTTGCAGATCTTGATCTAAATATCTCAGGAGAGAAACCAGAAATCAAGTCTGATATCCAAGTAGACGACTCTTCTCAATAACAACCAGAAACATCTACCTCTCAACAGGAAAATGCTCAGAAATCTTGGTATTTCAGAAATTACCATCCTCAAGATCAAATCATTGGTGACCCCAATGACAAGCTAAGAACTAGGTCAACCTTCAGAGAACAAAGTGATTCTGCTCTTGTCTTTGAATGTGAACCGAAGACAGTGGACGAAGCTCTAGTGGACGAAGGATGGATTCTTGCTATGCAAGAAGAGCTAAATCAGTTTGATAGAAGTGAAGTCTGGACGCTTGTACCCCTGCCTGAAGACAAGTCAGTCATTGGAACAAAGTGGGTCTACAGAAACAAGCTTGATGAAGATGGTAAGGTTGTGAGAAACAAGGGAAGACTTGTTGCTCAAGGCTACTCTCAAGAAGAAGGTATAGACTACACTGAAACTTTTGCACCGGTTGCTAGACTAGAAGCTATAAGAATTTTAATATCGTTTGCTGCACATCATAGCTTTATGCTTTTTCAAATGGATGTTAAAAGTCCCTTCTTAAATGGATTTATTAATGAAGAAGTATATGTCATGCAACCTCCTGGCTTTGATTATACAAATCACCCTGAACATGTTTATAAGCTTAAGAAAGTACTGTATGGACTTAAACAAGCTCCTAGAGATTGTTACGATAGGTTAAGTTCATTTCTAATGGAAAGTGGTTTTAACAGAGGACAGGTAGGAACAACTCTATTTAGAAAATCTATTAAGTCAGATTTCATTATAGTACAGATTTATGTTGATGATATCATTTTCGGTGCTACTAATGAATCTCTGTGAAAGGAATTCTCTAAGTTAATGCAGAAAGAATTTGAAATGAGCATGATATGAGAACTCAAATTCTTCCTTGGACTTCAAGTTAAACAATCTATGGACGAGATGTACATCCATCAAACTAAGTATACAAAGGAACTTCTAAAGAGGTTTAAGATGGATGATTGCAAACCAATGAACATTCCTATGCATCCCACTTCAATACTGAACAAAGATGATAAAGAGAAAAAGGTAGACCAAAAGGTATATAGAGGTATGATAGGATCTCTTTTATATCTGACTGCGTCTAGGCCTGATATAATGTTCAGTGTTTGCTTATGTGCTCGTTTTCAATCTGATCCTAGAGAGTCTCATCTTTAAACAGTTAAAAGAATATTTAGATATTTAAAAGGTACTACTAATCTGGGTTTGTGCTTTAAGAAAAATGATGATTAAAGATTAGTTGGTTTTTGTGATTCTGACTATGCTGGAGATAGAATTGAAAGAAAAAACACCAGTGGAGGATGTCACTTCATTGGAGCTAACCTAGTATCTTGGTCAAGCAAAAGGCAAGGTATCACTGCTCTATTAACTGCTAAAGCAGAGTACATATCAGTTGCATGCTGCTGCTCACAACTTCTATGGATTAAACATCAATTGGAGGACTACAATGTATTTGTAAGTAGTATTCCACTTATGTGTGATAATACTGCTGCAATCAATTTATATAAGAATCCAATATTGCATTCTAGAGCTAAGCATTTAGAAATCAAACCTCATTTTATTAGGGATTATGTGCAAAAAGGTGTGTTTGATGTTCCATTTGTAGATACTGACCACCAATGGGCATATATCTTCACTAAACCTCTAGTTGAGGACAAATTTATTGATAAGCCTCTGGCTCATCTAGTTTTATAACTAGAAGATCCATGGTTTTGTGCTAATTATATCTCGTTTTTCGCCCCAAATTGGATCTAATTGTCCTCAAGCAACATTTTGAGTCTCTTAAGTAGTTTTAGTATGTTTTAGCTAGTTTTGAGTCAAATAAAGCACTTACTGCTATTTCATATTTTCAGGTTAATAAGAAGAGCAAAAAGGGAATGACACTTGAAGCAGAAGCCATCACGCCCAGGTTGTGACACTGGTCACGGCCGTGATGAGCTATCCATGAAAGTCAGAAAACATCACGCCCGGTAGTGATACCCATCCACGGGCGTGATGAGAAATCCACGAAGACCAGAAGACATCACGGCCCAACCGTGAAGCCCATCACGGGCGTGATGAGAAGGCCCTGAAGAACAGAATTAGTCACGGCCTAGCCATGATGGAGGTCACGGCCGTGACAGGTCAGCACCCAAAGTCAGAATTGATCATGGCCTAGCCGTGATGGAGATCATGGCTATGACAGACCAGAATTTGAATGCGCGCCCTTGACAGAAGCGGTCACGGCCTGGCCGTGATGGCCATCACGGTCGTGACGAGCACCTGATCTATAAAAAGGCATCAGGGCAGACAGAACAGACATCCAATTTTCACCATTTACATATTATTTTCTTAGGTTTTTGTCATGTTTGTAATGGAGAACTAATCCCCGGAGATTAGTCTGCTGTAATCGGTTTCCGCCGACACTTGAGGTTCCATAATTCCCGGATCAATTTGATTGTCTCTTTCAATATTATGCTATATGCCTTGTTTGCTTAATTCAAGTTGTATAGAACAAGTATTGATTTATTTCAATGAATGTATGTTCCTATACCTTGATCGCGTTCCCTTAATTCACGTGTGTTCAATCGTGATTGCTTAATTCAAGAGAGCTTCAATCCGTTTGCTTAATTCGGAATTAGGAACATATATCTCGTAGTGTCAATTTCGCTTGTTAATTGTTGCTACAATCGAAAAAAGGATTAGAATCCGCTTAGGGCGTGGGAATTATATGAATCAATGATGGTGGGAAACCGAAACAGTAGATTAATCGTTTTTAGCTTATTGATTACCACTTAATTGCTATGTTTTATGCTCTGTCTTCTCAATCAAATTTCAATCTAAAATCCCCCTCCCAATCGATTAATAGGTTAATAACAATTCAAGAATCTTTGAGATACGATACTCGAGTTGTCGTGCCCTAACTACAGTTTTTCTAATTACTCGTTTTTGAACCGTGTGTGACAGCGGATCAAATTGGCGCCGTTGTCGAGGACTCTTGTTGTTATTAACAGTTTTTTTTATTTTCTTTTAGTTCTGGCTACTAGGTCTGCTTGTTCTGACTTGTTTGATTTTGACCCTGAAATTGAGAGAACCTTGCACACACACCGTAGAGCAATTCAGGCTAGCACTAGTTCACCAACCAATTGTGATTCTGATTCTGAACTTGTTTTTGATAACATGGCTGATCAAAGAACATTAAGACAGCTTGCTGCTCCTGATGTTAATTATAATGGTTTATGTATTGAATATGTTGGTGACGTTGCCCCTTTTGAATTGAAATCTGGTTTAATACACTTGTTGCCAAGGTTTAGTGGTCTTGCAGGTGAGGATCCACATAAGCATCTGAAGGAATTCCAGGTTGTTTGTTCTACACCTCTAAGACCTGAAGGAATAACAGAAGATCATATCAAGCTGAGAGCTTTCCCATTCTCACTTCAAGGTGCTGCGAAGGATTGACTGTATTATCTTGAGCCGAATTCCGTTTCAACCTGGAATGATTTGAAGAAAGTCTTCCTAGAGAGATACTTCCCTGCCTCCAGAGCTACATCAATCATAAAAGAAATATGTGGTATTAGACAAAGCAATGAATCATTGGCCGAGTACTGGGAGAGATTTAAGAAGTTGGTGTCCAGCTGCCCTCAGCACCAGATTTCCGAGCAACTACTTATTCAGTACTTTTATGAGGGATTGCTACCAATGGGCAGAAACATTTTAGATGCTGCTAGCGGGGGAGCACTTGTTGATAAGACTCCAACTGCTGCCAAGTCATTGATTGAGAACATGTCTCTCAATTCCCAACAGTTCACAACTAGAAACAACTCTGTCGAAACAAAGGGTGTGAATGAGATCCATGTTTCTTCTTCCAACAAAGCCCTTGAAACCAAACTTGATGAGCTCACTTCTTTAGTGAAACAGTTGGCAGTGGATAAAGTTCAAACAACAAGATTGTGTGGTATTTGTACTTCTCCTGAACACCTGACCGATGCATGTCCCATTCTGAAAGATGAGCCGGTCACTGATTTGCCTCAAGCATATGCAGCCAATCTTTACAATCAAGGCAACAATCAGAACAGGTACAACATTCCTGACCTTTACACTAACAAGTACCACCCCAACTGGAGAAACCATCCAAACCTTCGGTATGGAAACTCGTCCGCACAACAACAACAACTAATGGCACCACCACAGAACTCTCCCCAAGTGACCACCTCTGCACCTTCCGGACCTTCACTAGAGGACCTTGTCAAGCAAATGGCTGCAAACAATCTCCAGTTTCAGCAGCGAACGGATTCTAGTATTCTTACTTTGCAGACACAGATTAGACAGCTTGCCACTTCGATGAATTCCATGCAGCAAGCTCAAGGATCGAACCAACTACCTGCACAAACAGTGGTGAATCTTAATGCCCTGAATCCTAATGTGAGTGCAATTACTTTGATATCCGGAAAGGTTGCAGAACCAGCCCCTGAAAAAGATAAAAGAACTGTTGAGGTAACACCTGAACCGTCTGTTGTTGTTGAGGCTGAAAAAGAGTATGTGCTACCAATTCCCTTCCCGCAAAGAGTGCTGAAAAATAAAAAAGGTTGATGAGGAAGACAAAGAGAGAGAGATTCTGGATGTATTCAGAAAAGTGGCGGTAAACATTCCGCTTCTTAATGTGGTTAAGCAGGTTCCGGAATACGCAAAGCTTCTGAAGGATTTGTGTACACACAAGAGGAGGTTGAAGGGAAATGAGAGAGTCAATTTGGGGCGAAATGTTTCAGCCCTCATTCAACCTAAACCTGCACCTGAAAAGGGTATCGTTTCAACCCTCAGTCAGGCAATGCCACAGAAATGCAAGGATCCGTGGACTTTTGCTATTCCATGTACCATTGGGGACAATAAATTCGATAACTGCATGTTGGATTTGGGAGCTTCAATTAATGTTATGCCTACTTCTGTTTTCAACAATCTTGATCTTGGTCCTTTGCAGCACACAGGTCTTACCATTCAGTTGGCAAACAGGACCAATGCTCGCCCCATTGGAATAGTAGAAGATGTGCTTGTCCAAGTTAATGACTTGATTTTCCCTGCTGATTTTTACATTCTGGACATGGCAGAAGAAAAGAATTCAAGCAGATCACCAATCATTCTGGGCAGACCGTTCATGAAAACGGCGAAAACAAAGATTGATGTTGACGATGGAACCATGTCCATGGAATTTGGTGACATTGTTGCGAAATTCAACATTTTCGATGCTATGAAGCATCCCTTGGAAGAGCATTCTGTTTTTCAAATAGAGTTGCTTTCTGAAATTATTGATGACACTTATCATGATTTGGTTGCAGCTGCTGATTTTCCATCTGTTTCTGGTTTTAATGATGTTTACTCATGTGCTAATTGCACTAACACTGACCTTTGTGATGTTTGTGCTGAGATTGATGCTGCCTTGTGTTGGGAATTTGCGCATAAAACAAAAAGAAACGCAGCGGAAAAATTCTCATCGAAGGATCCTTGCGAATGGTCATGATTCATGATTAGAAGGTTTACCTCTTGAATCAATGGCTGTTGATCAGAATTCGTCTATCACAAACACCGCACGAACGATGTCTCTAAAGGTATCCACACGAGCAGATTCCGTGAACGTCCAACGTCACGAACCCGAAGCGTCTCTGTCTCACAGTGCTAGCTTTAAAACTGAGACTTGTTGTTCACACTTACTCTCTATGTGCGGCTAGGTTATCAACCGTGTGGGCACAACAACTTAAGTGGTCTACTTATAGTAGTGCCTCCTTAAGTGAGTTAGTGAGCAACATTTGACCTAAGCCCATGTACTATGCGCTAGGCCCAATAGGAAAGTCCAACTCTCCTTTTAATGTTTCTTTTAATCCGCTCTTATGTGTGTGACCCTATAGGTTCCCAAAACGTTGGTAGTAATATTAAATCCCATTTAATATTACAAACAGTGAGCGGTATCTAGCAATACATCACTGCTACCTAAGTAGTGAGAAAGTCAGTGATTTGATGAAACCTTTCTGTGACAAATATTCATGTGCATTATTATCCCTTTGTCCATATATCTATATTGAACACAAGACATAGAATGTGTCACCCTTGTATGGTTCAATATCATGTTCCCTGATACCCGAGTAGACTTAACAACAAATGAGGTCAATATCTCATATTGACTCATTTCAGCACGGCCATGCATTTTACAGTCTCACTCTATCAGGGGCCCCACAGATATTACTCCTGTTATGTAGGAGGGACAAATTCCATCTAGGTCACTCACATCCCTCTGCACGGCTCGTGGTATGCCCAATGACCGTCTTTATAATCATCCTATTACAGATGACGTTTGACGATATTAAAGCACACGACTCCTCATGTAGGGATCGTAGTGATTTCAGGTCGAAGGATTGCATACACCATTGTCACTATGAGAACTACTTATGACACTCACATAACGCTCCATGTAGTGTTCTCATGGTGGGTCAATCCAGTACATCATTACTCTAATGTGTACCTATGTGACAACTCGATATCTCATATCCATGACCCGTGAGATATGGCCATCAGTCTGCACACATAATAGTCTCAATGTATTATTATTGTCCTTATTAATAAAATACTTGACTACGGATATTTAAGAATAGGATTTCATTGTTCAATAGTGTCTCACGATCAAGTCATATACTTGATATTCTATTAAACTGAAATTTCTATTCTGAGGACTTTATTATGTTTAAACAAGTAACACAATAAACTGGAATGTCTCATATCATATATATATAATAGCAAGATACAAATGTAAGTCTAAAGAAATACAGTGGCCTCTAGGGCTTACACCAACACCTTGCAGGGTGACATTCTAAATGAAGCTGTTTATTCTGCTGAAGTTCTTGACAGCACGGCTGCCCCAAACATACCATCTATTGAGCAGCCACCCTCCTTGGAGCTTAAGCCACTTCCTGGAAATCTGAAATATGCTTATTTGGAGGGGAATGAAAAACTTCCGGTCATAATTTCCTCTAACCTTGATTTTGACCAGGAAACTAAGCTCTTTGAGGTTTTGAAGAAGCATAAGAAGGTGATTGGGTGGACCTTGGCCGACATACCTGGTATTAGCCCATCCAGGTGTATGCATAGGATTCTGTTGGAGGATGGGGCTAAAACAGTTAGGCAGCCTCAAAGGCGGCTCAACCCTTTGATTCTTGATGTTGTAAAGAAGGAGGTAACAAAACTCTTGCATGCGGGTATCATATATCCGATCTCTGACAGTAATTGGGTGAGCCCAGTGCAAGTTGTACCTAAGAAATCTGGACTCACAGTGGTAAAAAATGGAAACAATGAACTTGTCCCCACTAGAGTTCAGAATAGCTGGAGAGTTTGCATTGATTACAGGAGATTGAATCAGGCTACTAGAAAGGATCACTTTCCTTTGCCGTTCATCAATCAGATGCTTGAACGGCTAGCCGGTAAATCACACTATTGTTTCCTTGATGGTTTTTCAGGTTACTTTCAGATCCACATTGCACCAGAGGATCAAGAAAAGACAACTTTTACGTGCCCTTTCGGCACGTTTGCTTACAGGAGAATGTCATTTGGTCTTTGCAACGCTCCTGGCACATTCCAGAGATGCATGATTAGTATTTTCACTGAATATATTGAGAATTGCATGGAAGTGTTTATGGATGACTTTATTGTTTATGGCTCCTCATTTGATGCATGCTTGAATAGTTTGAATCCGGTATTGGAGAGATGCATTGAAACCGACCTTGTTTTGAATTATGAAAAACGCCATTTTATGGTTGAACAGGGGAATTGTTCTAGGGCATATTATTTCTGAAAAGGGTATTTCAGTAGATTCTGCTAAGATTGAAGTGATTTCTACACTGCCTTACCCATCTTGCGTTCGCGAGATTCGCTCTTTTCTTGGTCATGCAGGTTTTTACAGGCGCTTCATAAAGGATTTTAGCAAGATAGCTCTTCCTCTATCAAACTTGTTGAAGAATGATGCCATTTTCAACTTTGATGACAACTGCAAAAAGGCGTTTGATTTCTTGAAGAAAGCATTGACCTCTACTCCCATCATCCAGCCTCCTGACTGGACCCTCCCTTTTGAGATTATGTGTGATGCCTCTAAATATGTCGTGGGGGCGGTCCTTGTACAAAGGGTGGACAAGGCTGCACATGTTATTTATTATGCTTCTGGAACTTTAGATTCTTCACAGGCTAATTACACTACCACTGAAAAGGAACTTCTAGCTATTGTTTTTGCTCTTGATAAATTCAGATCATATTTGCTAGGTTCCAAGGTTGTTGTTTTCATCGACCATGCAGCTCTAAAGTACTTGTTGAAGAAACCAGAAGCAAAATCGAGATTGATTCGGTGGATGTTTTTGCTCCAAGAGTTTAGTGTGGAGATCAAGGATAAAAGTGGAGCTGAGAACTTAGTGGCTGATCACTTGAGCAGAATAGAGAGGGATGAGGATCCTTCCCCCATTCAGGATGACTTTCCTGATGAGCAGCTTCTACAGTTACATGGGGTAACTCCTTGGTTTGTTGATATTGTTAATTACCTTATTCTTTGGTGTTTTTCCGACGAGGATGCAACTAGGTCACAAATTCACAAACTCAAGAGTGATGCCAAATATTATGTTTGGGATGATCCATATCTTTAGAAATTTGGTAGTGATCAGGTAATTAGAAGATGTGTCCCCGACTATGAGATTGAATCTATTTTGCATTTTTCTCATGCTTCTCAAGTAGGGGGACATTTTGGGCCACAAAGGACTGCAAGAAAAATCCTGGATTCAGGTTTTTATTGACCCACTATTTTTAAGGATGCTTATGAGATCTACCGCACTTGTAAGGAGTGTCAGATAGCAGGTACAACCATCACTCGTAAGAGTGAAATGCCTCAGCAACCTATGCTTTTCTGTGAGGTATTTGATGTGTGGGGAATTGACTTTGTGGGTCCTTTCCCTACATCTTTTGGTTTTCTCTATATTTTGCTTGCTGTTGATTATGTTTCAAAGTGGGTGGAAGCTATCCCCACTAGGACTAATGATTCCAGAGTTGTTGCAATTTTGTCAGGTCCAATATCTTTTGCAGGTTCGGAATACCTCGTGCTATCATAAGTGACCAAGGCACTCATTTCTGTAACCGCACTATGGAAGCTTTAATCCGAAAGTATGGAGTTGTGCACAGGGTCTCTACTGCATATCACCCCCAAACTAATGGGCAGGCTGAGATCTCAAACAGAGAAATCAAACAGATCTTAGAGAAAGTGGTGCAGTCAAATAGGAAGGACTGGAGCCGTCGTCTAGAAGACGCACTTTGGGCTCAATGAACAGCTTTCAAGACACCAATAGGGATGTCTCCCTATAGACTTGTGTTCGGTAAGGCACGTCATCTTCCTGTAGAAATTGAGCACCGTGCTTATTGGGCGGTCAAAGGTTGCAATTTGGAAATGCAAAAGGCGGGCATTGAAAGGAAGCTCCAATTGCAGCAGCTTGAAGAGCTTAGGTTGGAGGCCTATGAAAGCTCTCGAATTTATAAAGAGAAAACTAAGCACTTCCATGATAAGATGATTTCTAGGAAGGAATTCTCTATGGGCCAACAGGTTTTATTGTTTAACTCCCGCCTAAAAGTGATGGCTGGGAAACTTCGGTCCAAGTGGATTGGCCCATTCATTGTTACTGATGTTTTCCCTCTTGGTGCGGTAGAAATAAAAAGTGCAAGTGGCAACAAGTCCTTTAAGGTTAATGGGCAGCGCTTGAAGCTATTCCATGAGAGCTCGGTGCCTGAGGATGCAACCGTGGAAGAGATTTCCTTGGAAGCGCCCACATACACCACAACTTGATCAGGGAGCACTTTCTCCTTTCCCTCACTCTTATTTTATATTGATGTTCTTTCATTGAGGACAATGTATGCCTTAAGTGTGGGGGAGGGAACCAATTGCTTTGTTTTTGTTTTCTTTCCCTTTTCCGTTTGTTTTTGAATTTAGCTCTTGAATAATTTGAGAAGATCAAGAGTATGTGTGTGAGTGTTGTGTCGGCAGGCTTGGTGGATTTTAATTAAATTTATCATAGATTGATTGCATGGTACTTGTTGACTGTTGATGATTTCCCCATAGGTTTTGAAAAAAAACTGAAAATTGATCCCCATGTGAAAAATTGAAAACTGAACTTTGAGAAATTTTGTTGTGATTGCATGATTTATGACAAGTTTGGGGTGAAGGGGTGAACACACTAGGAATTGTATCTCGGTCAAACAATTTTCAAAAATGTGCAGGTGAGGAATTTGAGCCTCCAACATATTCTTAATTGTGTGAATCATTTTTAAGTTGCACTTTCCCGAATTTGCTTGAATCTCTTCATGGTTTGCATGTTTATGTGGTTGCATCAGATGATTTAGGCAATTTTCTTTGAAATAACTACTTGGCCTAAAAAGAACCATCCCTAATGCATGTTCCCTAGTTAGCCACATTGAGCCTAATAAGCTTATTGTTTCTTGATGACCTTATATTATAAGCCAAAAATCTGAAAAAAACCATGTTAACCCGATCCTAGGATTAGGAGAGCATGGAAGCTTAGAAAGAGAAGGGTCGAAAGAAACTAAGTTTGGGGTGGCTACAAAGGTCTGATATGTCATTCTGGGTTGAGAAAAAGAAAAAAATAAAGGTTGGAGCCAAAGGCAAGAAAAAAAAAAAGAAAAGTAAAAAAATGTCAAAAGTAGGGTATTATGAAGAAAAAGGCTGTAGTCACCCAAATCAAAAAGAAAAATGGAAAAAAGGAATTAGAGTGGAAATTCAAAGTGTAAACAGTTTCATGCTCTCTTAATTCCTAGGGATGTAAAGCCTAGTACCTTTGAATATCCTACCCTTAGCCAAGCCCCATTACAACCTTTAAAATACCTTCTGATGTTGCACGCATGTTTTCGTGGGAACTATTTTTGAGATGAAAATCAAATTCATGGGAATTGCTCTTGAAATGCGAAATTGAGTGAAAAGTTGGTAGCCTAGACAAATTGAGCGAATGAGTAAAATATTAAATGCCCTTGTGAGGAAGTCGATTGTTTGAAATTGGTGATCTCCCTTTTGTGTGTAACTTGGATCCTCAACTCAGATTACTGATTGCATGAATGATGGAATTCTCAATTGTTTAAAGTAAATGAATGTGGGGATTACATTGTTGCAAGGGGGTAAAACATTGAAGAAAAATTGTATTGATGAATTGCATGAAATTCGTGCGAAATTGGTTGAATCCTTTAAGCTTGCCAAGTTTGAGTCTTTTTGAGTTTTAGTTTGCTTGGGGACAAGCAAAGTTCAAGTTTGGGGTATTTTGATAAGCCTCTGGCTCATCTAGTTTTATAACTAGAAGATCCATGGTTTTGAGCTAATTATATCTCATTTTCGCCCAAATTGGATCTAATTGTCCTCAACCAACATTTTGAGTCTCTTAAGTAGTTTTAGTATGTTTTAGCTAGTTTTGAGTCAAATAAAGCACTTACTGCTATTTCATATTTTCAGGTTAATAAGAAGAGAAAAAAGGGAAGGACACTTGAAGCAGAAGCCATCACGCCCAGGTCGTGACACTGGTCACGGTCGTGATGAGCTATCCATGAAATTCAGAAAGCATCACGGCCCAGCCGTGATACCCATCACGGGCGTGATGAGAAATCCCTGAAGACCAGAAGACATCACGGCCCAGCCGTGATGCCCATCACGGGCGTGATGAGAAGGCCCTGAAGAACAGAATTGGTCACGGCCTAGCCATGATGGAGGTCACGGCCATGACAGGTCAGCACCCAAAGTCAGAATTGATCACGGCCTAGCCGTGATGGAGATCACGGTCGTGATAGACCAGAATTTGAATGCGCGCCCTTGGCAGAAGCGGTCACGGCCGTGACGCGCACCTGATCTATAAAAAGGCATCAGGGCAGACAGAACGGACATCCAATTGTCACCATTTACATATTATTTTCTTAGGTTTTTGTCATGTTTGTAATGGAGAACTAATCCCCAGAGATTAGTCTGCTGTAATCGGTTTCCACCGACACTTGAGGTTCCATAATTCCCTGATCAATTTGCTTGTCTCTTTCAATATTATGCTATATGCCTTGTTTGCTTAATTCAAGTTGTATAGGACAAGTATTGATTTATTTCGATGAATGTATGTTCATATACCTTGATCGCGTTTGCTTAATTCGCGTGTGTTCAATCGTGATTGCTTAATTCACGAGAGCTTCAATCCGTTTGCTTAATTCGGAATTAGGAACATATATCTCGTAGTGTCAATTTCGCTTGTTAATTGCTGCTACAATCGAAAAGGGATTAGAATCCGCTTAGGGCATGGGAATTATATGAATCAATGATGGTGGGAAACCGAAACAGTAAATTAATCGTTTTTAGCTTATTGATTACCACTTAATTGCTCTGTTTTCTGCTATGTCTTCTCAATCAAATTTCAATCTAAAATCCCCATCCCAATCGATTAATAGGTTAATAACAATTCAAAAGTCCTTTTGATACGATACTCGAGTTGTCGTGCCCTAACTACAGTTTTTCTAATTACTCGTTTTTGACCCGTGTGCGACACCGGATCATTTATCTTTATAAGAAAGCATTTGAATATGTTGTTTGTGGATTGAGCTAGTATATTTATGGTTAATTTGGTCGTCCATTTCATGTTTTCTCTGCACGTCCACTAGTCATGATGTCCAGAGCAAGTAAAATCTACACGTCCTCTACCTATGTCTTTACACGTCCACTCTTAGTCTTGTGTGGACTCGTCTATATACACATTTTTTGCTTATATTAATTTGTTCTTGAACACATTCTTATAAAATGCTTCTCTTTCCTTGCTGAGTCAGCTACCCTCATCAATCCCATCAAGACCTTTTTACGGTCCCAAGTTACCAACACCGTTTTATCATAATGACATGTCATATCAAAAGTTTTTTTTTTAAAAATAAACATTTTGATATTCAAAATTCCTTTAAAAGAAATCTTTTCCCTCTGAGAAAGACTTTAAGCTTCCATAATCTCTCCAGCTATCTCTCTTCACCTCTCTCTACTCTCCAAACCCTGAGCTCTTTGATCATTTACAATGGCATCTTCAACCTTCAACGTGGACAAACTCAACTTAGCTATAGAGCATCTTTTCAATCTTAGTGTGATAAAAGACTACAATCTTGACATAAGCAAATATGTCAATGCAGCTGGCTGGGATGGACTCTTGGCGGAGAAAGTCTCCGTTTTCCCAAATCTTGTTAGGGATTTTTGGAGAAACATCCAACTGACAGAAACTGGCTTCTACTCAACTGTATTAAGAAAGAAGATTACAGGCTCAGAAAAGACTATTGCTGAAGCAATCTTCTGTGCTCAGGAAGGTCTCGTTTTCATTGAGTCTTGGGAAGAAGACTTGGGCGGCTCTGAGACTATAGAAGTCTGTCTCATAAAGGAGGACACGGTCAGGACTCACTCGTGGAAGACTGTTGAAATGAGGGATATCGTTCGTATCCTTCACTAGCTTCTCAACAAAGTGGTGCTTCACAAGGTTGGATCAAAGGACAACCTTTCGTCTCTTCAAAAATTCTGTCTGTGCCATCGTCTCACAGACAATAATCAATCTTCCAAGAATCCTTTATGAAAGATTCAGAGATGCAGTGATGAACAAGAAAAGACTCTCTGCACTTTCTTTATACCACCTTCAAGAAAAGACTCTCTGCACTTCCCGAGGAGCAAGCGAGGTTACTGACTGATAAACCAATGTCTGCTGCAGACTTTGGAAAGGTGAACATAGCCAGCATTAACCTCAGTACGTATGCTGTTGCTGCAATGGCTAAGACTGTGGAATTAATAGTGGCTAAAGAAGAGATGATTGAATAGAATAATGCAGAAGTCCAAGGGGTTAGAAGCATAACCAGGCAAAAGACAACTGCTACAAGAAAGCCTGCCCCCAAAAGACCAGCAAGTGGGATTGCTCTCAGGGAGCCTTCTGATGCCCCTGCTGCAAAGAGGCCAAGGAAGATTATCCTCTCTCATAATGAAGATGAGGAAGCTGATGAGGATAGCATTCCTATCAGCTATATCCTAAAGAAGCAGAAGACCTCTGTTGCTGCTGCTGAGGCCGTTGTGCCCGATCCTTCAACTGTACCAACAAAACCAAGGAGACAAGCAAGAAGAAAATCTAGGTCAACTAAAACTCCTAAGGTAACTATCTCGCCAATGATCCTGTTCAATTAGCAGTAGATGACCTTGTATCCAGTTTAGAAGCTAGGGACGGATGATATGCCTATCCCCTCTTCAAATGACGTATATATTCCCACACCTCTCTCACCCCAACCAACACAAACAACCACCTCACAAGCCGATGATCCCTGGTTAAATCAACCAGATGAAAGCATTTCCCGTGGTGCACCTTTCCCCAAACCTCTGAGAACCCTATTTCCTCCCCTCATCCCAACTTCCGTCCTTTACAATGGCAAATCTTAGGATTGGGCCAAAGTAAAAAGAGAATGGGAAATTCTGTTTCACTCTCACAATCTGAACCATAACTCATCCTAAACAGATGGTATTCTCTACCCATATATGAGGAAGAAGTTAGTCAATCTGTTGAACCCCTCTACCTACCTCACCCAGAGTGTCAATTAATCAAAACCGTAGCTTCTCAAATGCACAATAATTTAGGGCCTTTTGTCACCCACCTACCTTTATCCAAATTCCCCCCAAGAAAATTTACCCAAACCTTGTCAAAACTCCTCCATTCATGCCAATTACTGATGGAGTTGAGAGACACATTATACCCGTCTGGGAGACTGACCACAAGAGGAAGAATCTTCCTACTATTCCTGAGAAGAGAGCTAGATCATCTAAGCATGTCCCCATGATCATGCCAAGGGACACAAAATGGATGTCCTTTGAGCATCCCAGAATCTATGGGAGGGCTGCTGATTTGTTTATGGATCAACTCTGCTATGATATGCTGAAATGGGAGTTCAGCCAACTCAGAGCTGATAGAGATGCAAATTTTGTTCCTCAATCCTGGCTGAGGCATAAGGAAGCAACCAGGGTTAGAATCAAGCCTTACAGGATCTATCCGAGATTGACAATGCTGGATCTTAACAAGGACAAGGACTTGAAGAATAGAAGGTTCAAGGGAGTGATACTTGAAGCTGAGTCGGCATTGCTTGACCTTGATCAAAAGAATTTTGATTACTCAATGTTGGATTTCCTTCAAAATAATGAATCCATTGAGTTAAAAGATGAGCACAAAGCTGCTGACTTTTGGAAGTCACACTTAATTCACTGCACCAGAAAGGTATCTTCCTCTAGGTTGTCTGAAGCAGATAAGGAAGATATTCCCAAGGTCAGAGGAAAGTGTGGACTCTCACACTTTAGGTACATGATATATAAAGACCTCTGGGGACTTCCAATCAATAGCAGAAATATGGAATTTGTCTACCCTGTTATATGGGCAAAAGAAATCATAGTAAAACCCAAACCTACTCCAAAGCTTATCTCAGATGACCTTGTTGCTGAAGCAAATGGACAAATTGTCATGGCTGATAATTTGGAAGACACTGCTCAATCCTATCACCAACAGAGCTCATCAGAAAAACAATCTTCTCAACCTTTGGCAATAGTTGTAATGCACCCTGAAGATCAGTCAAGAACTCTGAGCATTCTTCAAGAATCTGCAGAAAGCTCAAAGACTCTGCCATCAAATATTGAAGAAGTTCTTGGAAAGCTGGTTGATGAAAGGGTTGGCAAATTAGTAGATGAAAAGGTTGACAAGATAGCTGAGAAGATCAAGGAGGATGTTCGTTAGCAGGTTCAAACCTCAATGGCTCCAACCTTAGAGGTTGTGAATAAAATGCTTGAATTTCTTATGGATTTCAAGAAGAGTCAAACTCAGAATCCTCCTCCACCACCTCCATCTGCTTAGCCTTCATTTTTTTTTCTTCTTTTGTACTGACAATGATGATCCTCTCCTTCTTACCTTTTTGGCTGATGACAAAAAGGGGGAGAAAGGAAAAGAAAGAGAATTATATATATAAAGTCAGTTGTTGAAAATCTCTTATGTGTTTGCATTTGCATATTCTTTTCTCCTTGATATATTGCTCTGATATACTTGTGTTTATATAGACTATAAGAATGATAAGTGTTTGTACCTATCTGTTAGTCTGCTTAAGTATTTGAATACTTTGTCTTAGTGGGAGCCTTACAAAATCTCTTAGACTTGCTTTTCAAATTTAATTAGTTTTGTCATCATCAAAAAGGGAGAGAGTGTTGGAACCAAAGTGGTTTAGGATTTAATAATCTCTAAGTTTTGATGCTAACAAAAGGATTAAATTTGCTTGGCAAAGTATTAGTTGAGATCTAACTAGTGCTTTCAGTTATGCAGGAACGCTTTTATAAGTAAAATAAACTTGGTGTAAGTTCTAATTGAAAAATACGCGTCCATCCCTGTAGACGGTCTGCTCAAGAACTGTGGTAATTTTACCTTGTTGTTTTCTTTAGTAGACGAGGCTATAAATGAATACCTAAATAACTTGTTAGGTACATCAAGTCCAAAGACTTGAAAATAAGCATGTCCATCTTGCCACGTCAGCAAACAGAAGTAATTAGATGAAGAAAAAGAACTAAAACACAAAGTAATATAGTAGACCAGCTCTAAATACCACGTCACTAGATGGAAATATTTATAACTCATTAAGGAATAGCAAGTCTGAAGACTTGATAGATAAAAGGATTTGTCACGTCATCAGACGAGCTAAGAAAATTATCGAATAGACTTGGACTCTCATATGAGTAAGTAGATGGAGTTTCCTTTTAGACGAACTCCATCTTAGAATGAATTAAATGCAATCTGAATATCTTATATTTATTTCAAATTATTGATATTTATTTCAAATGAATATTTGTTCTTCCCATTTGTTTTTATCCGATTTAATGTCTTGTTTCCTTCGAGAAAGTTCGTAGTACTATCAAGGAAATAAAAAAAGCAAAAAGTACAATTGGAATTACAAAATGATCTGTACGATGACATCTTTATTACTGGATAAAAGCTGGGTTATACACAAAGGAGGAAAGAAAGTTTTTAAGGTACAATTACTTAGAACAATGAGCCTCCATTTTGTGATTTTCTGATAACCAAGGATACTTTTCAACATGGCCAAAATCAAGCTATCAGTCTTAATGGATATCATGCATTTAATGCTATATCTAAACGGGATTATTCAAAGTAACCGTTGAAGAATCACAAGAGAAGAAGAAGGTCACTATAAATTGAAGACCTCAGATACTGAAGGGATAACTCTTGCCCGTATTCATTAGTTTGAATATTGTTGAAATATTCAACTGATCTTAAACCGTCATATTCTCACACTTAGTGAGTTAATAAGATCAACTTTTAAATCTCTTTGTTAGAGTTAGAGCCTGAAGAGGCTTGGTGAGAAAGGAATACTTGTAGCCTGAAGAGGTGTTGAATACTTGTTTGTAATCTATTTGGAGAAATAGTGGAAATATCCTTCAAGTCGAAGGGACTGTACATAGCTCTTGGTTGGAATAGAGTGAACAAGGATAAAATCTCTTGCGTGAATTTTCTATCCCTAAACTCTTCGGTTTTATTTGCTTATACTAACTGTGGGGTTTTGATATTGCTTTTGTTAAAGTTTTAAAGGATCTTTGTCCTTGTGTGTGCTTCTGTTTCATTTCTCTTTGAGTGCAAAATTTGTTTTAAAGGTTGTTTTCAAAAATTATTAACAAACACAATTCAATCCCCCCCCCCCCCCCCCTCTTGTGTTTGCTTGTGCCAATTTCAGAACATCACTAGGAACAAACACCTTGTTCCTGAAGACCCTTGTCAGCAACATCCCATAAGGATAGGTCTGCATGTTGGTTCGCTTGATCAGAGTCTCAAGGTACATTTAGATAAGGTCGTTGATGTCAACCTTGATTTTGTGGATCAAGTGGTACCGAGCAAATCTGTCCATCTTGGTCACACTATCTCGTGAGCCTTTCCTTGGCATTACGCACTCCAACAACAATTTGTGCAGGAATCGCACTTGACCACCATGTTGACAGGCTTAGGGTTCATAGGTTTAGGAACACCATAGATGGCAATGTTGACATTGTCAACTCCCACTTCATCTTCCCGAGTTGGGTGTGAAGCGGCTCGATTCTCAGACATTTTGTGACAAGCTCCAGAGAGCTGATAGGGAAGAGAAGGGTTCTATCCCCCATTTCAGCCTTAAAGCTCTTGATTCCGTTTAGTCGGTAGGTGACAACCACATCATTTATCCAGAACGTTTTAAAGAGCTTAGGGTGAACAAGCTCCTTGATGTCGAAGAAAGGAGTCCTTTTGGAATACTCCAACTCTTCAGTGACATCCATACCTAGCTTCTTCATCTATTGAAGATCAACAGTCTTTCCCGGAATGATCTTCTTGATCTCAGTAACTTTTGAGATTGTATTTCTCCGCGATTTCTTTTGTAGAGAGATGCTTGGATGATGCCATTTTTGAGAGAAAACGGTTATAGGGTTTCGAGAGAGAAGGGGGTTTCAGATACGAAAAGATAAAGAGATTTTGGAATTTTGAAAACGTAAATGTTCAACCTTTCTGATCTATTGTCTTTTATAATCATAAAGGTAGGAGAGAGAAAAATGACATTTTTAATTCAAAACGGCATGATTTGTATGAGGAACCGCAACGCCCACTTAAGACATAATGAAAACCTGGTTTCGAGATATGTAAACTACCGTGCACATGAATAGCTTCAGATAAGGGAATGACATTAATTAATTAATAACCATTTCAACAAAACTGTTGAGTTCTAGCATAGTGACTCAATAGAGTCAGACAGGTAAGCATATACAGGTGATAAAGCACAGATAGGTTAACATTCAGATATGTCATTCAACAATGCAATGCATGTTTAGATTATCTCTAATAAATAAAAACCTTTCTCCTGCTACGGGTTTAGTGAAAATATCAGTCCATTGATTTTCAGTTTTAACAAACTTAATATCAAAGATGCCTTTCTGAACATAATCCCTAATAAAATGATGTTTGATTTCAATAAGCTTAGCCTTAGAATGCTGGATTGGATTTTTAGTTAAGCATATAGCACTAGAATTATCACACCATACAGATACGTTATGTTCATAAATAGAGTAATTCTCAAGTTGATGTTTTACCCATAAGAGTTGAGAGCAGCAACTAGCAGCTGAGATGTATTCTCGCCGCCAGAGAGCAGTGCAATAGTTGTCTGCCTCTTGCTTGTAAACTTGCTCCAATGAAGTGACATCCTCCACTGGTGCTTTTTCTTTCTATTTTATCTCCAGTAAAATCAGCATCACAACATCCCACCAATCTGTATTCTTTTGATCTTAAATACAACAAACCAAGATTAGTAGTCCCAAGTAAATATCTAAATATTCTTTTAACAGCCTTAAGATGAGATTCTCTAGGATCGATTGGAATCTAGCACACATACATACACTAAATTGAATGTCGGTCTGCTTGAAGTTAAGTACGGTAGAGATTCAATCACACCTCTGTGAGACAGTTTGGTCTACCTTTTACCTTCATCATATTTGCTTAGTTTTGCATTGGGTTGCATAGGGGTTTTCATGAGCTTTGCATTTTCCATTTTGTATTTCTTGAGTATCTCCTTGGTATACTTTTGTTGATGGATGTAAATTCCATCACTTGTTTGCTTGATTTGTAGTCCAAGGAAGAACTTCAATTCTCCCATCATGCTTATCTCAAATTCAGCTTGTATTTGATTTGAAAATTCCTTGCACAGTTTTCATTATTTGATCCAAAAATAATATCATCAACGTATATTTGAATTATAATAAAGTTCTCTTTAGAGCATTTCTTGAACAGAGTAATGTCTACTTGTCCTCTAGTAAAACCATTATGCATGAGAAAAGAACTAAGTCTATCATACAATACTCTAGGTGCTTGTTTCAAACCATATAATGCCTTCTTAAGTTTAAAGACGTGATCTCGGTTTATCGGTATCCTCAAAACCAGGGGGTTTTAACATACACTTCTTCTTCAATTATGCCATTTAGAAAATCACTTTCTACATCCATTTGAAACAGGGTGATTTGGTGTTGCGCATCATATGACATTAAAATGCGTATGACTTCTATTCTAGCTACAGTTGCAAAAGTTTCAGTATAATCAATACCTTCTTGTTGGTTATAGCCTTGAGCTACTAACCTTGCCTTATTTCTGAACACTTTATCATCTTCATCCAATTTGTTTCTGAAGACCCATCTTGTTCCAATAACAAATTTGTTTTTAGACTTAGAGACAAGAGTCCAGACATCATTTTTGGTGAGCTGGTTAAGTTCTTCTTGCATTGCAAGAATCCAGCTTTTATCCGCAAGAGCTTCTTCAATGCGTTTTGGCTCCAGACATCATTTAGTCATTGCTTGATTCTCTTAGTGTGGATCTGGTTCTTACTCCTTCAGAAGGATTTCCAATAATAAAATCCTTAGGATGATGAGTGTTGAACTTCCAATCCCTTTTGAGATCATCATGAAGATCTTGACTTGTCTGCCGACTCGTCTGCTGACTTGTATGCTCCACTTGTCTGACATCCTCAAGCACAGCTTCTATTTTGGTTAGATCGAGTTGTTGACTTTCTGGCTTGTTTATATCAAGACCTACAAGATCATCTTCTAGATCTGATAGTTCTTTATGAGTCTTTAATCCATCATTGAATTTAACATGAACAGATTCTTCAATAATGCAAGTTCTTGAATTGTAAACTCTAAAAGCTTTAGACATTTTAGAATATCCTACGAAATTACCTTTATTTACCTTAGAATCAAAATTTCCAAGATTATCTCTGGTATTCAGAATGAAACATTCACATCCAAAAGCATGAAAATAAGATATGTTGGGGCTTTTTCTTTTCCACAATTCATAAGGAGTCTTCTTTAGAAAAGGCCTAATAAGTATTGTTTTGTACATAACAAGTAGTGTTTACAGCTTCACGCCTAGAAGTACTTAGGGAGATTATTTTCATTGAGCATAGGTCTAGCCATCTCTTGTCGAGATCTGTTCTTTCTCTCAACCACTCCATTTTACTGTGGAGTTCTAGGTGCAGAGAAATTGTGAGAGATTCCATTCTCCTCACTGAACTGTCTAAACTGCTCATTTTCAAATTTCCCCTCACGATCACTTCTAAGGGTAGAAATACAGAAATCCTGCTCATTTTGTACTCTTTTAAAGAATACTGAGAAAGCCTTAAAAGACTCATCATTGTGGGTTAAGAAGAATACCCATGTGTATCTAGAATAGTCATCAACTATGACAAATCCATATTTCCTTCCAGCCAGGTTGGTAATACTAACTGGTCCAAATAGATCCATGTGTAACAACTGAAGAGGTCTAGAGGTTGATACCTGGTTTTTAGATTTGAAACTTGATTTTATCTGTTTACCTCTCTGACATGCATCACACAAGACATCTTTCTTAAAACTAATATCAGACAATCCTCTCACAAGGTTATTCCTTTTTAATTTAGAAATTAGTTTCATACTAGCATGTCATAGTTTCTTAAGCCATAACCATCTCTCATCCTCTTTAGACATCAAACAGGTTACACTTTGATCTGAGAGATTAGACAGTTCAATCTTATAAAGATTTTGCTGCCTTTTAGCTGAAAAGAGGGTTTTGCCACAATAGTCTTTAACTATGCATACCTCCTTGGTAAAGGAAATATCAAATCCACTATCACATAATTGACTTATGCTACGAAAATTGTGTCTTAATCCTTTAACCATAAGAACATTAGATATAGAGGGAAGAGGGGGTTTACCACTAATAGTGCCAATTCCTATAACTTTCCCTTTATGATTCCCTCCAAAGGCAACGTGTCCTTATTTCTTAAGTTGGAGGTCTAGGAACATAGACCTTTCTCCTGTCATATGACGCGAGCAACCACTGTCAGGTACCAGCAGTGGTGTTTTCTTTGTTCTGTTGAGAACATCTGCAACAAAATTATTTGAACTTAAGGTACCCATATTTTTCTCGGTCCTTTTCTGTTAGTTCTAGGAGTCTGTGAACACTTCCTTCTCTTATTATGGATACACTTAGACATAACATGTCTAGTTTTTCCACATAAGTTACAGACAGGTGTAGACTTGGTTATAGTTGACTTAACAGAAACTACAAAACCTTTAGTTGATACTTTATGATGTGTCTGATGGACATATCCAGTACCTTCTTTGTTAAGAAAATGCCTCTGACAGTCAAGTAGCTTAGTCAGAGTATCTCTACCATTAACAAATTTGGCAAGATCAGAAGTGAGCTCTTCCATTTTCTGTTGAAGTTTTTCAACTTCTTCAGATGGTGATGTTTCACTTGAGATCTTAGCTTAGACTTTTCAGTCTTCAACTCACTTCTCTTTAGCCGACTTCTCACGCTCGAGATTTCTGTTTATGTTCACTTGTGAGCCTTACATACCCTCTCTTGAGGGATTTGAAGACCTTAGATATGCAGTTGGATTCCTCCAGCAACTCCTCGTAGTCATATGACACATGATCAAACAATTAAGGAAATCAATTTTTAAAGAAATCAATTTTTAAAGAAAATCAAGAAATCAATTTCACATGATCAAACACACATTCTAACTTTATCTAAACAATTAATCTAATCACCAAACAAGGTTATTTTTAAAGAAAATCATGTTTGAAGCTCACGCTTCCCAATACCCTTTAAGGAAACTTTGTTTTGATTAAAAGATCATGAAAAAGAACTTTGGAAATCATCCATTTAGAGTCCTAATCGCACTAAATCATAATTAATTTCACAAAAACATACCCAAATTCAAATAAAATCAAATTGGGGTTTTAGGGCTCCTTATTAAAATTTAGGGAAAACTAAGAATAATGAAATTGGTTTAGGGAAACACAAATTCACAGTCCTAATTTCATAAAACAAGCTTTAATCTTAAGATTAAAATCTGAAATCAGAGGGTTAGGGTTTCAAAATCAATTTGGGGGTTTTGAATTTAGAAGAGATGAGAGAGGGTTTTGACTCACCCAAGGAAGAAGATAACTTGAAGGTGGTACTGTGGTGCTCCTCGCGGCGTGGACGCGATCCGGCGAGGTGGAGGTGGCAAGGCTGCAGTGGTTTGAACTATGGGTTTTGGTGCGCACAACACAAGGAAGAAGAAGAGAAGGGTAGCCGAATCACCATGGACGACGACAGGGGGGCTCACCGCGACGGCCGGTGACAGCGAACGCAGGAGTTGCGTGCAGAGTCGCTGCTGAAGGACGACAGTGACGCGCACAGCGATGCACGGCGAGGAGCAGCTCGCTTGACCGGACTGTGCTCCTACGGTGGCGGCGTGCGACTGGGCTGGTTGAAAAGGAGGAGGAAGAAGATGGATTGAGGAGGAAGAAGAAGAAAAGAGAAAGAAGAAAGAAGAAAGAAAGAAGGAAGAAAAAGTTGCAGAGAAGGAGAAGAAAAGAGAGAGTGAGGGCGTCGAGTGAGTGAGAGAGAAAAGAGGGAAAAGCTAGTTTTTAAACTAATTATTTAGTGATAGGTACAAAATGAGTGATAAATATTAGGCCGAAAATAAATATGTTTTTACTTTTTGGAATCTAAAAATAAAGATTGATAAAGATATGATTTCGAAATTCAAATTAGAGTAAAGATTAATAATTGAACTGATCAACTAAGAAAATACTCAGTCCAAAATTTAATCTCCGATTAATGTCAAACCAAAATATTTTCAACTCTAAAATTAAATAGAATGAGAATATGAAAATATTTTTCTCTTAATCATATTATTTAAAATATTTTTCTGTACCGGTATAATAGTGACAATAACGTAAATTATTGTCTAGTAAGCATGCATTGACTGAAATAAGTCAGTGCTAACGCATCCAATAAAATAATTTGAAGAGAGTAATTTAATTACTCAAACTAAACCACATAACAAAATAAACTTAAACATCCAAATAAAATAATTAATCATAGGTGTAAAAACTAGGGTGTGACATCAATGACTTATGTATTTATAGTCTTCAAGCATTTAAGATCCGTTAGAGACATTCCCTCGGATGTTGGCTTCAAGCAGAACTTCATTAAATGCAATAAAGTCCTTCTGGGCAGCCATTAATTCAATAGGAACGTTGGTTGTACTCTAACTTGAAGGATTTTGACTTTATGCATCGTAAAACAGTCATATTAGAGTTATGCAGAGAGCCTTTTGTACTTTGCTGAGTACAATTACCTTTTGTGTAAAGGACCAGAGGTACTAGGGAATAAAGCACGTTGGAAGCATTCTTTAACTGGTCTTTGGTTCTGATAACCGAAGTTGCTTGAGAGAGCAACTTCTGACTTTTCCTGATAAGCGTGAGACAAAGTAGGAGAGAAGGCTTCAAGTCTTTCTGATGGGACAACCAACAAAAGCTTGTTAGGTCCTTGGTTCTTCAATGAGTAACTTCAGACGAGTGTAGGAACTTGTGGAGAGACAGGTTGAAAACATATCTTGAAAGAAGTCAATAATCATAGTCAGCAGACAGGTTGACTTTTGTTTATCCAGACAGGTAGTCATCTTTATGAGCAGACAGATGATTCTTACTGTTTTAATCTGTACACTAGATAGACAGGTTAGAAACCAATACGAAGGTTAATTAAATCATAAACCAATGTTTAATTCTCATCAAAACTTAGGGAAATGCACATCAGACATTTTAGAGACTTAACAATCTCCCCCTTTTTGATGATGACAAACATTGAGATGATTTAATGAACCTCAGAAAATATCAACAAGGAAAATAGCATATATCAGACAGGTTGAAATTTTCTTAAGCGGACAGGTTACGCAGATGCTTGATCAGACATTAAGATTAATCATATAATCCGGTTAACTTAGTCACACATAAATTTGACTTGTTTTACTTTGAAATTATCATAGCAATCTTACTTGCGATTTATCAGAGCAAATATAGCATATCATATTAAGATCATATCATATTCATTCTCCCTCTTTGTCAACAGCAAAAATGAGTAATCATAAAAAAAATAAAGAGATAAGGAAAGTAAAGGACAATTTACAACAGAGAAACAAAACTACCCAGATTGACTAATTAACAAATATAAGGCAGCAACCTTTTGCTCTAAGAGCAGCCTAGCTCGCCTTTCGTCATCCAGCTGTCTTGTTAAGTCTTCTACTTGTCCTTGAAGCAGATGAAAGTCTTGTAAGGCCACTATCTGAGAAGTGGAGGCTTCAGAGACAAGGCTAGAGGAAGAGACCGATGGAGAAGAGTGCCAGGGTAAGGCTAAAACTGGGGGTGCCTTAGGTATAGAAAGGGGAGAGGTGATGGAAGGGAAGAAGAGTTCATGGAGAGTTTGAAGAGCATAGAAAGGAAGAAAGACGAATTTGAAGATAAGACTGATTTTGACAAAAGTCAGTATCAGGTGAAGGAAACACACAGGAAAGTCTCTCAGATAGAGACAATTTGGTGATGGTTATTTGGATAGGTGGGGGAAGAGGTGTTTGAGCTAAAACAGAGGGAGGGATAGGTAATAAAGAATCAATATGACAAAAGAAAGAATTTGATCCAATAATTAACATAAAGAAATACTAGACCTACAAGGTAGCATTACAACAGAAGCAGGATAGTGAGTTCCAGCTAATGTTCTAATGGAGACAACAAATGGTGGGTAGAAGAAAAGTTCTCTATAGGGGTTAAGAATATGAGGTGGAGGAGAAGGAATGACAAAGACAAGTGAGATGCTTGTAAGCAAAAGAGATTACATATCAAACACAAAGACTCTCGATGATATGCCAGTTTATTCTTTGGGAACAGAGTCCCTGTGAACAAGCGTATCTTGTGAGTCATTAGGTACAAAGTGAAAGAAGATTTTTGAGTTTGAAAGGAGTTGACGGTGAAGAAAGAGGAGATGCAACAGAGAGAGGTTGAACAAAAAGGGCAGATGGAGAAGAGACAGATGGGGTGATGATACCTTGATGTAAGGGGGAAGGGACTGAAGGAGATGTCTGCTCTTCAGATATCTTTAACTTCTTGTGAGAAGGAGAAACTTGGTCATCCTTGGGTACAACTGTCTGAGCTCCTCCAGACAGGTCTTCTGCAGTGTTAGCTGCTGCAGGCACTTCAGTCTTTGCAGGTATTGGGTAACCAAATCTTCTATTTCTGGGAATAATTCCCAAAATGAAAGTCTTCTTTGGTTCTTCCAGAACTTGCTCTGTCTGCTCCCCCTGAGCAGATGCTTCCTCTTTGCTAGGCTCAGACTCAACTTGTCTGACCTTGGCAAAGGTCTTCACCAGCTGCCTCTTCTTGCTTGGATGAGCAGGAACATCTACTAATTCCTCAGCTTCACTAGTCTTCCTCTTGGGAGAGGGTCTCCTCAGCCTGAACCTTAAGGGCTCAACTGTCTCGCGAGAATCTTGAGACATTGAAGGTTACTGACTCTGGAATTTGGTCTTGTCCGGCCACCTTACGAGATGGTTAGAACAGTCTCTTAGAAATGGGGACTTCAGATTCAGTGGAAACCACTGGTTCTTCCTCCTTCAGCTCAACAGCGGGCTTCTTCTTCTTATCATCTGCCTCCTCATCAGCAAGAGGAATTCCCTTGATGTCCATCATAGACAGTATCTTTCTGTCTACGGGCAGTGACATGTCCACAAAATGAACATCACTGGGAACAAACAGCTTGTTCCTGAAGACCCTTGTGAGCAACATCCCATAAGGATTGGTCTGCATGTTTGTTCTCTTGATCAGAGTCTCAAGGTACATGTAGATAAGGTCGTTGATGTCAACCTTGATTTTGTGGATCAAGTGGTACAGAGCAAATCTGTCCACCTTGGTCACACTATCTCGTGAGCCTTTCCTTGGCATCACGCACTCCAACAGCAATTTGTGCAGGAATCTGCACTTAACCACCATGTTGACAGGTTAAGGGTTCACAGGTTTGGGAACACCATAGATGGCAATGTTGACATTGTCAACTCCTACTTCATCTTCCAAGTTGGGTGTGAAGGCTTCTCCGATTCTCAGACATTTTGTGACAAGCTCCAGAGAGCTAATGGGGAAGAGAAGGGTTCTTTCCCCCATTTCAACCTTAAAGCTTTTGATTCCGTTGAGCATGTTGGTGACAACCACAACATTTCTCCATAACATTTGAACGAGCTTAGGGTGAACAAGCTCCTTGATATCGAAGAAAGGAGTCCATTTGGAATACTCCAACTCTTTAGTGACATCCATACCTAGCTTCTTCATCTGTTGAAGATCAACAGTCTTTCCCGGAATGATCTTCTCAATCTCAGTAACTTTGAGATTGTATTTCTCAGCGATTTCTTTTGCAGATTGGCGCTTGGATGATGTCATTTTTGAGAGAAAACGGTTCTAGGGTTTTGAGAGAGAAGAGGGTTTCAGAGATAAAAAGACAAAGAGATTTTGGAATTTTGGAAACGTAAAGGTTCAACCTTTCTGATCTATTGTCTTTTATAGTCATAATGGTAAGAGAGAGAAAAATGACATTTTTAATTCAAAACGGCACGATTTGTATGGGGAACCATAACGCCCACTTAAGACATAATGAAAACATGGTTTCGAGATATGTAAACTACAGTGCACATGATTAGCTTTAGATAAGGAATGGTATTAAACACTTAATAGCCATTCCAACAAAACTGTTGAATTCAAGCATAGTGACTCAGCCGAGTCAGACATGTAAGCATATACAGGTGATAAAGCACAGACAGGTTAACACACAGACATGTCATTCAACAATGCAATGCATGTTTATATTATCTCTAATAAATAAAAACCTTTCTTCTACTAAGGGTTTAGTGAAAATATCAGCCCATTGATTTTCAGTTTTAACAAACTTAATATCAAAGATGCCTTTCTGAACATAATCCCTAATAAAATGATGTTTGATTTCAATATGCTTAGCCTTAGAATGCTGGATTGGATTTTTATTTAAGCATATAGCATTGGAATTATCACACCATACAGATATGTTATGTTCATAAATAGAGTAATCCTCAAGTTGATGTTTTACCCATAAGAGTTGAGAGTAGCAACTAGCAGCAGAGATGTATTCTGCTTCAGTAGTAGACAATGCAATAGTTGTCTGCCTCTTGCTTGACCATGAGACTAAACTTGCTCCAATGAAGTGATATCCTCCACTAGTTCTTTTTCTTTCTATTCTGTCTCCAGTAAAATCAGCATCACAATATCCCACTAATCTGTATTCTTTTGATCTTAAATAAAGCAAACCAAGATTAGTAGTTCCAAGAAAATATCTAAAAATTCTTTTAACAGCCTTAAGATGAGATTCTCTAGGATCAGATTGGAATCTAGCACACATACAGACACTAAATTGAATGTCAGGGCTGCTTGAAGTTAAGTATAGTAGAGAGCCCATCATACCTCTGTAAACAGTTTGGTCGACCTTTTTACCTTCATCAACTTTGCTTACTTTTGCAATGGGTTGCATGATAAGCCTTTGGCTTATCTAGTTTTATAACTAGATGGACTGTGGTTTTTGTGCAAATTATTCGAGTTCAATCTCGTTTTCGCCCAAATTTGCCTTGTTTTGTTCCTAAGTTGGACTTTGACTCGTTCTAGGCAATTTTTGTAGTTTTTAGTCTATTTTGAATAGAATTACGCTTTTTGTTTCTTTTTATTGTTTCAGGTTAGAAGTGAAGCTCCGAGAGTCAAGGAAAGTCAAGAAACAGTGGAAATTTCCATTCTGGAGAGACTCGCCTCGCGAAAGGATTCTCGCCTCGCGAACCTGAAGACCAGCTGAAGCAGCAACAGTCATACATTCTGTCTCGTGATAGTGTGATTTTACATGATATTTTCTATATACTTTTACATGCATTTTTCATATTGATTAGGCAGTCTTAGTTTGATTTTTATTAGATTTTCCCTTGGAACGGGTGAAGCGGTTTCTTGGTGTTGTTTTGCAGGAATTAATGTAAAAATGATCAAAATCAGTCATGGTGGAGCCTGGAGGAAATAGAGCTTGAAAAGTGAAAAATATGACCCAAACAGAGACCATCACGGCCTGGCCATGATGACCATCACGACCATGATCAAGCAGAGCAGAAGGCAAAAGTCAGAAGCTGTCACGGCCTGCCGATGATATGCATCACAGTCGTGATAGGCTAAAAATCAAGGTTTCGCGCCGCGAAATTTAGCTCGCCTCGCGAGAATCTATTTTGTGCAACCAGCGCCCAGCGCCAGGAGTGGGACGCCCAACGCCAGAAGCCAGCGCCCAGCGCCAAGGAGGCAGAGCATCAGACAGAAGCCAGCGCCCAGCGCTGGCAGACGAGTAGCAGTATAAATTCTCGTTTCTGCGGTGGAATCTGGGGAGTTTTTTGGAAAGTTAGAGAGTTTTTAGGTTTTGGTCCAGAGGGAGGCTCTTGGAGGATTGGAGGCAGACTTGGAGGCTGCGGCTGGAAGAGGGTTTCAACCCTGAAGGGGATGTTCTCCTTGCTCTGGGACCAGAAGAAGATTGGAGGATCCTTCTATGGAGTTTGCTTCATCCCTTCTCTCTTTCTCTTTGTATTCTATGTTTATGAGTAGTTAAATCCCTGTTGTTGGGATTAGATGTAACCAAATTGATAATCATGTATTTATCTTGACTGATTATTCTATGTTCATGTCTTCATATTAGTGATTAATTTTCTGTGCTTAATGCTTGTTGTGGCTAGCACCCCCATGACTCGATTTGTGTTTTGGTATGCAATGGGGACGTTCGTATCAAAACTAGAACTGAATTTAATCACCTAGTAAGCCTTGTATCTAGGAATGGAACTAGGTTTATTAGTAATCGCGTAATCCCTAATCTTAATGCAAATTCATTAATCTAGGCCACCTAAGGAATTAGGGTCTATTAGTGGGTTTAGGCTCTTGCCATCCGAGGAATCGGGGTTTGAGTAATTTAGTGGATTGATTTTAATATCTGAAGCATGAATGGGAGGTATCTAGTCCTGGTATTGCATGAGGTAGATGTTCGGTGAAATTTGATCCCAACATATCCTTTCTGCACCCCAAGTGTTTGTCAAAAGTCCCTAAAAAGACAAAAAGATTTTATTTCTTTTCTTTTAGTTGTTTTACTTTCTCTTGATTAATAGTTTAGTCTAGATAGTTGCTGAGTTTGTGAATTGGTACTTGACATCCAATCCCCGTGGATACGATAACCGGTCTTACCACCGTATTACTTGCACGACTGGGTATACTTGCCCAGATTCGTCAACATCTCGCCTTGCTAGTAACTTGCTCGCCTCGCGAACCTGAAGGTCTGACTGTGCCAGAGAAGTCATCCTTTCTGGTTCGCCTCGCCAATAACATTTCGCCTCGCGATCATTCAAACTCAGGATGGAGCCAAAACTGAAATTTGCCACGTGAGAAACTTCTCGCCTCACGAGAGACTGAAGACCCTGGAAGACAGAGACCATCACGGGCTAGCCGTGATGAAGGTCACGACTGTGACAGATTAAGGTTTGAAGACTCGCCCCGCGAACACACTCTCGCCTCGCGATAATCCAAATTGAAAGTGCGCCAAAACTAATGTTCGCCTCGCGAAATATGGTTCGCCCCGCGAGCGTCCGAGAACCAGAATCCCTATTTATAGGCTGTTTCAGATCAGATTGAGGGATCCAAGTTTTTCCACTTGTTGAGATCAGTTTAGTTACGAATCCTTGTTTTCTCTGGAGCTGCGTCTCCCTTTTTCTTATTTTATTTTATTATGGAGATTATGTCGGATTGTTTGTGCGTCGTCACGGGCATGAGGAACTAATCCCCTCGTCCAAGGGATCAATGAAGCCGCCCATGGCGGTATAGTGTTCATGTGATGTATGTTTTTCTACCCTTCTCTCAATGAATGTTTTCCAATTCTGATTTGAATGCGTTGATCATATGTATTGCGTGATTAACTAGTTAAACGTGTTGAGGCTGATCGGCGATTCGCGTTTTAGAACTTGAATTGGGATCACTAATCGAATATTGGACGAGAGTGAGTAGGAGGTTAGTGCAACCTTATAGGGAACAAGAATTAATAAAATTCGAGATTAGGGTTATGAGACCTAGTAAGTAATTAATCCAATCGTCGAATACGTCCTATTGAGCACGACAGTGGATATAGGAGAAATTGGGGGTCCCGGTTGACATTATAATTGAACTTAGGGAGGAATTCATCATCACTTGGGTACTATACATGATTGGGTAGGTGGATTTGAGACCTTGGATATTTTAATTTCTGAGTTTGAAACCTTAGCTTTATTTGATTTCTTATTTGAATTGCGATAATAATCTCTCTCTCTCTCAACCACTTTCTTACTTAACCAACTTATCGAACTTCTCACGAATTAGTTGAATTGGTAGCCCAATCCCTGAGTTCGACCTCGGTAATTACTTACCGTGTTTATTTTATTACTTGCGACGACCCGGTACACTTGCCGGTGAATCAACAAGTTTTTGGCGCCGTTGTCGGGGATTGGCACAACCAATTTTCCTAATTTTTACGAAATTTGATTGATTGGTTAGGTTGATTTTATTTTTATTTTTCTGTTATTTCTTTATTATTTCTCTCTACTTCTTTGATTCCACTTGGTCTTGCCGTGTTTTTGTATGCGAGGTACCCTTTCACAAGAGGACCTGCTATTTGATTCGGAGATCACCAAGACTGAGAAGCGCTTAAGGAAGGAAGTCAGAGAAAGAAAGAGGCTTGAAGCGATTAATCTTGAGGACATGGCCGAAGAAAACCCTCCTCCGCCTCCTCCTCGTTACAAGCCTCTCTTTGAGTACGATCTACCCGGCTTGGGTGATTGTGATTCTTCTATTGTGAGGGGCAACCTGAATACAGACTCCTTCAGAGTGGAGGGATGTGTCACATTCCAGATCCGTGAGAATCAGTTTGATGGGAATGGCAAACAGGACCCTCATAGACACATCACTCGCTTCCTTGAAGCTTGTGACTTACAGAAGACAAGAGGAGTCTCACAAGATGAGTTTCGCTTGCGGCTTTTCCCTCTCTCTCTTAGGGATGTCGCTCGCGATTGGGTTGACAGCTTGGATAGGAACAGCATCAGAACTTGGGAGCAAATGGAACAAAAGTTCCTAACCAAATATTTTCCCCCTCAGAAAGTGGCACAAGCAAGAATTGCCGTCACATCCTTCAGGCAGACAGAAGATGAAACCTATAATGAGGCCTGGGAGAGGTACAACGGGCTCCTGAGAAGATGCCCTTCAGCGTTCTTTGACCCGATCTCCAAAGTTCAGCATTTCTTTAACGGGTTGAGGGGACGCTATCAGATGAACTGTGATGCCGCAGCTGGCGGATCTTTTTCCTATTTATCAGCTGAGGATGGATGGGCATTATTGGAAAAAATGTCATATAATGATTACAACCTTGGTAAGGAAACCTCGAGTGGAATCAGTTCAGCGACAATGGAAGCCATTCTCGAGCAAAACAGATTGTTGAAGATGCAGAATGAGGCTTTGTCTGGAAGCAAAAGGGTTAATGTGATACACGAGGGGATGCCTCCGGGTTGTGACAATTGTAATGGAGATCATGACACTCATAGTTGCCCGCTCAACTTCTCTCAGGAACATGTGGACTCATGCCACAACTTCTATGACACTGTGCCCCAGAATAACTATCAGAGGAACAGACAGAATGACTACAGTCAGAATCAGAATAGAGGGTATATGAGGAGAGACCATCCGGGTTTCGCTTGGAGTAATACTATTGGTGGTCTAGCCGGGCAACAACAACCTCAACAGAATTGGCAACAACCTCCACAGGGTCTGAGGCCAAACATTGGAATCCAGCAGCGCAATACTCAGCAGGCTCTTCAGGGGCCTAATCAGTTGCAAATAACAGATGGTGGAAGGCAGCCTTGGGAATTGGCTTTTGAGAAGATGAATGCGGAAATGGAAAAGATGGCAATCAACACAGAGAAGGTGAGCGCGATAGTTGACAAGTTGGCAACACATACAGGGGCGTCAATCCACAATCTAGAGACGCAGATTGCTCAGCTCGCAAAGCAACTAAATGAGCGTCTCCCAGGCACTCTCCCAGGTGATACCGAGAACAAACCTAAGGCCCATTGCAATGCCATAACAACTAGAAGCGGTAGGGTGTTGGGATCTAACAAGGGTGCAACCAGTTTAGAGGAAGACAAGGCCCCGGAACAACCACATGTTGAGAAAGAGCAACCTGAGAAAGAAGAGTTGGCAAGTGACAAGGCACCAGAGCAAGGGGGAAGGCTGAAACTTGTGGATGAAGAGTTCCGAAAGAAGAAGTGGGTTGAACCCCAAGACCTCCCGCCCTACATGAAGGTACCATATCCTGAAAGATTGAAGAAGCCTCAACAGGATAAGCAGTTCAACAAATTCCTTGATGTCTTCCGCAAACTTCAGATTAACATTCCATTTGCGGAAGCCTTGGAACAGATGCCATCATATGCCCGGTTTATGAAGGAACTTCTCACCAAGAAGCGGAGAATAGTGGATGAGGAAACGGTTGCTTTGACCGAGGAGTGTAGTGCCATTCTTCAAAGAAAACTGCTTCCAAAATTGAAGGATCCCGATTCTTTTTCGATACCATGCACCATTGGGGGGATGACTGTAGGGAAGGCATTATGTGATCTAGGGGCAAGCATCAACTTGATGCCCCTCTCTATGATGAAGAGGTTGGGGATCAAAGAATTCAAGGATACACGGATGTCGCTCCAACTAGCCGATCGCTCTATAAAATATCCTTATGGGGTGGTCGAAGACTTGTTAGTAAAAGTGGACAAGCTCATATTTCCAGCGGACTTTGTAGTGCTTGATATGGATGAAGACGCCGAGGTCCCTCTCATATTGGGTAGGCCCTTCTTGGCCACTGGGGGTGCCTTGATGGATGTGCGGCAAGGGAAACTCACTCTAAGGGTGCAAGATGATGAGGTAGTCTTCAATCTCTTTGAAGCAATGAAGCACCCTGCAGAGAGGTCGGAAGTGTATCGAGTGGATATGGTGGATCCAACTGTCAAGGCAAGGGCAACTAGAGAAGCCCATGGTTCTTCACTTTCTCAAGTGTTGGTAAAATCCCATGATGATGATAGTGATAAAAAAGACCCTTTGGGGGATGAGGTCTATCTCGAGTGGTTGAAAGACATGGAAGCCTTACCGAGTTCCCCAAGGGATGAATGTGCAAGGGAAGAGCGCAACAACAAGGGCATGGAAAAAGAGGATAAAGCACCGAATTTGAAAGGTGGCACACCCGTGGTGGTCAATGAAAACAACCAGTTGATCCCAAAAGGGACCATCACGGAGTGGAGAGTTCGTATTGATTATAGAAGGATGCTGGACTTAAAGGAGTTGTCCGGGAACAGCAAGCGAGCATATGAAAGGGCAAGAGCATACAGAAAACGGACTGAGGCATGGCATGGCAAGCAAGATCTTCGTCCGGATTAACCCTTAGGGGGTGACTTGAGTCAGGCTCGGGACGTTAAACAAGCGCTACTTGGGAGAAAACCCAAGCTAGGTATCCTTTGGTTTTAGTTCTGTCATTTTCATTTATATTATTAAAAAAACAAAAAACTTGATTTGCCACGCGAATCCACAGTGGCCGCGCGAGACAGAAGCCCTGAATCTCAGAGGCATGCTCACTTTTCTGTCTCGCGCCGCGAGGTATACTGTCGCCTCGCAATTCTGGGCATCATCATCTGTTGGAATTCCAGATTCGCCTCGCGAGTTGTCTCTCGCCTCGCGAATCTGCACTTAAGGTTTTAATTTGCAGGAGTTCTTCCAGGATGCTATGCAACAGAAGGGAGCCCGTGAGACCAATTGGATGAGGAGGCAACCATAGAAACTTGATCAGGGCGCACCCTCTCCTTTTCCTCACTCTCACTTTTGTTTTTGTTTTTGTTTTTGTTTTGTTTTTGTTTGTCACTCTTGAATAATTTGAGAAGATCAAGAGTTTGTGTATGAATAGTGCGTCGGCAAGCTTGTTGGATTTTGATTAAATTGAGCATAGATTGAGTGCATGAATTATTTTGACCATTGATGATTTCCCCTTAGGTTCTGAAATTAGAAAAATTGATCCCCATGTGAAAAATTGAAAACTGAACTTTGAGAATTTTATTGTGATTACTTGATTTATGATAAGTTTGGGGTGAGGGGGTGCACACACTAGGAATTGTATCTCGGTCAAACAATTTGCAAAAAAGTCCAGGTAAGGATTAGAGCCTCCAACTTTGTTTTTGAATGTGTGAATCACTGTTAAGTTGCACTTTCCCGAATTTGCTTGAATCTCTTTATGGTTTGCATGTTTATGTGTTGCATCAAATGATTTAGGCAATTTTCTTTGAATAACTACTTGGCCTAAAAAGAACCATCCCTAATGCATGTTCCCTAGTTAGCCCCGTTGAGCCTGATTAGCCTATTGTTTCTTGATGACCCTATATTATAAGCCAAAAATCTGAAAAACCATGTTAGCCCAATCTTAGGATTAGGAGAGCATGGAAGCTAGCAAGAGAAGGGTTGTGAGGAACTAAGTTTGGGGTGGCTACAAGGTGGTGTGTCATATTGGGATGAGAAAAAAATAAAAAATAAAAAATAAAAAAAATTAAAGGTTGATAAAAAAAAATAAAAAAAAAATTGCCAAAAGAAAAGGGGCAAAACAGAAAAATAGCAAGGAAAAGGCTGTAGTCACCCGAGGCAAAAAGAAAAATGTAAAAAGGAATTTGAGTGGAAAATGTGTCTAATGCTCATGCTCTCTTAGTTCTTAGGGACTTAAGCCTAGTATCCTTGAATATCCTACCCTCAGCCAGGCCCCATTACAACCTTTATAAGACCTTCTGATGTCGTGGGAACCATTTTTGAGATGAAAATCAAATTCATGGGAAGTGCTCTTGATATGTGAAATTGAGGGAAAAGTTGATAGCCTAGACGAATTTGAGCGAACGAGTGAAAATTTTACATACCCTTGTGAGGAAGGCAGTTGTTTGAAATTGGTGATCTTCCTTTTGTGTGTGACCCTGATCCTCAACTTAGATTAATGATTGCATGAATGATGAAGTTCTCAATTGTTTAAAGTAAATGAATGTGGGGATTACGTTAATGTAAGGGGGAAATCATTGGAGAAAAACTGTTTTGATTGCATGAAATTTGTGCGAAATCGATTGATTCCTTTAGGCTTGCCAAGTCTTGAGTTTTAGCTTGCTTGGGGACAAGCAAGGTTTAAGTTTTGGGTGTTTTGATAAGCCTTTGGCTTATCTAGTTTTAAAACTAGATGGACTGTGGTTTTTGTGCAAATTATTCGAGTTCAATCTCGTTTTCGCCCAAATTTGCCTTGTTTTGTTCCTAAGTTGGACTTTGACTCGTTCTAGGCAATTTTTGTAGTTTTTAGTATATTTTGAATATAATTACGCTTTTTGTTTCTTTTTATTGTTTCAGGTTAGAAGTGAAGCTCCGAGAGTCAAGGAAAGTCAAGAAACAGTGGAAATTTCCATTCTGGAGAGACTCGCCTCGCGAAAGGATTCTTGCCTCGCGAACCTGAAGACCAGCTGAAGCAGTAACAGTCATACATTCTGTCTCGTCTCGCTAGTAACTTGCTCGCCTCGCGAACCTGAAGGCCTGACTGTGCCAGAGAAGTCATCCTTTCTGGTTCGCCTCGCCAATAACATTTCGCCTCGCGATCATTCAAACTCAGGATGGAGCCAAAACTGAAATTTGCCACGCGAGAAATTCTCGCCTCACGAGAGACTGAAGACCCTGGAAGACAGAGACCATCACGGGCTAGCCGTGATGAAGGTCACGGCTGTGACAGATTAAGGTTTGAAGACTCGCCCCGCGAACACACTCTCGCCTCGCGATAATCCAAATTGAAAGCGCGCCAAAACTAATGTTCGCCTCGCGAAATATGGTTCGCCCCGCGAGCGTCCGAGAACCAGAATCCCTATTTATAGGCTGTTTCAGATCAGATTGAGGGATCCAAGTTTTTCCACTTGTTGAGATCAGTTTAGTTACGAATCCTTGTTTTCTCTGGAGCTGCGTCTCCCTTTTTCTTATTTTATTTTATTATGGAGATTATGTCGGATTGTTTGTGCGTCGTCACGGGCATGAGGAACTAATCCCCTCGTCCAAGGGATCAATGAAGCCGCCCATGGCGGTATAGTGTTCATGTGATGTATGTTTTTCTACCCTTCTCTCAATGAATGTTTTCCAATTCTGATTTGAATGCGTTGATCATATGTATTGCGTGATTAACTAGTTAAACGTGTTGAGGCTGATCGGCGATTCGCGTTTTAGAACTTGAATTGGGATCACTAATCGAATATTGGACGAGAGTGAGTAGGAGGTTAGTGCAACCTTATAGGGAACAAGAATTAATAAAATTCGAGATTAGGGTTATGAGACCTAGTAAGTAATTAATCCAATCGTCGAATACGTCCTATTGAGCACGACAGTGGATATAGGAGAAATTGGGGGTCCCGGTTGACATTATAATTGAACTTAGGGAGGAATTCATCATCACTTGGGTACTATACATGATTGGGTAGGTGGATTTGAGACCTTGGATATTTTAATTTCTGAGTTTGAAACCTTAGCTTTATTTGATTTCTTATTTGAATTGCGATAATAATCTCTCTCTCTCTCAACCACTTTCTGTTACTTAACCAACTTATCGAACTTCTCACGAATTAGTTGAATTGGTATCCCAATCCCTGAGTTCGACCTCGGTAATTACTTACCGTGTTTATTTTATTACTTGCGACGACTCGGTACACTTGCCGGTGAATCAACATTGCATAGGGGTTTTCATGAGCTTTACATTTTCCATTTTGTATTTCTTGAGTATCTCATTGGTATACTTTTGTTGATGGATGTTGTAACACCCCCCTTTGGGCATTACTTCTTTATACGTGCGGAAATAAATACAATATTAATTTGCTGGTTGCTTTCGGAAAATGATTTATATATAAGTACATAAGCGTCAGAAACCGGGTATAAATTTTTTCCTGTGGTTGTGGTAAAACTTATCCCTATTTTAAAACAATAACACTACATTTTCATTTATCGTTATATCGGTTCTAGTCACGTATATAAAATTTGTCACAACTCAAAATCTTAGCCGTGACCGATGCACCGGCTTACAATTCTAGCCTAGCAAACCTATTTATCTTAGTAATGTACTTGAATAAAAAGCTAGATTTTTTTCAAAATTTTCGACAGAGTCTCATCTGTAATTCTAACATCCCAAACAAAAAACCTGATAATATATTTATATTTTCATCCGAAAGAAAAGCTCTCCGAGCCATAAACATTCCATTCAAAATAAAGGCTCTCCGAGCCATACTCATACATACTATCAGAAATGTACAACATCTCAAAAACCTAAGCTGGTCATTCTAAAAGTTATTCATGGGAAAAACTCCCACGATTCTCATCATTAGAACTGATGTCTGACGTATGACATCTTCAAGGATTGGAACTAATGTCCCCTAGTGAAGCTGGAATCCTCTTTTCATCATCTATAGTCATGTACCAAGGTACGACACAAGATCACACAAATATAGTCCAAAGATGAGTTACCAATATTTGAGTTTATAACGATAACCACATGCACGACACACCAAATTAGCACATTGACAGATAAATCTATAACAACATAAGATTCCTATAACTAAACAAGTAGTTTATCAAGGGGTCTCATACCCAATCATCGTCATTTTAAAACAAATGCATGACACTTCAACGTTCAACGTCTAACTTTCATACCTAATCTCCGGAGATCCCAACACCGTGTAAATAAGCTGATCAAGCTCGATTGCCAGGTATATTAGGCATAACGTGTTACCATAGGGCACACTGTCCAACATAAGACACAGTGATCAATGTATATGGGTTTTCATTGTCCACCAGGGCACAAATGAAGCAACGTAGCCTGAAATATCTTACCCTGTAAGGCATTCAGACATACAACGTGGCATGGAATGCTTTAATTATCAAGGCACCATACATAACAATGTGGGCACGTCTGCCAATGAATGCATATAAAACATTTTGTTATCATCATTTTTCTTTGTGTTCATTCTTCCTTCAACGTTAACACAGGACACAAAGTCCGAGTGCTCAGTCACAACACCACAGACCTTGCAATCAGTCTTAGGTTTGTGGTGGTAGAAAACAACATTCAACTTTAACAACGAAAACCACAACGTGGATAAGACACAAAATCCATAACAACGTAACACGGATCAAAGATCTTCGTGCTTATATTAAATAGCACTAGTATCGCGACGTCTCTAATACTAGGTTCGCGTTTCAAAGTTAACACTGTTTTCGTTATGTGAAAAACAAAATCCAAAACAAAGTCTCTGTAACTTATCCAAGTTATCGGAAATAACACCGTGGAGTAAAACTCGTTTATAGAAAATCCTTTCTGTTTGAAATCCATTGATAAAACGTCAAATCATAGGGAAATCCATTTTCCTCAAATCCGTTTTCTTTAGGAAACTCCTTTTCTGAAATAACACCAAATCCTTGTAAAATCATTTCCAACCCATTTCTATTTGAAATAATAAATATGTTCCTCTTATTTTTGAATTAATTTTAAAAGGATAACATAACTGAAATATTTTCAAGATTTTGTCCTCGTCATTACTCATCCATCATTCTTTCATTGAAAATATTATCAAATATGATGATTTTCAAAATCTACTTCCACCTACCTAAATCAAATCCCTTAAATTTCCCCCCAAGCTTTTTAAGCTTTTATCCTTAATTTAATTGGGCACTGACCACTGTCAGGCTTCAGTCAATCAACAACCAAATAGATAATCGCATACAACACAATTATAGCATGCATCACAGTTATAACCAAATAACTCAATGATTCACATCAAATCACATAACCAATTAGAAATAAATAATTAAAAACCATAGAACAACCACGATAGATAATTATACAACAACACTAAAATAACATATGGCTATCTAGAACTCCTCAGGCTTACTCCCTTTACCTCTTGATGACAAGTGAAAGATCATCTTCTGGATATTTTGATTTTCCTTTGACACCTTGCAACGTGCACACATAACTCCTGTTAGCTCCCAATAACGTAAATCATGCTTCTCCAAGCATGACCATCACAACCAACATCCCAGCGAGGGAATCCAAACAATTTGCAACAACCAGAAAATCAAGGAATCAATTACTCATTATCAAACACACATTCTAAGTCGATCTAAACACTTAATCTCACCAAACAGAGCCATTTTCAAAGAAAATCTTGTTTAGGGCTTAAGGTTCATAATACAATTTGAGCAAACTTTGTTTTGATTAAAGGGTCACGAGAAGGAGGGGTTTAATTGTGTTAATCAGAATTTAAACAAAGTTGAAAACTTTTCGCATACAGAAGCTTGGTTCAGACGAGTGGAAAGATACAGGATAGATAAGTGACCTGTCTGATGAAATTTTAATAGTGACTTAGGCAAACAAACCACTTGATAAACGGATTAGAAAACTAAAGCAACTAAAGAGTTTATACGGAAAGAGAGATTGACACAGTTATTTATCCTGGTTCACTCTTCAAAGCAAAGAGCTACGTCCAGTCCTTGGCAGCACCAAGTTTTATCCACTATAACTGATCAGGTTACAGACTCTAAGTATTGTTTGCACACCTAGCCTCTTCAGGCTCCAAGACAAGTATTCTTTGCACACCTAGGCTCTTCAGGCTCACCCAGATTTGTTTGAGAAATTTGGTTTGTAATAAATACAACTTCAGACAGACAGATCTTTCACTAACACTCAGAGAGTGGTTTAAATGTAAAGCTTATGAAAGTCACCATAATAACTTCAAATGATTGAAGAATACATAATGAAAGAATGAAGAAATTAATGCACAGAGTAATGTCTCTTTATTAATATATGTATTCTCTGTGTCTTCATCTTCAATGACTTCTGTATTTATAGTCTTTAAACATTTAAGATCAGTTAGAGACAGTCCCTCAGTTGTTGACTTCAAGCAGAACTTCATTAAATGAAATAGAGTCGTTCTGGGCAGCCATTAATGCAATAGGAACGTTGATTGTACTCTAACTTGAAGGATCATAGCTTTGCTGAGTACAATTCCCTTTTCGTACTTTGCTGAGTACAATTCCCTTTTCGTACAAGGACCAGAGGTACTAGGAAATAAAGCACGTTGGAAGCGTTCTTTAACTGGTCTTTGGTTCTGATATCCAAGGTTGCTTGAGAGAGTAACTTCTGACTTTTCTTGATAAGCGTGAGACTGAGTAGGAGAGAAGGCTTCAAGTCTCTTTCTGATGGGACAGCCAACAAAAGCTTGTTAGGTCCTTGGTTCTTCAACGAGTAACCTCAGACGAGTGTAGGAAGTCGTGGAGAGATAGGTTGAAAACGTCTCTTGAATGAAGTCAATAATCCTCGTCAGCAGACACGTTGACTTTCGCTTATCCAGACAGGTAGTCATCTATATTAGCAGACAGATGATTCTTACTGTTTTAATATGCATACTAGATAGACAAGTTGGCAACCAATATGACGGTTAATTAAATCATTAACCAATGTTTAGTTATCATCAAAACTTAGGGAAATGCACATCAGAAATTTTAGAGACTTAACAGAAATCCTAAGAAAAAGTTTTACAGGGACTAAAACCAAAATTGGTGAACTTTGCAGGGACTAAAAACTTATTTAAACCTTTATATAATTATAGTTAGTACTAAATATATACAATATATGGAAAACACTGTAAAATACTGCATTACACTAGATTTGTTAAAAGTGAACATTTTAAACAAACACGAGCCGGTGGAATCTAAATATTTTCTTCCATAACATCTCCTTCGCCTCCTGATCCTCCTTCTCGTTAAGGGCGATGTGCTAGTTATGACCTTGAGACCTGCAAAATCCACATCTCTGGGTGGGTTGTGAATCTACCTAGTCTATTTCATTATGAATGTGGGTTGACTTAGGTATCCCTTTTGGACGTAGTATCGACACATTCGACACTAAGGTCCACGATTGTCGTATCTCATATATTTCTTCCTCATTTCCAATCGGTAACCACTGGGAAGCATAAGCATTAATGATGCTATACCATTAGTACGTATCATTAACATACTGAGAATAGTAGAGATTCACGGTCGCACATGCAGCAATCACATGCGAACAAGGGAAGTGAAATGCCTGGAATCTTCCACACTGTAAATTGACCCTCCAACTGTGTCCCCCCTTTTGAGTGACCGGATTGAAAGCCTCTTCAACTGCAAATCATAAATTCAGGATGTCATATCGGCGGACCTGGTGACAAGGAGCCGCTTCTTGATTTTTCATGATTGCGGTCATAACCTTGTTAAAATATAGTTGATCGAAACTAAGCTTAGCCCTTGCAATTGCACCCTCTGAACAAAATATTTGACGATTCTACCATATGTACACTTCACCAACATTGTCATTGGCAAATTTCAAGCACCACTTAAAATTTTATTGACAACTTCGGACAAATTGGTTGTTATGTTTCCAAATCGACGACCACTATCATCATAAGAAAATGACCACTTCTCCTTCCTAATACCATCAATCCACCGTTGTATTTTAGGTCTAGTTACATGAAATTTATGAAGCTTCCGATCAAAGTTAATCTTGTATACCGTCATTAAAGTAAACCAAAACACCTTAAACGAGGAAATTTGAAAAACAATTACCTAGCTTCATCGGTTCCTCCTTCAACTTTGCATTCTTGAATTTATGGTTGAAATTACTAGCAATATGTCGAAGACAGTATACATTGTAAGTGTTTGTGTAACACCCCATTTTTCGTATAAAGCTTTTAAGCGCTTTTATATGTTTTATATATGTTTGTTGGGTAGTTGCTAGGAGTGTACCTAGGAAACGTTAAAAGGGGCTAAGTGGGATTTTAAAGTGGAAAATCCCTTTCTGATGCATGAGCTCGACCGTGCTTATGTATCAGCACGCCCATGCTTAAAGCACGTGCTTTGTGGGTGCTTGAGCCACAAGCCCGACCGTTCTCAGGGGAAGCACGGCCGTGTCGGAAATGCGCATTTGTGACGTTAATGTTGCGGACCCCATGCTTAGTTAAGCACGCCCGTTCTCACGTTAAGCACGCCCGTGCTTAATGGGAGCACGGTCGTGCTCGGGTCTGGAGGTATATAAATAGATGAGTCTGCGAGGGTTTGGAGTGTTAACCCTCAATTTGGCACTTTTAGTAACCTTGATGTGATAGAAACCTCTCCCATTTCCCTTCACTCGAACCCTTTCAAGTTCTTGGTGCTCTTGAGTCTGTTTGGGAGAGAAGTCATGTGTGCTAGTGCCATTAAAGGTAACGATTATCCCTCTATTGATATCTTTTTTTTCCTATTTCTTGGATTTAGGGATTACTTGGTTATTCTTTTCATGTTTGGCCAATGCTTGAAGAACTCGTCGAGTCGCTCGAGGGAACGAGAATAGTTTGCTTGCATTGTCGTAGTTGGAATCTTCATACCCGATATGGGGAGAAGGGATAGTATGAACATGTAGGCAATGGGGGTAGCGTAATATGAAGGGTTGCCCATGACCCTATTGTTTGCTAAATGTTTAAATTTCTATCTGGTTTATGTCGTATGTGTTTAATCATTGTTGGTATGTTTATTCATGAATGCTTTTGATGAGATGCTTTATGCTATGAATAAATGATGTTCGATTGATGATGTAATTCATGCCATGGATGAATGTGTGTTGAGTTTGTTACTGTTAATGTTAATAAGACTCTAATAAAATGATATGGCTTATTAATAAGACTTGGAATTAAAGGGTTAATTCCCCAATGGCTCATAAAACATGGATTTAGTAATGAGGGGCGAGATAAATGTTTAATGGTTTAGTTAAAGACCCTAGGATTGATCTATGAGAGTTTTATGGAGTTTTTGGATAAAAAACCTCAACAAGTTTGCCCAGACAGTACGACCATTTTCCAGAAAGCACGACTGTGCTTAAAAGGAAGCATGCTCGTGCTACCCTTTCAAATTTGAATTGGTCGCACTGCATAAGCACGACCGTGTTCAACAGGCAGCACGATCGTGCTACACTTAAATCCAGCACGCCCGTGCTGGGGGTAAGAACGACCGCGCTGGGGGTAAGCACGACCGTGCATCCCCCATACAAAACAGACGTGAATTAAAGTACAAGGGGTGTCTCACCCCAATTGTCCCCAATGATGAAATAAGACACCAGACGAAGTAAAGACGAGTTAGATAACTTAATGAAGAGTTAAACAAGATAATTATAAACAATAAGTTGGTTAAGTCGGTAACGATGGGTTACCGCACGTTATGCTTTGGTTTTTATTGGCCAAAGTGACCTCGATGCTTTTGGTCGAGGTTTTGTTAATGTTAAACCTTGGTGCTTATTGGCCAAGGGGGCTTTGACACTTTTTGGTCAAGGTGTTGATGGTGATAAAACTTGGGTGCTTATTGGCCCAAGCGGAGGTGGTGGTTGTCGTTTGTTGTTGTTGCTCATGCATTCACGCATTGGAGTTGTTAGTGGGGGAAGTTCAACACAGGGGATGTCGTCCAAGAGTAAGGCTATCTGGCCATCTGCAGTGATTCGTCCGAGAGTTAGGTGAATCGTGGCCCCCCCGTGGTGGCGCATCCTAGGGTATGGTGCGTCGGCTATCCAAGGGGTTCACCCATGGTTTGGTGAACTACCGGCGTTGGTGCTTATTGTCCAATGTAGATATGTAACTGCAAAGTTGCCTTCCTGAGATAGTTTGGATCCACATGCATAACGGAGTAGCAGAATAGTGTTGCACCGTATAGCATACATTGATTGAATTGTTATGGATAATATAAATATGTTATGTATGTTGACTTGTGATAACATGCTATTATTATAATGTATGCTCATCTTGCTTACTGCTTCTTTGCCGTTGTGTTTTATACATGTTTCTTACTCCCAATCTTTTGTTGTTTGCTTTGCGTGTACCTTCTTGTTATGCAAAGGATGGTGAGCAGCCTGTTGAGGAGTGACTCTGAGGAGCCGCTACTCGTAGTTCAAGATTTCCCAGTTTTTAGTTTGTTTATCCGAGATGTTTTTGGACTTTGGTTATACCATCTCTGTAATGTGACATTGGGGTTGGGTTTCTTCTATGGTTATGTTTTGTTATATTTCTTTTAAAACTTGTTTATTTCCGCATTGTTTATGTTTTGTTAATGTCGACCTTTTACCCATGGATGATAATTTCAATAAATGAATATGCATGTGTTTATTTTTAAATTTAAATTATTTTTCTTTTATGTTATGCCTTTATAAATACATGAGGGGTAGGGAGTGTCACAGTTTGAAGGCTGCCAACCTAGGTGTGGATTCGCAACAGCCTATTTAATGCTTTGGTGTCAATCGGATATCAAGCATATACATGCCTTGTTTGTAACATGTTCATGAATCAATGCCAAAAACTAAAACCAAGCATCTAAGGTTTCTCCTTCCACAATAGTAAAAGCAAGTGGCAGCACATTGTTGTTTCGGTACTATGTTGTGACAATCAACAAGGTGCCACGATACTTACCGAATATAAATGTGTCATCAACTTGTATTATTGGCTTACAGTGATTAAAAGTATCACAACATTGTTTAAACGTCCAGAAAACTCGATTAAATATGTGATATTGGTTGTTTACATGATTACCCACCACATATTCATTGGTCTTGATCTTGTAAACTGAATCTAGTGAAAATAACTACATATACTGTAACCATTTGGGTAACATGGCATACGATTCATCTCAATCTCCAAATACATTCACTATGGCTTTTTTCTTGGCTTTCCATGTTTTTTGAAAAGATATCTTGTACCCGTAAGTACTTAGAATTCTTTTGCGTATCGATGAGATTGGGCCCGATGGCTCTTCAAGGACCATGCCTACCAAAAAAGTAAAGTTAGTTGTAATTTTAATTAAATTTAAACAAATACGAATGGCTAATGATCATACCTAGTATGCATGAGCATACAAAGTTAGAATCCAACTTTGGGTGATCTTACGACAACATCAGATTCACATAATTATGTTGACCACCCCACTTTGTAACCTCCCACTTGTGTGACTTTTTTTTACAAGATCGCTCTCATCTTCCATGGGCATCCTGTCACTTGATTTGGACACTTGACATAATAAATAGTTGATTTATATTCAAAAACATTGAAATCCTTATGAACATTTATAGAATACTGTTTAACAACCATTTGAACTGCATGTTTACTATCGAATCGTGAGCCAACATATAATTCCCGACCCACTTTCCATGATCCTGGAATATTCACACCTTCAAAGTCTATCTCCTGATCAGGATGGTCCCAATTTATATAATTATAGTGGTGAATGAGTTGAATAATGCACCATGTGAATGACCTATAAGTAATTATAATTCTATAAATTTCCAAGTTTGATGATCTGGATCTTGCATTGATGGCTAGTTCTGTTTTGGTATTCAAATAACAACTCTGGCATTTGAATCAACATTTAGTGTTGGCTCTCTTGATATGTAGTAGAAATTGGTTGTTAGGATTTGATGTGAAAGGTAAATATTATATTCCTTCTTGTATAAAATGTCTTGCATTTGATCGTGTTTTAGCTATTTAAATACAACTTATGAATTATGACTAATGATTTGTAGGAAAACATGAACATGATAATGTTGTAAAACTCAATGACTTAGAGATTTTGATATATGACAAATACAATTTAATGTGTATGCAAGTGTTTTAGTGTCAAATTACAAAGACAGATATCAAGCAGTAATCAACAAGTTCAGTGAGCAAAGCCAGGGAAAATATTCAAGGAAGAACTTGAAGAAATCAAAAGAGCTACATGGAGGAATCAAAGAGCAAAGACAAAGATCAAGGAATCATCAAGACAAAAGCTTAACGGAGAAATTAGATTTAAGTCTTAGATGATTTGTAAGAGATGAAATCTCTTATTTACAAAATAGCTCATTTAAAAAGATGCATGAAGAAAATCAATTTTCATAACCTGCATTAAAAGGAATAAGTTTTTCGTTAATGAAAATGATTTTTTTGGAAATAAGAAGAGGTCGTCCAATAAAGTAATAGAAGCGCACGTCCAACACAAGTAATAAAAGTGCTCGTCCACTGAAGTGATGGAAGTGCTTGTCCACTAAAGTGACACAAGCGCTCGTCCACTAAAGTGACAGAAGTGATGGAAGTGCTCGTCCACTGGATGTAGGTCACAGTGGTGGTGAGTGAACCAGGATAAATCTTGTTGTGTGGTATCTCTAAACTTAAACTCTTTTACTTTCTATTTATGTTCAAGAACCTGCAATTTTGATGTTTAAAGTTCAATATAATTTCCGTTCTTGATCTGTATAAACTGTATTGAAACCTGAGTCTGATTGTAATCAAGTCTGTGTTATCTACGTTCAAAACTGAGTTGATAAAAACCATTCTTGATTGTTGAAACTGAATTAATCACTGAAACTGAATCCTGCAAGTTTGTTCTTGATTGTTAGTTCTTGTATCTGAAACTTGCATAACTTGTTCTTAATCTTTAAAGGTTTAATAAGTTTCTGTGTTTTGTTATTATTGAGTTTTGAACCCGAACCTATTCTGAATTAATCTTTCTTATCTTCATCACCTTCTATTCAAGATTTTATAGAAACTCTTCATTGATTTTGTAAAAGATCCTGAGGTCACAAATCTGAAAAGTAAAGTTTTGTGAAAAGTTTTTAAGCGGGAAATATTTTTTGAAAACTCAATTCACCCCCCCCCCCGAGTCATTGAAGCCAAAACAACAAATGTAGTGATTGAGACAAAGGAGCAGCAATCTACATCTATGGGAGAGTCATAATTCAAAGGTTTCTTCACAATATTATCCAAATCGTGATCTTTTGCAATATTGAATGAGAATAAACAGAGGTTTATGGATATTGCTGTCATGACCCGAATTTCGTAGTCATGACCGACCGAAAGGAAAAGCCTTGTCTTTCCCTTCCGCGGCCTCACAAGCATACATAAATTCGTTTACATTCATTACTTACATAAGGAATATAACAACACAAAGAATTACAAAGTCCTTCTTAAATAATAATAATAAAAAAACTAAGGGTACATTTCCTCAAGCTATCCACATGACATCCAAGGCTTCTGAGGGCTTCACAGATACCTGTAGCTGAAACATTAAACGTAGGGTGAGTCTACTGACTCAGTGAGGGAGATTCCCGAAAACACATGCATTGACACAAAGCCAAGGGTGAAATAAAATCAAACACTCATGCAAGCACTAAATCAAACAACTAGATAATCATTTTTCATTTACACATCACAAATGTCTCTACATATGCAAATAATCTCATAAACTAACAAAATATTGTATAGGCATCTTGTTTCCCCAAAGAGGGGTACTTGTAGAATGGCTTGCACTACTTTCTTTTCTCATAACTCATGGCCCGCTCATAAGGGGATACATATCATATCATATATATCGAGTCTTTGGGTCCACTTAGGGTTGTCCGCTCAAGGTCCCCTGCCCCGACGGTTTTAATTTCGTACCCCGGAGATACCGCACCCTCCGGCTAATACCAACATCCATCCTCAACGCCCGGGATATCTAACGAGGTCCCCTCATCCCCGACAGTGTTATTTATATATGGAGCCTCCCGCTCCCCGATTCGCCTACCCAAAGGGCTCGTTTGGTGGTCAAGATAAGAGAGTCAGGATAGGATACGCTATCATATCCTGCTTGAAACTATTGTTTGGTGAGCCAGCAGGATAGGATAAACCAATCCTGTCACCTATCTTATCATGTCCATCTAGTTAAAATTCTATCCTAAGGGGGGAGCTGGGTTAGAACTCAACAGGATATGATAAGGTGATTTATAGTATAATAAAGTATAAAAATATTTTATATATAAAATAATTAAAGTATAATAAAATATAATATGGTTACCAAAAAAGGTATAATAAAACATAAAATAATAAAAATATTAATAACTAATTTAAAAAATTATTTTTATTTTGTCACAAGGCTAATTTTGTTACTTCACATTATTTACAAAAACTGAAAAATAAATAAAAAAATATTCTAATAATTTAACTATAAGTAAAGTAAAAACTAAAAATGAATATTTAAAATTATAACAAAATTAATTTAAGCTAAACAATATTTTAAAATATTATATGTAATTTTATCACAAGGACAATTTTATCCTTTTATATAATCTTAAAAAATAAAAATTATAAAAAACTAAAATCTAATAAAATATGAAAACATTCAGAACAAAAACGAAAATTTTAAAATTCGTACTAAAATTACAATCTTTATCCAGGTTGGTTATCGGTGGACAAGACAACGTCGGATAGGATAACAGCTTATCTTGCTCATATCATATCCTACTCCTATCATGCTCTCTTATCCTATCTGCCCCAATCCTATCCTGACCACCAAACGAACCCAAAGATTCATATCCATTATTTGACAATCCATTCCACCAAGTACTTTCCACAAGTTTCAATCACATATATAAATCATCATCACATTAATAAACATACACATACATAGTTCCGTAATCATATCAATGTATAATCAAGAGAAGCTCAATCAACAAATATCAGTACATCAAGTCCTTATCACTTATAGTACATAACAATATCACCTTATCACAATAGGTCCAAACTACTGTACTATACCCTTTTTTTTTTTTTGAAAGGAACTACTGTACTATACCTTTATATATATATATATATATATATAACAATTCCCTAATCCTTTATCGCGTGAAGCTTTGAGGCATAAAACAGAGGCATGGTTTCCTTGTCCTGTTTAATGATTCATTTATAATAGGAAATAGAATTTGCTTGTGTCAATATTGTGTGGTTGAGAATCAAATAATCATTGGCCACCGTTTAATGTGAAAAAGGGTATTTAAATTTGAAGTGAAGGCTCCAGAACCAAACAAACAAATCACTCTGGTTATTTTGAAAAAGTAGGTGTAAGATTAGTAACCAGGATGGTAATCTATTCTTATTACATAAGAATTGTAAGTGTAGTTCCGAAGAAAGAAATAAAAAATAAAAAATAAAAGAGAGAAGAAAGAAGCTGCACCAAAAAAAGAAGAAATAGACTTCCACTGTGAGCAATCTCATTACTATAATAAGGTGCTAATGGGTCCCTCAACCGAATCTCACTGCCAAGCTTTATACGATTTCCATATTTAATCAAACTTAAAACATACAAATTCTCTCAATGTCAGGAAATCACAGCTTAGAGTAAATAGTTAGAAATAATCAAGATAAATCATTAGCCATGTAATCACGGGAGTTATGTTATTTGAACACCTGAAATTTTGACACATAAGTGACACCTCACTCATAATTGCATCTTATCACGTATCTTCTATCTTAAAATATTATATATCTTTATCCCACCCACACTCACATCAATCTACGATGTACATCGGGTGTCCAAATTCAAGTGTTCAAATAACATAATTCTAATCATCGAGTGATAAACCCATATCTGAAAAACAAAAGAAAAGATCATACCCACACCACATTTGGCACATAATCATTGAAAAAGATCACACACCCCTCACCTTAAATTGATGTTCTTGAGTTCCAAGAGGAAAAAAATTGTGAGCACGCTAGCATTGATAAGGCACTTCAAGAAGGCAAACAATGGGTGTAAATTTCAATCATATCTGGCGCCAATTTTACACGAGCATTCAGTATGATTTTGCTCAATAGCATCCTTTCCTTTCCTCCTAAAAATGACCGTAACATCCTAGGGGAATGAAATGAAAGGTCACTTCACAAAGATTCATGTAGTTTATGTACTAAACCAGTGACTGAATAATTTTCAACGAGATAGACTGCAGTAGTAAGAAATGAATCAAAATGATGCAACAAGGCTAAAGGGATGCATTGCCCGCAAGAGATGCACCAAAGGATGGCCAGTGAAGGAGCAAACGGCGGCAAGGGAGAATGAGGCGGGGAGACGATGACCTACTACTGGGGGAGGAGAAAGACAAAGAGGGAATGGAGACCCAACATCATACAGCAGGACGAAGGAGAGATGGAGAAGAATCTTAGGATATCTCTGGGAGTTTTGCAGACGATGAAATGAAATAGTTAGTATTGGAGTGGTTTAGAGTGAAGTGGGGTACAGTGATAAAAGTGTACATACTCCATTGTTTGTTTGATAGTTTTAATGTTTCCTCCAAAATCCCCAAATTGGAGGGTATGAAAAATAGAGCTTTGAATGGTTTGGAGTGGTTTGGCTTCTCATCCCCAACCATTCCATTCCATTATTTTAAAAACACTCAAACAATGGGTCAATGGATTTGTATATCTCCACTCCAGTACTAACCATCTCACCACATCCTCCCAAACACATCCTTAGTTTACGTTTTTCTGGTTTATATTTATTTTAATTAAATAATATAATTAAAAAAAAGAAAATAAAAATAAACCACGTCATTTGTACGGACATTTACTAATCTATGCTCGCACCAAGGAGCATTTTCCTTTTTTTTCATCCATGATTTTCGTTTTTCTCCTCTACACCGTGATTAATTTGTTTCACCCCACTTCTCACAAATAAAATTCTCACCGGCACCGCTCTTAAGGAAATTGGGCACCTGTGGCGTGTCTCCATTCAGCACATAAATAAATTTCCAATAAACAAATTCTATGGACCAGACACGTACCCCTTCTCACGTGGGGAAACAATCCATCTAGTGTCTTTCGCCCCTTATAAATTCTAGAGAAATGATGTTTTTCCGTAAAATGGGAACACCTTATAGTATCTCTTTGTTTTTTTAGTGTATTTTTGAAAAGCGTGTATATAGAAAAGATAAAAAGTAAGTGAGAAATAGAGATAAACATATATGATGTCACGTACGGTGTCCAAAATTTGTGTTCAAATAACATAACTCTAAATTCTATAGCTCTCTTCCCTGCTTGAACACAAATAATAGGGTTTCTCTAAAACTGCAGCCGTCGCGAAGTCGGGTCATCATAAAGTTGAAAAGGGGGCTTTTATTTTAAAACAAAAAAGACATGCAAATGCATCACAATAAGGAGAAGACATCCCAGCTAGGCTACCACTTCAACCCTTATCTATCACTTGCAGCACACCTTAATTCCATAAAAAAATAAAAGAAAAGAAACAATACAAAAACATAGGGGGACCCAACCTATTTCGGTTAAAGTCCTCTAGAATAAACTTAGGTACTAAATTCCACCAAGTATAGCAATGACTACTAAAACTATAAGCTACCAACTTGTCAGCACAAGAGTTTCCCTCCCTAAAAATGTGAGAGACATGAAAATGCATTTCCTTAGTAAAACTAATACAATTCAGCCATCTATTATTGAATTTCAGGGGATAAGATCAAATGATTTGAAAGCTGAAACCACCATAGAAGAATCACATTCCAACCACAGACTTCATCCACTTTTTATCAAAAGCTGTCTCAATTGCAAGGATGGGCTGCAACTAGTTCAGCTTGGAAAGATGTTAGAGTGCCAACGAAGTCCGAGAAACACTCCATGATGGCACAACTTGAATCTCTAAAAATGCCACCACGAGTAGACAAACCCGGATTGCCTCTAGAAGCCCCATTTGAATTACATTTCACCCAACCACAAGGAGGCTTATGCCAATTGACTTGAATAATGTTGGGAGCTTTTAGAGCATGAGCAGGGAACCTTCAAATGCTTTATGAAGGAAAACTCCGTCATTGAATGAGATGCAGTGCCTTTAGATGACTTGCCAGACAAGGAAATGTTGGCTGAAATTAATTTGACCGCTGCAGCATAGGAGATTTGCTTGTTCTCAAACCTCAGTTGATTCCTTGAATACCAAATTAGCCAAACTATATGAGTTATAGCCGAAATAAGCATGTCCACGACCTGGCTACACCACCCTCATCCACCACTGAAATGATTGAAAGAATGTTGGAGTGATCAAGAGGGGTTTGGAGCGAGACCTCCTAACCAATTCCAAAACTAGGAAGCAAAGGAGCAAGACAGAAAAGGATGATCTGCAGTTTCAAAGGCAAGACCACAATGACTACAAGCTTGAGAAATTTTCAAAATTCTTAAACAGTTAAATCTAATTAATGGCGCCTAATTGTCACTACTTGATCGCATAGCCTAACGGTAGCGACTTCATTGGTTTGATGCCTTGGTCAGAGTTCGAATCCTATGTTGAGTAGATTCGAACCTGGCTCTGTAAGGGAAGGGACACATCTGTTGGCCACTAGGCCAACTGATGTCTTGTGATAGTTAATGAACGTTAATACTACTTATGTATCGAATTTGACCGTTTTTTAAACTTTTGAAGAGTTGTTTACTTCCACCAAGTGACATGAGTTGATCTATAAATAAAACCATCTGCATGCAGTAATTGACACGAAAAACTCAGAATCTCTCAACCATTCTTCACTCCAAATCACCTTCTTTTCTCCCTTATGCGCAAAGAGAGTTAAGGAGACTATTGTTCTGTAAACTGCCATTGTCGATACGCTTGGTTTAGGGTGTGCAAACCAAACCAAGGTTCTCCATTGTATCCTGAAGGGGATTCGCCAGTTACACCTGTTGCATCCAATCTACGAGGAGAGATTGGTGGGGGCGAATCGAACCTAAAGCCTAGTGTCCTCACACGCCTTGGAGATTGCGCGTTACCATTATTTCTTCTTCTTTGTTGCAGATCCATACCCAATTATCCAACAATCTTTAGGTTCGATTTCTGTAATAATGGCTGCAACATTGAAGGAGATGACTTCTGACTTTATAAAACTTGAGAGGTTCGAAGGCGGAAACTTTCATCGTTGGCAAAAGAAGATGCACTTCCTTCTTACAACATTGAAGGTGGCATATGTGTTGAACACACCAAGACCCGGAGAGGAAAGAGAAGATGAGACCATCAATGAGACTCATGAGAGGAACAAGTGGGTTAACGATGACTACATTTGCATGGGGCATATTTTGAATGGCATGACCGACTCATTGTTCGATGTGTATCAAAATGCGAGATCCTCCGAAGAACTATGGGAGAAACTTGAGGCAAGATACATGATGGAGGACGCAACAAGTAAGAAATTTCTTGTTAGTCGTTTTAATAATTATAAAATGGTTGATGGTATGCCTATCATGGAACAAATGCATGAAATTGAACGTATTCTCAATAACTACAAACAACATAATATGCACATGGATGAAACCATCATTGTCTCCTCAATCATTGATAAACTTCCTCCTTCATGGAAAGACTTTAAAAGAAGTCTTAAACATCGAAAAGATGACATTTATCTTGAACAATTGGGTAATCACCTTCGTTTAGAAGAAGAGTATCGTAAACAAGATGATACTAAAGAACATTACATTCATGAGAAGGTGCATGTAGTAGAGGAAGGGAAATCTGGTAAGTCCTCTAAAAAGAGGAATCGAGATTTTGGAAAATCTCATGAAAACAACAATGAGAATGACTACAAGAAAAAGAAAAAGAAAAATGGTTGTTTCTATTGTGGAAAACTGGGACATTTCAAGAGGAATTGTCGTCTCCTGAAAAAGGAAAAAGAGAAGGAATCTAGTGCAACAAAGGACAATCTTGTTGCGGTCATTTCTGAAATCAACATGATAGAAGATGTTGGATCATGGTGGATTGACTCCGGTGCAACTCGTCATATGTGTAAGAACAAGGATCTCTTCAAGACAATTAATGAAGAAGATGGAATTGTTCTATATATGGGAAATGCATCAACTGTCCAAGTTAAAGGCAAAGGGACGGTGGAACTAGAATTCACTTCGGGAAAAGTAGTCACTCTTACAGATGTTTATTATGTACCAGATGTTAGGAAGAATTTAATTTATGTACCGTTACTTAATAAGTACGGGTTCAAATGTGTATTTGAGGGAGACAAGTTTATCTTCTCTAAGGGAGGAATGTTTGTAGGAAAGGGATACCTTTGTGAGAATATGTTCAAACTCAATATTATTAATGATAATGGATTTATTTATGCTTATATTGTTGAGTCTTGTAATTTATGGCATTCTCGTTTAGGACATGTTAATTTTAGGAAAATGGATGAAATGATGAATTCATGTTTAATTCCTAAAACAAGTAGGATTTCGGATGCATGTACAACTTGTATGCTAACTAAGATAACTAGATTTCCTTTTCCTAGAGTTGAAAGAAGTTCTAAAGTGTTAGATTTAATTCATTCTGATGTAAGTGATTTACATGGTTGGCCCACTATAGGTGGTAAAAAATATTTTGTGACATTCATAGATGATTGTACTAGATATTGCTATGTATATTTAATGCATTCAAAGGATGAAGTGTTAGATAAATTTAAGATATTTAAAACAGAAGTAGAACTTCAACATGAAACATTTATTAAATGTTTTAGGAGTGATAGAGGAGGAGAGTTCTATAACCCTAGTTACTTTGAGTCTACTGGAATAATTCACCAAACAACCGCACCTTATTCCCCACAACAAAACGGTATAGCTGAAAGGAAAAATAGAGTATTAGAAGAAATGGTAAATGCAATGTTATCATATTCTGGTCTAGCAAAGGGTTATTGGGGAGAAGCCTTGTTGACGGCTTGTTATATCTTGAATAGAGTTCCAAACAAAAGGAACAAAATAACCCCATATGAACTTTGGAAAAATAGAAAGCCCAACCTTGACTATTTCAAAGTTTGGGGTTGTAGGGCAATAGTAAAAGTTCCTGAACCAAAAAGAAAGAAATTAGGTGAAAGGGGAATTGAATGTGTGTTCCTGGGCTATGCTAAAAATAGCAAAGCATATAGATTCATGGTTATAGAATCTAATGACTCATATCCTGTAAATACAGTAATTGAGTCTAGGGATGCTATCTTTCAAGAAGATAGGTTTAACTCAATTCCAAGTCACAAAAATGATGTTCATAGTAATGCACATAATCTAGAAACAAACGTATTTAATAATGATACTTTAGAGAGTTCAGAACTTAGAAGAAGTCAGAGAGCTAGGAAAGAGAAAACGTATGGACCAGACTTTTTCATGTTCCATGTTGAAGGAACAAGAGAGTCCATAGACAGTTATGGACCAATATGTTATAATACAGAAAGTGATCCAGAAACATTCGAAGAGGCAATAAAGTCTCAAGATGCCGCTTTCTGGAAGGAAGCTATACAAGAGGAAATAGACTCAATAATGGGGAATAAAACGTGGAAATTAGTAGACCTCCCACCTGGTTCCAAACCTATAGGTTGTAAATGGATTTTCAAAAGGAAAATGAAGGTAGATGGAACCATAGATAAGTTTAAGGCAAGACTAGTTGCTAAGGGATTTACACAAAAAGAGGGCATTGACTATTTTGATACATATGCACTTGTGGCAAGAATTGCCTCAATTAGAGTGCTATTGGCACTTGCATCCATCTATAAGTTTGTCATTCATCAAATGGATGTGAAAACAGCATTTCTTAATGGGGAGTTAGATGAATAGGTGTATATGACACAACCTGAAGGGTTTGTGGTTAATGGTCAAGAAAAGAAGGTGTGTAAATTGAATAAGTCATTGTATGGACTGAAACAAGCTCCTAAACAATGGCATCAAAAGTTTGATCAAGTTGTGCTAGCTAGTGGATATAAAATAAATGAATCTGACAAGTGTATTTATAGTAAATTCCATAATGGAAAAGGCGTTATGATTTGTTTATATGTTGATGATATGTTAATATTTGGTACTGATCTAGATGAGGTGGAAAAAATTAAGAGTTTCCTCTCTAGTAATTTTGATATGAAAGACTTAGGGGAAGCCGATGTGATACTAGGGATTAGAATAATAAGAGATGGTGAGAACATAAGTTTATCCCAATCTCACTATATAGAAAAGGTGTTAAAGAAATTTAATGAATTTGATTGTCAATCTGTTGTTACTCCCTTTGATCACAACACTAATTTAGTACCAAATAAAAGTTGTCCAGTAGCACAACTTGAATACTCAAAAGTAATTGGATGCTTAATGTATGCCATGACATGTACTAGACCAGACATTGCATATGTTGTAGGGAGACTAAGTAGGTATACAAGTAATCCAAGCAAAGACCATTGGCATGCTATCCGAAGAGTATTGAAATACTTGAAGGGGACAATGAATTATAGTTTGAACTATAATGGATATCCTTCAGTATTAGAAGGTTATACGGATGCCAGTTGGGTGACTTATACATAAGATCATGCTTCAACAAGCGGTCGGGTCTTCACACTTGGTGGGGGTGCTATTTCTTGGGGATCCAAGAAACAAACTTGCATTGCTGACTCCACCATGGCTGCAGAATTCATAGCATTGGCAGCAGGAAACAAAGAAGCTGAATGGCTTGGAAATTTGATGTATGAGATACCAATTTGGCCAAAGCCAATAGCACCAATATCCATACATTGTGATAGTCAATCAACACTATCAAAGGCATATAGCCAGGTTTATAATGGAAAGTCCAGGCACATTGGGCTAAGACATAGCTATGTAAAAGATTTGATTATAAATGGAGTAATATCCATAGTCTTTGTGAAAACAGAGAGGAATCTTGCAGATCCTTTGACGAAAGGATTGACAAGGGATATGGTGTTGAAAACATCATTAGGGATGGGACTCAAGCCCATATCTACATGATCACCAATGGTGGAAATCCGACTCACACTTGAGTAGCATCAAGTCTTGAGTTCAATGGGCCAAAGTACACTATGAGAGTGATTGCAAGTACTTGACAAATAGATACATCCCAAGGTTTAAAAGTACTTGGAAACCATAAGGACAATAAAGAAAAGGGTGAGCTTTTGCTCTTAATGGACCTATAGCACATATGTGCTGAGGTGCCCAACTTATGGGGGTGCTTCTGGTAAAGTCCACCTATGTGAGAGTGAAGTGTGGCCGCTTCTTAGAGTTGGGCTTGACTCTGTAAGTTCTCATGAAAAGGATACACGACAAAAGGCCTTATCAAATGTGTCACACTACCACGTCGTTCAATGGTACCGAGATTTCATGTGTAAGTCATGCACGCTTGTACTAATGAATATTTGGTTCAAAGCTTGTCTACCAAATTATTCGGGGATGAGTGAAAGCCACGGCTTACTAAGCAAAGGTTCAAATCGCCAAGATACCTTTGTCTGAAAGCATGCGATTTCCGGAATAATGGGATTTGGATTTATTTTGAAAATGGTGGGGGATTGTAAGAAATTTTCAAAATTCTTAAACGGTTAAATCTAATTAATGGCGCCTAATTGTCATTACTTGGTTGCGTAGCCTAGCGGTAGCGACTTCATTGGTTTGATGCCTTGGTCAGTGTTCGAATCCTATGTCCCTCATTTTTGTTGAATATTATGACCGTTGTTTAACGTTCTGGAAAAATAAAATGATAAAGTGTTGTTGAGCAGATTCGAACCTGGCTCTGTAAGGGAAGGGAGACATCTGTTGGCCACTATGCCAACTGATGTCTTGTGACAGTTAATGAACGTTAATACTACTTATGTATCGAATTTGACCGTTTTTGAAACTTTTGAAGAGTTGTTTTCTTTCACCAAGTGACATGAGTTGGTCTATAAATAAAACCATCTACATGCAGTAATTGACACGAAAAACTCAGAATCTCTCAACCATTCTTCACTCCAAATCACCTTCTTTTCTCCCTTATGCGCAAAGAGAGTTAAGGAGACTATTGTTCTGTAAACTGCCATTGTCGATACGCTTGGTTTAGGGTGTGCAAACCAAACCAAGGTTCTCCATTGTATCCTGAAGGGGATTCGCCAGTTACACCTGTTGCATCCAATCTACGAGGAGAGATTGGTGGGGGCGAATCGAACCTAAAGCCTAGTGTCCTCACACGCCTTGGAGATTGTGCGTTACCATTATTTTCTTCTTCTTTGTTGCAGATCCATACCCAATTATCCAACACAAGCTGAGACCACAATGCACCCTTTCTTCCTCAAGATATCATCTGTAGGTAGAGGTGGGTATTTGGACTCGGGTCCGCGGACAGTCCGTTAAACCCGCAGTCCGCGCGGACTTGGACACCCAAAACTGCGAGTCCAAAAAATGCGGGCTTTTTGGGTCCGGTCCCGTTTAGCCAGCGGGCTTAACGGACTCGGTCCATGGTCGCGGACCGTCCATGGACCCGTTCTGTTTAAAAAAAAAAAAAAAAAAAAGGCCTCTTTGGGCCAAAAAAACTAACCCATCTCACTTATACACTCACCCATCTCTAACCCTAAAGTACTCTGCGCCGTTCAGTCTCTCCAAAACCACTTCTACTGTCCGGTGAACGAGGGAAGAGAAAGAGCGAGATAGTTATCGTGATCGTGACCACTTCTACCCTGAAACTTCACCATTATTCCACCGTGATCGTGAACGAGAGGGAAGAGAAAGAGCGAGATAGTCATGGCTCACTCGCGGGTCTCTGATTGTTCTAGCCATTATTTCCTTCGGTAATTATATTAGATCTGACCATGTTTTTTCTATGTCTTGCTGTTTTTGATGTTTGTTTTTCATGCGGAAAATGTGTACAGATCTCGATTGCTTTGAACATTATTCTGTTTTTGTTTTGGCAATGACCAAGCGATTCAAAATTTCAAATGGCTTTATATAAATGCAGTCACGGGACTCTTGTTGCATTTTGCAATACTACACTAGCTTGATGCCTATCATAAATGTAACTGAATCCTCACCAGTTATGTTTCCTTGTTTGGTTCTTAATTTGAATTTTAGTCAGTATTTGATATTTGAAAAATGGCACACTTCAGAGTTCAAAGGAGGAGCTTGCTAAATCAAAGGGAAAGACTAAAGTTATTATTGATGCTTGATGTCAACATGTAGCTTTAATTTCAAACTTGTAATATTGTTGTTTTTGTTCCTTATTTTGCATTTTAATTTCGTTGGTACAATTTTCTTTCTTGTCATGTACAATTTTCTTTCTTGGAGGAACTTGATTTTATGACTATTGGTTACAATTATGGTTATTTTGCCTTATGAAAAAAAAGTGTAAAGTCCGCGGACAGTCCGTTTAGTCCGCGGACTATGCGGACTGGACTTGGACTCTATTTTTCAGAGTCCATTTTAAATGCGGACTATAAAGTCCAGTCCGTTTAAATGCGGACTTATGCGGACCGGACTTAAACGGACCAGACTAGTCCGTTTACCCACCTCTATCTGTAGGTAATCTGTTGTGGATTAACCTCCACAAGCAGGGACAGAGCCAAACTTGAATTATAGGGAGGGCCAACTAATACAATTATAAGTTCATCCACCAAATATATATGCATCATATTTCATGGAAAATTTTCATAATTATATTTTTCAAACGTTAATTGCATTTGTAGCAAAAAAAAAAAGTTAATTGTATTGATAATCAATTAAATATAGAATGCCTCTCTTGCATGTCATGAAAATAATATATATTTATTTTGGGAGAATTTCCATCATGACGTAAATGAGAGAAAACCTCCTTGAAAGTTAGAACTCCATCGAAGCAAAGTGCCACACCATCTCATCGGGGGCATCAACTTTGGGAATGGCAACTGCTGAATTTTAGCGACTAAATAAGGGAATGCACGATAAAAAGGTAATGGAATCCTCCAAGAACCATTATGAATGAAGTCCTTCACGAAGCATGAAGATCAAGAAATGTGCGAGAGGAAGTTGCAGAAAATTCGAAATGGACTGCTTTGCATACTTGGAATCCAAGTTTCCCTCGAGAAATTAATTTGAGAGCACGATGCGGACATTAGGCCCACACGGAATAAGGTGTATGAGAGGGGAAATGGAGGTCTACCAAGTGGCTAAAAAAGGGCTTGAAGCACTGAATCATTTCTAAGAGAGAAGTATTGTAACTAACTACCGCCACTAAGCGGTAGTCATGCGTAAGGTGAGGCTATATAGGAGGTTTGGATGCGAGCATGAGGCGGCTGGAATTGGAATTGGAAGAACCTTGGGAGAGAACTAAGCCTCTTGAAAGCTTAGTTTTCAATTGTGGCCATTTTCCCTTCTTTACGCATTCCGTAAGTTCACAATCCTTCAACACTGTTTTCTTTTCCGAGCCATATCACTATAGTTTCTAGCTTGATACTCATCAATTGGTATCAAAGCTCACTTTCCTGGAGCTAATGGTTAACACGCATTGGGGATGGACAACCGAGTGGACAATTTGGAGCGTGGGGTCGAGAATCTGCAGACGAGGGATGGGCCGAGCTCGCTCGTGGAATGGCGGAGATGAGGAGACTCCTCAGAAGAAGGGAGCGGCACCATCGGGGGCGAACTCGGCGACGAAGGACCCCGGAGAGTGAGGAGGGCGATGGAAGCGCGGAAAGCCAATCAAGCGGATCTCGATCGAGTTCGCGTTTCACTCTCTGAGCCAGAGTCCCATCGTACGATCGAAGTGGAAGAAAGCTAGAAATACCAGTGTTCAATGGGGACGAGGCTTATGGGTGGATTATGAAGATTGAAAGGTACTTCAAGATGAACGGAGTGCGGGAGGGAGAGAAGCTTGATGCGGTGGTAATCGCCTTAGAGGATCGAGCGCTGAACTGGTATCAATGGTGGGAGGAGCAAGCTTCGCACCCTAATTGGGAGGATTTCAAGGAGGCAGCGATCTTGAGAAGGTTCCAACACAGGCTAGCTCGAGAACCCGTTTGGGCCTCTGCTGAACGTGAAGCAAACCGGAGCAGTGATGGAGTATAGGGATCGTTTTGAGTTAGTGGCGGCTCCATTGAAAGGCGCGGAGAGAGTGATGCTCGAGGAAGTTTTCCTCAATGGCTTAAAGGAGGAGATTCGGGAAGAACTCAAGCTGCATGCCTCAGAATCTCTAGGAGATCGATGGATGAGCTTTCTTCTTTGGAAGAAAAAATACTGCACTAAGGAGAGGGGGACTGATGACGGATGAGAAGAAAGGGTGGCGCGAAAGAGAGGGAGCTGGGGCTTCAATGTCAAGGGACTTCTTCAAAGGCAAAACCATTGCTCATAGGGTTGAGCCTCAAAAAAAAGAGCCTGTGGAGACCCCAAATTCAGAAGGAGCTGGGAAAGTGAAGAGGGTGTATGGAGGAGGAAAACTTCGGCCCGAACGAGTTGAGGGAAAGGAGCCGAAAAGGGCTATGTTTCAAATGTGGAGACAAATGGGGGCCCGAAAGCACGTATGCAAGCTGAAACACTACCAATTCTTGTTGGTGGAAGGATCCGAGAATGAAGAGGAGGAACCCATATCGGGGAAGGAGGGACGAACACTGTGATCTTGGAGGCTCAAACCTTATAATTGTCGTTGAAGCGATAAGGAAGGGCTGACTTCCAACGAGGTCATTTAAGGTGTGGGGCCAATCAAGGAAGGAGGAGGAGGTGTTAATACTAATTGATTGTGGGGCTACTAGTAATTTCATATCCAAGAAGACAGCTACAGTGGCTAAACCGGAAATGCTTGAGACCCCTGAGTTTATGGTTGAGGTAGGGACTGGGGCCCAAGTCAGGAACAAGGGGATTTGCAAAAATGTGGAGTTGAGCATCCAAGGGATTGAAATCCAGCAACACTTATTTCTAATGGAGCTAGGAGGAACGGATGTAGTATTGGGAATGGATTGGCTTGCTAGCTTGGGGAACATAGAAGCTAACTTCAGGAATTTGATGTTGAGATAGGGGAAAAGGGGAGAAAAGAAGGAGCTAAGGGGTGACCCTTCCTTATGCAAAGCACAAGCCTCTTGGAAGGCTATGTTTAAGGCATTGCAAGATGAAGGAGAGGGGAATTTTGTAGCTTATGAGGACCCCTGTTGCTCGGCCAACAAAAGTACGACAGAGAGTCTTTGTCCAGGGAATTGAATGAAGTGCTCAAGAAGTATGAAGAGGTACTCCAAGCGCCTCAAGAGCTACCTCCACACGAGAGAACAAGATCACGCAATCACCCTCAAGGAAGGAGCCTCAATACCTAATAGCCGACCCAACAGGTACCCTTATTATCAGAAAAATGAGATTGAAAAGATAGTGAGAGAGATGTTGTATGCTGGAGTCATCAGGCCTAGTACTAGCCCCTACAGCAGCCCGGTGATATTAGTGAAGAAAAAAAGATGGGGGGTGGAGGTTCTGCGTAGATTATAGGGCCTTAAACAAACTAACCATCCTTGATAAATTCCCAATTCCCATCATAGATGAACTATTGGATGAGTTAGGAGGTGCAAGGGTCTTTTCTAAGCTGGATCTGAAATCAGGGTACCACCAAATACGCATGAAAGACTCTGATATTCCCAAAACAGCCTTTAGAACCCATGAAGGGCACTATGAATTTCTAGTCATGCCTTTTGGTTTGACTAACGCCCCTTCCACATTTCAAGCCCTCGTGAACCAAATACTAAAGCCTTTTCTGAGAAAATTCACTCTAGTCTTCTTTAATGACATTCTAGTATATAGCAAGGATGAGTTAAGCCACAGGGACCACCTCGGGAAAGTGCTGCAACTGCTGAAGGAGAATGCATTGGTGGTCAACAAAAAGAAATGTTCTTTTGACCAAGAAAAGTTGGAATATTTGGGGCATATCATCTCGGGGCAGGGCGTGTCCGCAGACCCAAAAAAAATTCGAGATATGCTTGACTGGCCCTTACCTAAAGATGTTAAAGGGCTGAGGGGATTCCTTGGTTTAACAGGGTATTATAGAAAGTTTGTGCAGGGTTATGGGAAAATAGCTTGGCCATTAAGTCAACAACTTAAGAAAGATCAGTTCCAGTGGAATGAAGAAGCCCAGGCTGCCTTTGAACAATTGAAGCAAGCCATGGTTTCGGTTCCAGTGTTGGCAGTACCATATTTTGGGAAAGCTTTTGTGGTTGAGACTGATGCCTCGGGCAAGGGAATTGGAGCTGTCTTGATGCAGGAAGGAAAGCCGGTTGCCTATATGAGCCAAACTCTTTCGGATAGAGCACAGAAGAAATCAGTGTATGAAAGAGAACTCATGGCAGTAGTGCTGGCAGTGCAGAAATGGAGGCACTACTTTCTAGGGAGGCGTTTTGAGATCCACACAGACCAGAATAGTCTTTGGTTTCTAGCTAACCAACGATTGATGGGTGAGGAACAGCAGAGGTGGGTATCTAAGCTCCTTGGGTTTGATTTTGAAATAAAATATAAACCTGGGAGTGAGAACAAGGCTGCAGATGCTCTCTCGAGGAAACTGCAGTTTGCAGCTATCTCTACTCTTGTGCGTTTTTTGAGTGGGATGATTTAGAGAAGGAGATTGCTCAAGATGAGAAGTTAAAGAAGGTGGTGCAGGAACTGATGACTGATGGCAGCACACGCAAGGGGTATAAGCTTAACAAAGGGAGATTGTACTACAAAGGAAGGTTGGTCATCCCTAAGAACTCTCCTAAAATTCCCCTGATTATGAAAGAATTTCATGATTTAGCTTGGGGAGGCCACTCGGGATACTTTAGAACCTTCAAAAGAGTGTCCGGACTATTCTTTTGGGAAGGAATGAGGCAGGAAATTCAGCACTATGTACAAGCTTGTGAAGTTTGCCAGAGAAACAAATATGAAGCATTGTCGCCTGCAGGTGTGTTGCAACCATTGCCTATTCCAACTCAGCAATGGTCTGACATCTCTATGGACTTCATTGGAGGCTTGTCTAAATCAGGAGGGATGGATACCATATTTGTGGTGGTGGATAGATTTACCAAATATGCCCATTTCATTGCCATGGCTCATCCTTTTACTGCCAAGGAAGTGGTTGAGGTGTTTCTCAAAGAAGTGGTAAAACTTCATGGATTTCCAACCTCCATTGTGTCCGATAGGGATATGATCTTCATCAGCTCTTTTTGGACAGAATTATTCAAGTTAGCTGGAACTAAATTGAGATTCAGTTCAGCATACCATCCTCAATCAGATGGTCAAAGTGAAGTGGTAAACAGGTGTTTGGAAACATACTTGAGGTGCATGACAGGAGTCAGGCCCAAACAGTGGCATAAATGGCTCAGTTGGGCAGAGTTTTGGTATAATACCAACTACCATTCAGCAACAAAAATGACCCCTTTCAAGGCCTTGTATGGTAGAGACCCTCCAATGGTAGTTAGAGGTGACACTGGGAACACAGTGGTAGAGGAGATGGACAGGTTGACTACAGAACGGAATGAGTTACTGGAAGAGCTTAAAAAACAGCTAGTGCAGGCCCAAATTTGCATGAAACAGCAAGCCGATAAACATTGGAGGGATGTTGAATATCAAGTAGGGGATAAGGTCTATTTAAAAATTCAGCCCTACAAACTAAGAAACCTGGCAAAGAGACTGAACCAGAAACTAAGCCCAAGGTTCTATGGCCCATATGAGATCATTGAAAGAATAGGAGCCGTGGCATACAAGCTGCTCTTACCAGAAGATAGCAGGGTGCACCCGGTTTTTCATTCTTCTTCTTTGAAGAAGAAGACAGTAGCATCGGATCTGATGGTGCAGCCACTCCCACCTTGTGTCTCGGAAGAATGGGAGTTTCGGTACAACCCAGAGAAGATCTTAGCTGTGAGAGGATCCCCTTCTACTGGGCAAGAGATCCTTGTACAATGGCAAGGGCTCCCAAGCTGTGAAAATTCCTGGGAAACAATGGCTGATGTGCAGGAGCAGTTTCCTAACTTTCACCTTGAGGACAAGGTGAGTTTCGAAGGGGAGGGTATTGATGCGGACATTAGGCCCACACAGAATAAGGTGTATGAGAGGGGGAAATGGAGGTCTACCAAGTGGCTAAAAAAGGGCTTGAAGCACTGAATCATTTCTAAGAGAGAAGTATTGTAACTAACTCGCCGGCTAGGCGGTAGTCATGCGTAAGGTCAGGCTATATAGGAGGTTTGGATGCAGAGCATGAGGCAAGCTGGAATTGGAATTGGAAGAACCTTGGGAGAGAACTAAGCCTCTCGAAAGCTTAGTTTCCAATTGTGGCCATTTTCCCTTCTTTCTGTTCTGTAAGTTCACAATCCTTCAACACTGTTTTCTTTTCCAGAGCCATATCACTATAGTTTCTGCTTGATACTCATCAGAGCCATCCCCTAAAATCCAAGCAGCACCCTCCATAGCAGTATTGAGGAACTGTCTAACACCTGGCCAGATGGAGGATTTAGAGTAGTGAGAAATAGGCTATTTGTTTCTCTAGAATATAGCTTTGAGGAGGACTGCCCAATCACCTTGCCTCACTCCTCTCTTGAAAGAAAAGTAACCAACAGGGTGACCATTGGTAAAGCGATAACTTAGCGAAGCAGAATGGTCCTAATCCAAGAACAGAAGGTGCTGCTGAAGCCAAAAGCACTGAGAACCTTAATGAGGAAATTCCAGTCAATGGTGCCAAATTCCTTTCTAATATCCAACTTAAGAGCTACATTACCTCCAAATGACTTATAATCCAACATGTTAATGGCTTCAGAGGTAGTGCATATGCATTCAGAAATGCTCCTACCTCTAATGAAACCCTTCTGTTGATCAGAGATGATTTTAGGAGCTATGCAAGCCAGTCTCTTAGCAAGAACTTTAGAGATAATCTTGGATTTAAAGTTGGCAAGATCTATAGGCCTATAATCCTCCACTCTATCAGCACCCTCAAATTTAGGAACCAAAGTAATGATGTTAGAGTTTAAATTTTGAAGAATCCAACGAGTCTGAAGAATTGAAGGGCGGCTAAATGCACATCATTTCCAACAATGTCCCAAAAACTTTGAAAGAAAAAGCCCCCAAAAACCATCGGGGCCAGGGAGCTCCTGAACCATTCATATCAAACACTGCAAGCCTCACCTCTTCTAGGCAGATTAGTCAACATGACATTGTCTTCCAATGAAACCATATTGGGGATAACCTTGCTAACAAAATCAAACTAGAACAAACATTCTCAGAGGCATATAAGGAGCTGTAATAGTCCAGGATTTGATGCTCAATATCTGTTTGAGAATCTAGAAGAGAATCACCAGTTTTTAAGACTGAGATCTGTTTTGCAGCATGCCTATATTTTGCAATTCTGTGAAAATAGGCAGTATTTCTATCCCCTTGAGTGAACCACTTTACTCTGGCTTTGTCCCTCCAGAACTGTTTCTGGTACACAAGAGCTTGCACTAGGTTTTCCTGAGCATGTCTCTCCCTTGAGCCCAGTAAATCAGACAGACCAGCATCAACAATTTCCTGCTGAACAGAATCTAGCTCTAACTGAGCAGCATTGACCATTTGATGCACATCACCAAAAACCTCTTTGTTCCAAACCTCAGTGACAAGTCTCCTACAATCATCATGCTGAATCCACATGTTCTGGAACTTGAAAGACTTAGGAAAAGAAAGACAGTCCCTCTTTAAAAGAATAAGCATAGGGTGATGGTCAGATTGAGTCCTGGTTAAAGTAGAACAGGATGTAGAAGTCCAGAAATTAATCCATTCTTCATTGCATAAGGACCTGTCCAGTCTTCTTTCAGTGTGATAAGCTGCACTTCTATTGGACCAAGTGAATTGAGCCCTTGTAGTTGCTAAGTGGATAAGAGAACAACCCTCAGACCAATTTTTAAAATCCAAACAGGAACAAGCTAAAGGGAGGCCACCACCCCTTTGCTCATGAGAACCAAGGATATCATTAAAGTCCCCGACACACATCCAAGGACCAGCATTACCATGAATAAGATCGGTTAGCTCTCTCCAAAGATCTCTTCTAATGACAACATTGCTTGAGGCATAAATAGCAGCAAGATAGATTCTAGTCTGATCAATTGAGATTGAAAAAGAAACTTGTTGTCTACATGCAGAAATCACAGCAGGATTAAGGTGATCAGCACATAATAACCATAAGTTAGGCAAGAGGGATTCCCTATCATTTAAAGCAAAGGGTTTCAGTTTGATACTAGACCAAAAAGAAGAAGCAACCTGATTTAAAGCAATCCATGGTTCTGAAATAAAAAGCATATGAGGCTTATGACAGATGCAAAAATTCCTAAGGGCTTGCTTAGATGCTGCATTAGACAAACCCCTAATATTCCAATATAAAACCTTCATTAAAAGGTGACTAAGATAGAGGAAGCTCTAGATCAAGTATTATAAGCCTCGAGACTTTTGATTATGTTTCTCTTTTCTGCCTAAGTTTCTTCTTTTGAGGCTTTGAAAGAACAACCTTGAACTTATCTTTCTGAATAAAAGGAGCAGAGTTCTCCTCATTAGGCTCCTCATCTTTCTCAGTATCATCACACCAAAACTTACCAATGACCTTCAAATCATCAGCTATCTGTCTTGGAATTGGTGATCTAAAGGAGGAGGGGTAAAGGGATCACCTGAGGTAATCTCCTTTGAAGAGGAGACTGACTGAGTCTCTTCATTATCGACTGCTTGAGGAACATCGGAGAGTTATGCTCAAAGAGTCGAAACATGAGATATTTGCATTATGCTCCTATCAGTAGAAGAGCAATTAGGATCCTCACTTGACACCAAGTTGACCATCCCAATTATAGGTTTAATAACCGAATCACAAGCAGCTGTAATTGGTACATTATTAAGACCAATAACAGTAGACATGTCATTGTCATTCAAAGGAGGTTCTTCAATCGAGAGGTCTGTTTTTATCTGCATCTAAAATGATATCATTCCCTTCGGTCTCGAGTATCCGATCCTGAGTTGTAGCTTTTGGATTTGGTAGCTCCTGACCTTCCTGAACTGTAACCTTTGGAATGGTGTGCTCCTGGCCCATGTTTCCATTCAAAGCAGTCTTATCACCCACGAGGTTTATGCTTAGGGACATAAACTCTTCTCATCCGCACGCTATTATGACCAATCGATCACGATGATCAGTTTCTTTGTTTCCTTTGTTGTTAGCTCTACAATTCCCAGCTGAGTGACCAATCAATCTGCAACTCATACAAAATTCAGGGAGTCTTTCATACTCGATCCACGACAACAAAAGCAAAATCCTTTCTTTCAACCATGATCTCCTCCCGAAGATCCCCAGCAAGAACAAGATCAACCAAAATCCTTGCATAGTGACCCAAATTCCTATTGATCGTGGAATCATCCAAAGAGAGGGGAGTGCCAATAGATCTAGCAATTGCAAAAGGATCTTAGGCCTCCAATATTCAAGAGGCAAACCAAAGATCCGGATCCAGCATTGAACCTTTGTCACGCCTAACAAGATCGGAGTTTAAAATCCAGGGTCCCAGAAGAAAGTCTCAAAATACCAGGTTCCAAGTTCCATGAACCACCGGATAATACTTTCCTCATATCCTCAATAGAAGAGAAGGAGAATTCAAAAAAACCTTTCCCAATCGGAATCACTTTCCATTGAGCAATAGGTTGCCATAGTTTCGATAACTTGAGTCTCAAGTCATTAATCCTTATCGGAGGATCTCCTTTTGAAAGCAAAATTCATCCATGAAGGTTGTTCTTTGAGGCTTCCAGCCCTGCCATGTATTCATCTTCTAGAATAGTCACGTGAATTTTATCCCCTTTCAAACACGGGACAGGCGGTTGGCTCAAAGGGATGGCGCAAGCATTGTTTAATGCTCGAGCAAAGGTCTTCTTTTTGAATAGGAGGGGGAGAAGGAGGAGAAGAAGGAAGAAGAGAAGAAGAAGAAGAGGCGATTAAGGGGGTAGGAAAGGAAAGGAAGAGAAGATGGCAGTCAAAGGGGGTCGTCATGTTGCACCACCATGCAAGACATGCAAAACCCTAGTAGAGGTTTCACCTTGGGGGTGATTTGAACAGGAACAGGGTTAACATTCAGTTGCAAAAGGGGGCTTGTTTTGCTATGTCACCGACCTGGTTATGAACTTGTCCGAATAACCAGGTCGGAAAAGAGTCACAAAATCCTTAAGTTCTGCTATCGACTCGGGAGTCCTATACTTAGACCAATAAGTACTCACTTCCCCCCTTACCCACTCGTACCCAGGTAAAGTAATAGGAGGGGGAGAGTCCCTTTCAACCCGAACCGCCTTGCGGCGCCGGTGCTTAGGCGTAGGAGGATTCGAAGTCACCGCGTCCTCCTCCACCGCTGCGTGACCATTACAAATATGGACTGAAGAAACTTCAAGTTCAGCGAAAGGAAAGGAGGGATTAGAGGGGGAAGCATCTTCCCCAATCTTGTTTTGGCCTAAAAAAGTCTTGTGGGTTTTAAAAGACTATGTAAGATTATAATGATTTATAAGATTTTTTTTCAAAAATTGTTATAATCAAGATTCTCAAATGTAGATTTTAAAAGATTTATATCATAAGATTTTATAAGATTTTAATGAACAATATGGATTTATAAGATTTGAAAGGAACGCATGAATTTTTTTTTTCAAACATTAAAAGTTATAAGAGTAAATGAAAAATATAACGAAGAAATAAATAGTTTTTAATAAAAAAAGTAAGATCCAATGCAATTTTTTAATCTTTTAATTAATAGTCAATTTGGTATAGTTTCATGTCCTCCTTAATAGCATTTTTCTACATTTCAAAAAAATTACAATTTGAAACAAGTGTACAGAACAAAAAAACACAATAATTTTGTTATAAGTAAAAGAAAGTATATAAAAGAAAAGCACAACATAAATTCAACCAAAAGTATGACAGTGTCTTGAATGGTTCGAACCCCCACTAGTCTTCTTGTGGTGAGGTAAATGTAAATCCTTTCGTAAGTGTTTATAAAGCTCGAAGATTTTCTCTGCTTTTGATCGGGGCATCACCCCCTCACCTTAAATTTTTTAAAAAAATAAATATGCAAGCTCCTGTATACTAATACCTATTTTATATATATATATATATATATATATATATATATATATATATATATATAAAGCAGAGAAAGGTGTAGATGAATACCACCGTTCAATTCATTGTCATGGAATTTTTTTCTTCTAATATGAAAACACCACTGTTACTTGCCGGATAAAAAAGAGAAAGTTACGGGACTTGCACTGTAACACGAGAAGAACCGGTAACTTAACCAAAAGAAGAAACAGACAGAGAACGGGGGGGAAAATGTCTTGGAACTGTGCTGGGATTCAAGGAATAAAAAAGTCTCACAGTTTTGAGTGAGATTTTGGAATGGGTTAGTTACCTGTACTTTTCACTAAAAAGTACTAGAGAATTCATTCTACAAAATAATCCATAAAAATTAGTAAACTTTTGAATATAAGCGGATTTTTTGTAAGTTGTTAAAAGTTTTGATTGAATATTACTAGATTTTAATTCTTTCTAAAAATAAAAATCATGATAGTCTTTATTAAATATCACAAGACTTATTTATATTATCTAAAAATCTTGATCGAATAGCATGATATTTTTTTGTCATAAAAAAACACTTTTAAATTCCCATAAAATCTTAATCCAATACACCCTTTTTAGTATAAGTTGCATTAAGTCCCTGTGGTTGAGTACAACTACAAGATAAATGCCCTCATTCACGAGCTCACAAAAATCACTCTAGTATTATGGATATCAATTCTTATGTTTCGAAAGTAAATTAGATTCTCACTACTTAAAAATAAAATAAGAAAGGACAGAGACTTATGAGAAACTATTCTTTGGGAAAGGGTCATGCTAGCAATGTAGGTTATATTAGTGGTGATAGTAACTTCCAATTTTCGGTAATCTTTTAACTTTTCAAGGGGAGCTTGGCACAACAGTTGGAGTTACCATGTCACAGGGAGGTCACATGTTCAAGTCATTAAATCAATCTCTTGCAAATGCAATGCTGCCTACTTTAGACCCACATAGTGGGTCCGACCCTTTCTTAGATCCTATGTATAACGGGAGCTTTATAATGGTGACGGGGGTTGGGAAGGCTGGAAGGGAAAGGTCACGGCAGCCTCCATCAGCGGCAAGGGTCATGCATTATATTTTTAAATTTAATTAATAAAGTCGGATGATCCCTTAAAATATATAATAACCTCTGTGGTGATGTCTTAAAAATTTTGATTGTTGTACCCAACGAATGTGACTCAGTTTGTTGCGTAGGTTGAGTTTATGAAGAAGAATCTAGGTTCGAATCACACATAACACATTCTTGGGGAGGGATAATGAATCTTAACTGTGACTAAGCATCCGAGTAGAAATTAGCCCCATAGCAAGTCTAAAAGATCTACGCTTGTGGGATACTCTGTAGATCTACTAGGGAGCCAAAGGCCCTAAGTACGGTTTCCAACAAAAAAATCTTGATTATTGTAACATTTGATGAGGAAGGATGGGCACGGGATGACAGGTGCACCCGATTACAATCGGGCGAATCATGTAGAAAACCGGACAGTGTTGTGACCTTGACTTATGGGTTTGGCCCAACCTATTTATTGGGCTTGACTTCCAAATATAGGGCTCGTTTGTGGGCATATACGGGCTTGCTTAGCTGCAACAATGGGTTAATAAGAAGGACAAAAATTAGGTATAAGTCTATAAGTATATTAGATGCAAAACAATGGGCACTTTGATAACCAAAACACTGATTGAAGCAATGATCCAAACCGGGCTTTCGACCCATTAAGGTCAAACTCAATGTCCCCTAAAGATTTGACTCCCCCGAACAATAGGAATATATTTCATTCCTTAGGAACATGCAAAGGTTAATGCCCAGTTCATAGGAAGGTGCAGGAGAAGTTCGTTCGAGAAACTTGGAATGATCAAATTGCCCTTGTCATCTCCACATGGCTCTCAAGACTCACTTTCCTATAAACAGTTACTCTAATTACAATAATCATGAGGATATAAGGATTTTTTTCCTACTCATTACACTCATCTTGCACACTCACTTATTTGAGCATTTGAATCTTTGCAAGCACCAAACCCCTTTCTCCAAACACATCAAAGCTTGTAGGAACAACAACAACAACAACCAAGCCTTATCCCACTAGGTGGGGTCGGCTACATGGATCATACGGTGCCATAATGTTCTATCATGAATCATGTTAACAGTTAAATCATTGGCCTCCAAATCTTTCTTAATAGTTTCTCCTATAGTTTTTCTTGGCCTACCTCTACCTCTAGCTATTGGATTGCCCTCCACTTGATCCACTCTCCTTACTACAGAATCTAAAGGTCTCCTCCATACATGCCCAAACCACCTAAGTCGAGATTCAACCATCTTTTCTACAATAGGTGCTACCCCAACTCTCTCTCTAATGCTATCATTCCTAATCCTATCACGTCTAGTTTTTCCGCTCATCCAGCGCAACATTCTCATCTCTGTTACATTGATTTTACTCTCGTGTTGATTTTTTACCGCCCAACACTCCGTCCCATACAACATCGTCGGTCTAATAGCCGTACGGTAAAATTTTCCCTTTAGCTTAAAAGGTACCTTTTTATCACACAAAAAACCCGAAGCCTTCCTCCATTTCGACCACCCTGATTGAATCTGATGGTTTACATCTCCCTCAATTTCTCCGTCATTTTGTATAATAGACCCAAGATATTTAAACCGTGTGACTTGTGGTATGTTGTGGTCTCCAACTTTCACCTCTAAGCTAGAGGTGTTTCGCCTTTTGCTAAACTTACATTCCATATACTCCGTCTTGCTTCTACTCAAGTGGAAGCCATGTGCTTCTAAAGCTTGTCTCCAAGTCTCCAACCTTCCATTTATATCATCTCTCGACTCTCCAACTAGGACTATATCGTCTGCGAAAAGCATGCATCGCGGTGCTGGCTCTTGAATGTGCTCCGTAAGTACATCCAAGACCAAGGTAAAAAGATAGGGGCTTAAAGCTGACCCCTGGTGCAGACCTATGGTTATTGAGAAATCTTCTGTGGCTCCACCACTAGTCGTGGCCCCCTCATACATATCTTTGATAGCTCGAATATAGGCAATCCGAACACCTTTCTTTTCTAGGGCTTTCCACAAAACCTCTCTTGGCACCCTATCATACGCTTTCTCCAAATCAATGAAGGTCATGTGTAAATCTTTTTGATCCCTTCGATATTGTTCCATCACTCGTCGTAGCAAGTAAATTGGTTCCATGGTCGACCTCCCGGGCATAAAACCAAATTGGTTGTCGGTGATTTTGGTTTCTTTTCTTAGTCTCCGTTCAAGCACCCTTTCCCATAGCTTCATAATATGACTCATAAGCTTAATCCCCCTATAATTTGCGCAATTTTGTATATCTCCCTTGTTCTTGTAAATCGGAACTAAAGTGCTTCTCCTCCATTCGTCCGGTATTTTCTTTGACCTCATAATCTCGTTAAAAAACTTCGTGAGCCAACTAATGCCTCTATTTCCTAGACTCTTCCATACCTCCACAGGTATATTGTCCGGTCCAACTGCCTTGCCATTATCCATCCTTCTCAGAGCTTCTTTTACCTCATGCTCTTGGATTCTACGATAAAAAGTGTAATTTTGGTCCTCCTCTCTGATGTCAAGCACCTGTGAGCATGATAAAACTTCAAATCCTTCATTAAATAACTTGTGGAAATAATTCTTCCATCAATCTTTAATATCTTGTTCCTTAACCAAAACTTTACCAAAGCTTGTAGGAAATTGCATCAAAATAAACTTATTCTAGTCCCAGTTGCTTAATTCCCATCCTTTCCTTTAATATTACATTATAATAGGATCCAATTCATGGGGAAAAAGCAACAATGCTTGAGGAAAGGTTAACAAGTATGGAAGTCTTAAAAGGAAATTTAAAGGCTTTTCACCTCATTATACATACAATTACATCTAAATTAAATGTTCCGTCCAAAAATCTCGAATAAGAGACTTCAGGAAGAAACCAAGTCACTCACAGGCCGACCTTGACCATTTCGGTCAAGGTACCCGGTTGACAATCCCTCGGTGGGAGAGGAGATTTACTTCGATGTGGGGCTAGGCTAACTCGCCCTAGCCTTATCCTACTCGGGTTATAAGGGTACTTAGCGATCTGGCCCTATATTTTTCGGTCAGTACACAAGCCCCCCAAGCTCCGAGCTGATTTCTGCGAATGAGCTTTTATATCCTAAGTCCTTCACCTGACCGAGATGCTTCCTCCCTGGGGCGTGTGACCGTGGCCTCTAGGCCTTAGTTCCCTACATCGTAGGTACCATCATGACCTTTGCACGGTGGCTTTTTCCTAGGCTTCATCCTCTTCTGACGTGTGTCCTTTTGATAAGACAGCCCTCTTATCAAATTTTCAAATCTTTTAATATAACTGTTCATACCCGGGAAAACCAAAAGGTGCACCCCTTTGTCTTCCTACAATGCGTTTTTAAATTGAAGAGGTGCCACTATGGTATTCCATTGTGCGTGTCCCTTCGTGTAACGTGTATTTCCCCATAAATAGTTCTACTAAGAACCACATTGCTACATCTTTCAGCTCATTTTCATGTTCATCACTTCTTCTGGAAATCCCTTCCCTTCTTCCCTTCATAACTTTCCAGGTACGCCCATCTCCTTATAAGTTTCCTTGCATTTCCACTCTTTCGGTCCCTTCATCATGAGTTCTTCGCATGGGTCCTCTCTTAGAGAGATTGTTGTAGAGCCTGAGGTTTAAGAGATTGGGGAAGGTGCTTCCCCCTCTAATTCCTCCTTTCCTTTCGCTGAACTTGAAGTTTCTTCAGCCCATATTCGTAATGGTCAGGCAACGACGAAGGAGGACGCGGTGACTTCGAATCCTCCTGCGCCTAAGCGCCGGCACCGCAAGGCGGTTCGGGTTGAAAGGGACCCTCCCCCTCCTATTACTTTACCTGGGTACGAGTGGGTAAGGGGGGAAGTGAGTACTTATTGGTCTAAGTATAGGACTCCCGAGTCGATAGCAGAACTTAAGGATTTTGTGACTCTTTTCCGGCCTGGTTATTCGGACAAGTTCATAGTTGAACCTTATTCCGATGATGATCATGCAAGACAAAGGAGCAGATGCTTGCAGACATTTGAACAATTTAGAAGAACTTGTTTGAGACAAGTGTTTTCACAAAAATATTATTTGAATATGCACAACTTAACCCCTTGGTTGGTCACAAAGAAATAGCGTCAAAGCAGTGATTAAAAGTTTAAGGGATTAAAGAAAAACACAAAAGAAATTTATCTGGTTCACCTACAACTTTTGAGTTATGTTCATTCCTTGCCTAAACCAAACTTTCACTATAACCGACTCAGCTACAGACAAATGTTATTTTCACACATAGTGTCTCCAAGCTCAGATAGCAACGAGTACTATTTGTACACCTGATCTCTCCAGTCTCCAGACTCAACAACAAGTATTATTTTTGTTTGTCTCTTCAGACTTTACAGATTGATAAGAGTGTTATTATGAAGCAATAACTTCGAATTACAACTTGCAAGTCAGCCTTATGACACTCAGAATGAATATGACATACAATAGGTAGACTACTAGAATAACTTCTCTTAAAGATGTACAAAGAGTGGAGAAGGTAATGAAGATTGTTTGCAGAGAGAATCTTCAACTTTTCGTGACATATTCGCTTATATCTATAGGAATAACGGCGATATTAAAAATATTAAAAATAAAAAGTGGTCATGCGCTCATTCAATTGCAATTATCTGGATCCCCGGAATGTTCAAAAAAGCAGCTTAGTAGCCAATATTAATTTATTAGATAAGACGAAAAAGATTACATTATCACCACGACATAGTGATTGATATATAATCAATCACTAAATGGCAAAAAAAAGAGTTGTTACGGCGAAATTTGGTGGCCAACTCAAACACTCGATGGTCAACAAAATTGATTTTTAAAACTTATCATTTAGCGACATATTGTTCCCTGACCCCCTTATCGGTCACTGATTTGGTCGCTAAATGATAAGCAGGAACCAATTTCAAAATAATACTCATCGATCTCTAAAGAATCGCTATTAGCGACCGATGCTTTTCGATATTGCTGAATGCGGTCACTACTTGACATTTTTCTTGTAGTGAATAATTTCACAATAAGGTGCTACATACACATGTTCTTTCAAAACAAATAAATTTGCAACTCTAAATATCAAATTAAGTACCCTAGCATCCAAGACCAAAATCACAATTCAAATAGTGTCAAGTTCACACATAAAGGGCACTAAATGACATAATGACATATAACCAAATAATCATATTAGTCCTCATTCACACACAAAGGGCACTAATTGACATAATGAAATTTAACCAAATATATTAGTCCTCATTCACACACATTGTAGTCCATGTATTACATCATAAGCATTCAAATCAATATTCAAAAGTTTAGAACATAGAACATTTTAATTTCTTATAAACAAGACATTCAAACAATATTCACGAACATAATCACATTTGACCAATCACCTCAAAATTCCTTTTAAAAATAAAACCGCTAGACTTTAGAAGCATTATGCCAAATTTCTCATTATTCAAGTGGCTTTACTTTTACTTTTTCTACCTTGTGTTTAGGACTTAACAGATATTCTGTGAAATCTTGTTAACACAGTTCAAGATATGAATTCATATCAAAGTAAGTCTTGATTCAAACTTAATCTGTTGAAATCTTTTTTAATATTATTTCATAGTGATTGCGGATTTAATTTTATCTGTAAAGACTATGACTGCAGAAAAGCGAAAAAATTATTTGTATTACTTTTCCCATTGCTGGAGTTTGTGATAACGGTATTAATGACTCAAAATCGAAACACAATATAATGTCAAAATCATTGCAAAACGCTCCTTGCCCTTGTTACTATTCTTTCTATGGTGGTGAGCAAGCTTGTGAAGTAGAACCAGGCTGAAACAAACAAATCAAAAAAAAGTTGTTATTACTTGTTAGTTATAGTAATATATATTATTACTTTAATAGTTGTGTGTTTATACTTTATAGAAAGCAAGAGTGAAGATAAGTGCTTTACCACACATGTATGAACATCATCACATCCACATAATAGCTTCCCGTTGAGAGTGTCCACTGCTTGAAACGACCCTCCTCCCTCACTCCTCTGCATTAATAAACCCGCAAGTGATAAGAATATAAGTTTTCCATTGTTTGGTACAAGATATATATATAAAAAAAGTTTTTCATTTTGAAGCAAGATATAAAAAAACATTCACAGGCATGAAAGATGCTCAAGAGTAAATTTTGTGATTGAAGCTTAAAGACTTTATTCCTATGTGAGGTTGGGAAAAAAATATTTCTGAGAATGAGATGTTCAAAAATGTAGTTTACTTGACAATAAAACATTTCCTGAACCAAAAGCGATCACCTAAGGTTTGTTAGTCAAAATGTGATGCTTTATGGGTCAAGGAAGAGACGCATTAGCAACATATGCCAAAAACTAACCTTGTAATAATCAACAGCAACAAAATTAGGCCATCGGTTACCAGCAGCACCATAACAAGTGTGTAACATGTCAATGAGATCTCCAGAATTATCTTCACATGTAATTGGCTTAAATGGGGTCGTTCGAAAATAGTTTACCAACACTAAGGATTTGCTTTTGTCATCGAGAGGGGGTGATTCTGCCCTATTTGGACAACTTCCTTCTTTCCTTCCACCATCACCATCTGCAGAATTTAAGATAAGAAGATAACTACAAAGAAAATTGACTAAGAAGCAAGAAAAAATGCTTGTGTTAAGTTTGAAGAGGTTTAAGAAATGGTATCTTCTTACACTGATTTTCAACCATGAAATTCCACTGGTAAGCAATGCCTTCACTTTGTTCTTTAGATTTGATAGAAGTGAAAACTAGTAATCTTTGGTTTTTGGCTACCATATCACTCACTAGAGGCCAATCTTGACCATTTCTTGGCATGCTTGACAATGGAAACCAATACTTCATCAAACCAGCATCAGTGAAGACCTTTGTCAACCCATTTGGGGCTTTAACATAATCTTCCAAGATAATTGTGACAATTTCTGTTGGATTTGCTGATAGAAAAGCTTCAATTTCCTTCAGAGTGTCAATGGCTGGTTCCTACTAATTCATTACAAGTTAGGATCTCCATGTAGAGGTAGTCATTGGAGTTTGCAATTTCTCCTAAGAAAAATACTAGCAACACACTCTTTAATATACTCTTAACACACTATTCATTACTGTATGAATTTTATGTGGGACTTACTTAATAGAGAGTAGACTAATTTGATTCGGTGAGTTCCACGTGAAATTCACTCAATAATAAAATGTTGAAAGAAGTGTATTGTTAGCATTACTCTTCTCCCGAACACGTTAAAAAAAAGCATATTCCATAAACAAACATAATTAGGTAGATGAGTTTTACATACAAAAGCTGTGTAGTCATGGCATTGGCCTCCAAATGAATGGCATAACCACACATCTCCATCAAAATCGTATGTATCTAACATTAGTCCCCGAACTCCATTCTACACATTTGTGGGAACAAAATGGTGAATTAAAATTGCTTATAAGTTATAAGAATCCTAGCAATAGAAAAGGTAAGGATAATTAAATTACAATTAATAGTAACTGGATAGCATACATTTAGCTGTTGGGTGACACTGTCTTCTTGGTTGGTGACAGTTATTCGAGGCACACCTGTGTGAGATGGCTCCCCATCAATGGCAAAAGCATTGTGTGTTGTCAAATATGCATATTTGTTGAACGGTAGAGAATCATTCTAACCATGAAAAAAAAAACAATTAACAAAGATTAATATCAAATAGCTCTAAATAATCGTCTCTTTTAACTAAAAAATCTTGATTCCGTCTATCTTTCACATTTACATGGAATACTTTTGCTGTTTGTACAATTTTTTTCACACAACATTGATACACTTGTAATTTAGATGTTAATAATTAGTGATCCATGTATATTAATTATATAGTGAATGAATGAATGAACTGGTTAGTATTCTCCTAATAATTAATATGCAAAAAATTGGTAACTATCGTGTATTATATGTGATTAGAGACATTCTTCTAACACTAATATACATTGGTCCAAGTAGAAAAGAGTTTGATTACAATTAATTAAAGTTTCGATTTCAAGATGCACTCAAACAAAGAAACATTATTCTGACATTGGTGTTATAAAAAAAAAATGCTGCATAATACAAGTCAATCACCAAATATTTGTACCTATGATGATTTAGCAAATATATTAATGTATATACAATAATCACAAAATATATGTGTTGAGCTTGGACGGTGTGATGGTTGGACGGTGCAAATGGTGTGGACGGTTGGAATTAAAATGATAAATATGAACTTAACCAGATACTTAATACTTAGTTTGTATCAATACACATATTTAGAAAATAACTTATCATTAATTTTCTTTAAATATAAATTGTATTTACTTTAAGTATATCTAAATATCAAAGAATGTTGAGTCAAATTGATTCCAGCAATTCATAAACATAAAGGACATGTTTGTTTTGTTTTTAGTTTCCTGCTTTTAGAAATAATTACAAAACTGTTATTTTAAAAGTCTTGTAAATATGAGATAGAAAACTTGAAACAAAACAAACATGTGCCGGTCTTGGAACCCACCATTTTTTTCCCCTTCAATATGTGAGTTGCTAAAAGTGCATAGATGTGTGGGATCAGATTTTTCCTTTGGGTTGCCTGATCCATATTGTTTCTTGTATCGCGAGTAGGCCATACACTCTCAACAAATAGGCTGACCCGTAAATATTTTTTACGTGTTCAGTAAAGTTTATTAGTATTTGGTTATCAGTTATAACCGGTTCGCAACCTTTTTCATCAAATATAGGTTGGACTAGTCAACAACATCAATGACTATATATCGGATTCAAATATTTTATTTTATTTCTTCATTAATTACGCAAAAAATTACACTTTTTTTCAGTTATCTTTTCTCTCTTAACGGTCAATAGCTTACTTAACCCAAAATAATCAATTAATAAGTAGACAGCTACTGTGGACATGTAGAATGAACAAAACGTGAGTCTCTGCAATGCCAGAATCATAGAATGTAGTCAAATACAAAATCAGTTTTTTTTTTTCGGTAAACAAAATCAGGTTTTTTACCCCAAACAAATATGATAACAATAATTCACAGAAAGGCTTTTGAAGTAAAAAGTCAAGTAAGAATTGATAATGTAAAATGATGGAATTACTTTCATGCGGGAATTGTTGCCTCGTTGGTTCTTAACAATGCTAAACACTCTTTTGACTTTTAGTAATTTGGGGATGAATTTTCTTATGTCTTTTCTTTTCTTTTTGTCAAGAGATAGGCACAAAGACGATAGGAATTTTTTTTTTTTACAAACTTTGAGTGAGTTCACTAGCAAAATCTTTTGCATCTATTTATATTCCACTCTGGGTCAGCTATAATTGAGGTCATAACGTGATTTTGGTTTTTTTTTTTTTTAAATCTGCATTGCAACCATAATTATAGACATATTGGCTACATTTTCCTACAAATGTCTGTAATAATGAAAAACACAATTGCAATCACAACCACAACTTCAATTTAAAACATGATTCCAGTTAACACCACAAAGAAATGATGTATCATGCAAGAGGATCCATTTCCCATCATTTCTTGTTGCATGTGTCAGTTCTTATGAAAATTATGCAAATTAAAGAGTAAAGAGATAGATATCTTACTATGAGTTTGAATTGATTTGTGATAGATGATCTCACACACCTAGAGCCTGACAACTCAACCAGGCATGAGAAACAATAAAGACCAGCACTACAATCTCCATCAGACGAGCACTCATCAAGAAGCTAATCAAAAAATAATTTAAAACCAATTAAAGATGAAAACAAGAAATGCATGATTTGATAAAGCAGTACATATATAGTGGGATATATATATATATATATATATATATATATATATATATATATATATACAAACCCTGCAAGTTCCATCTGAACAGGCCGTAGCAACAGTGTAAAACAATGGAAGAAAAACCATAAGCAAGCACTGAAGAGAACCCATTTGGACTATGATCGAAGAAAAGGAATAATGAGAGGAAGAGAATCACGAAATGGGGTCTAATTTATATGAATAATCAACCGGGCCGGTCTAAGGATAAGGTCAGACAAATTATTGCTTTAGACCCCAACTCACACCGCTCAACCCTTTACATAGCCCATTAAGAAAAGTTATTGATATCTAATAAAAATTACGTATATGAGATCCATCCCATGATTTATTCACTTTAATAAGGTTTCACCTAATTTTAGATATTATCTATAATCAATGGTGGATTTTCTGTCTTGGCTGAGAAAACGAAGGAAAGTCAGAAATTCTCATTTTCATAATGATTGGCGAGTTTGGACTCTAGACATTGAAATATTCGCATATAGCCAAATTAAAGACGAAGCCGTATCTGTTCAGGTGAATTAACATGGCATAAGTTTAAATCAATTCCTTGTGGGAAAGGATATTAACTTTCCATTTTTGGAGGGATCCGAATAATGGTAAATGAGCAAAAAAAAAGAAAATGTTCATATAAAATTATTCTTTTTCAACAAGAAGTTTATATATAATTATTATATTATATACTTAATTAAAGATTTTTTTGGGGCCTAAATTATTAAAATATTCCTAAAAAACTATTTCCCAAAATGCATATGTATTCCCACTTTTTTTGTGGTGCTTATATGTATTCCCACGTTATTTGATAAAGTTAGAATATTTTGCATATGTTTATGCTCTTCGATTTATGTGTTACTTGTGGGATTTTATAACAATTTTGTTCAATTTTACTATCATTTTGTTTGTTTTGTTAATAATTAAGTGGAATGGCGAAAATAGATAAGCAAAGGACTCAACACAAGAAACCATTCTTAGATATTATGGCCATGGAAACCATCATGGGCGGATCCACATTAGAGTAGAGTGTGTAACACCCCGATTTTTCCGTTTTCTAAGATCGGTATAAACATAAGTAAACATTTATATTTTTATCTGAAACTTAGAAAATGATTTTGGAAAAACCAAAGTCATATTCATATTATACTTATTTTTATAAGTATACGGTGAATTTTTTTGTTGAAAATTCAGACGGGACCCGGTCTGCGTTTTCACTGACACTAAGACTTTACTGATCGGAAAACCTAATTTTGACCCGAGAACGAAATGAGTAGATTTTATATCTCATTTCCAACGATATAGATTATTTTGAAAATTTTCAAAATAAATAGGTTATTATACTCGATTCGGGCGTAAAACCCTAAATCGAGTAATCGACGGAGTCGAGAACGGACGTGCAAAGACAAAACCCGACATCGGATGCTGAGTTATGGTGTCACCTAGGGTAGTGAGTCATATGGATGAGTCACCAATGTCATGATGACATTTTAAAAAAATTTAGATATTTCTTTAAAATAGTGTAAAGACCATTTTGCCCTTAGACCATTTTACCCTTGAACTTTCATTGAAATGGCAAGTTTGCCCCACAATTTGTGGACACAAATCAGCCACCCCTCCTTCAATCTCAACCACATAAATTTCATGATTACCTTAGGCAAAATTACCAAAATGTCCTTAAGTCCTAACTTAATCACAAAATTGCCCTAAGTGAAATTACACCTTTGTCCTTAAATGAAAAACAATTAGGACCCTTTAGCCCCCCAATTCCCACGGCCAACACACCACATTAGGTCATTCCATCCATTTTATTAAGTCGTCATCTTCTTCCTTTGCTTTGTTCTTCATTATCTCTCAAAGTTCATAAGTTCCATAACCAAAAATTGTGAATGAACTACTTGATCATTTGCTCATTTTCAAATTCTAAGAGGTATACCATACTCATCTCACTCAATCATCATCATGTTCTTCATTCATTTTTGTGATGTGAAGTCTTGATCATATTTTTCAATTCTTAGATCTAGAACTTTGAAAATTCATAGAAAATCATAGAAAAATCCTTTTAAAGTGAAACTGATTTCTATGGTCTTAGTATCCTCTCTATATTCAAGATCCAAGAGGATACATCAAACAAAAATTTCGTGCCTATTTATTTTGTTGAGGCCGAACCCTAACTTGTTGTGGGGAAGGACTTTGTTCATTTTTTTTAAGACTAGTCTTGCTTGATTCAATCTTATGGCTCATATAAGTATTGAATCTGATACGATTTTTTTTTTTTAATAGGCAAGTGTACCCAGTCGTACAAGTAATAAATCGGTGAGACCGAATATCGTCCACGGGGATTGGTTGTCAATTACCACTTCACAAATTATACAACTATCTAGACTATCGAGTTTGGATGGAAGGGAGCTCAATACTAAGTACCGAGCCCAGTAAAAGTAAACAAAACAAAACAGACAAGAATAAAATGTTTTTGGTCTTTTAGGATTTTTAATAAACACTTGGAATGCAGAAAGAAATGGATAAAATTGTCAGGATTAGACTACACTAATCCTCCCTCAATTGCAATGAAATGGTTACTAACACAAGTCCTAATTCATTTATGACAATCAAATCTTCTCAATTATTCAAACCCTAATGTCTTAGGTGGAATGAGCCAAAAATCCCAAATTAAACCCTAATGTCTTAGGTGGATTAACATGAGAAATTGCATTAAGAATCAAGATTCATAAGATTGCAAGCACCCCAAGACCTATGTCTGGGTTCCTGAACTACTTGGCATTTGATTCATGAGCATGCCTTAACATCAATCTGTCAATTGTCTATCAAAGCAACAAATCATTTCATGGGTAGCTAAGCCAAGAAAAGCATTAAGCATGGAATCAAACACTCATAAAGAAATAGAAACTTGTATTAAACCAAATCAATAAACAACCAAGTTCAGAAAAGCTATCATCTAACCCCAACAAAAAGGGATTTAGCTAGACATACTAAACCCTAAAATAAAATAAAATAGAGATAAAGAGAACAAGGAAACTCCATGAAAATGAAAGTGAGAGAGCAAACTATCATTGAGCGTTTTTTTTCATATGTGCAGCGCCTCTCCCTTCTACTGTGCAGCTGCTGTGCGTCTCGTTCCGTTCTTTTTTGCTGTGCCTCTTTTCTTTTTTTCTACTGTGCGGCTCCTCCCTTTTTCAATTGCTCTCTACTCTCCTTTTATATATATTTTTTTCATCCAATCCAATTGCTGCCCCCCTCGTCTCTGGAGTTCACGCCCCACTCCTTTCCTTTTATTTTATTTTTTCTCATCATCCAATTCACGTGGGCCAGCCTCCTCAAATTCCCTTTGCTACCATTTCAATCACAAGTTTACTGTTCATTTCCAATTGTCCATAGGCTTCTTCCTTGCTTCACGTATTGGGCTCCTCCCAAATTCTCTTCTTCAATTTAGTCTGGGCCCATGTTAACATTTAATTAATTGCAATTGAAAGAACAAACCCAATAAAAGTGGAAAGCTTCATCAAAATTTATCACTTCATATTCCCATCTCATCTTTTTCTATTTGGTGTAGCAACTCAATTGCTATTATTTCCTACAAATTTAAACAAGTAAAAAAAATATTATTAGATTAACTCTAAAAACATAAAATTTAACTAAAATATTCAAAACCTTTTAAAAATTAAATTACCTAAACTTAGGGAGAAAACTCAATCATTTAGCACAATTAGGAGTAAAAATCCACCCACTGAGCACATAAAAATGACATAATCTAGAAGATTATCACTCCCCCAAACCTAAGACTTTGCTTGTCCCCAAGCAAAAGTAACCCAAACTAACACACAAAACACTCAGGACAACAGACCAGACTCTTATATGATTTGGGAAAACCGAAAGAGCGCCCAATTAAACAAAATCACTATAAGGCAAAATTGCACAATGACTAATTCCTAAAACAGAAGCATCAACCAATAGCAAGCTCAATTCCAAAAATGCCAAGAAGCAAAAAGCATAACAACTTTGCAATCTCCATATTCTTCAAAATTAAAAATCATGGCAATTTGGCAAGGGAATAAAAAATAGAACTTTAGTCCTCACAGGATACACACTCATCAAATAATCACTCAAGTATATGGTGGTGAAGTGTTTCCCTCAAAGCACACATTAGAGTCATGGAACCATAGATTTGCTTTTCATCTAACTCCAAAAAAATCACAAACCACAAGCATGCACAAATCAAAGGGACTTTAATTTGGGTTGTAACTTGGCTAAAGTGGAAAACAAGTGAGGTGAGAAACAAATAGAAAAATGTCCAAGAGAATAGGAGAGCAATTACAACAACTCAAATGTTTCAATGTAAAGCACAAATTCCCAATTGCTATAATTGAATTTTTTTTTCTTCCATTTCTCCTTTCCCTTCTTTGAAGCTTCTTTCAACTTTATTCCTCAACCTTATTCACATAAATCTCTATTTTTTTTTCAAACTTCTTTTTCTTTTCTTTTTTATATATATATTTTTTTTCAACTTCCATTTTTTCAAAAAATTTTTTCTTGTGGGTATCAATTTTTTCCCCACTTTTTCATGTCTTTTTTTTTCACCTTGTTTTTTTTTTCAAAGCTTCTCATAATATTTCATTACTCTCTCCCCCAAACCAAGGTCTTTGATTGTCCACAAGTAATTCACCAATGCTCTCCTATCCTCGAGTTGGAATAAACATGGTAATCATCATTCAAGAAGCAAGGGTGAGAACAAAAAGTAACAATAAGCTCAAAGGGGTTAGCAAGGGAATTTTTCATGCAAGGTTGGCTTTTTGGCTCAAGTAGCTTATGAAAAATGGCCCAAATCATTTTTATGCGAAACATGCAATTCATGAATCTTAGATAAAAGAATCAAGCAAATCTCAGCACATCAACTCAATGGTGCACACTCAAAGAATTAACAATCAAGCCCAATATCTCACTAAGGTTATAACTAAGATTCCAAAATTTCGTTCCATACCTTATTGCCATGAATTTATTAAAAAAGAAACAAAAATATGCAAAGAGGTTATGAAAATTACTATGAACAAATTTGAAAAATGAAGACTATACTACAAGAAGAACTTCCAAAGAAAGGAAAATAGCCAGACAAAATGCACAAAATAATGAGAATGCTAAAAGTGACATCTCAAAACAGCATCCTAAATATTTAAGTGCTTGGCATGTTTTTATTCTAACACAAACTAACTAAAACATGTGAAACACACAACTAACAACAAGAAAATAAAATTAAATTAAAGTGAAGGGTTAAGAAAAACTCATTTAGAAACTTCCACCCAGATCCCATTGCTTGTAGCATAGGGGCCAAGAGATGCTCAAAGTTGAAAGGCTTCCTTCCGGATCCCATGGTTTGTGGAGTGGCAATTGCAGAAGCAATATGAATCTTCCCTCAATTTCTCCTGGGTCAAATGACAAGTGATAAACTCCTTTTTCGACCTCTTCAGGCATAAATGATCCATGAAGCACCTGAGGTTTTACTTGTTGAGCCAATTTTGTAGGATCCACACATGCATGCAAACAAATATATTTGTCCAAGGCAGCAATATCAAGATCCTTGGCAAGCATGGTGAAATATAGATCCTCTTTGTTTTCCATCTCATGTCCTTTTTCTTGTGACTCATCTTCCACTGCCACTTCATCTACACTTTGATCCATCCCCAAAACCATATTTTGCTCAAATTGTTTTCCATGTGACTCTTGTACTAACTGTTTACAAATTTCCTCAACTTGCATTTTGAAATTTTGCATCACAACTTCGATACTATCACAGTTGGTTCTTACTTTGGCCTCAGAGATGAACAACTCCTGTGAATATTGTTCTAGAGCAGCTTTCAAAGGATTTGGCTCATTCCATTTCCATTCCTCCTCATGCTTCTTTATTACACTATGGGTCCGTTTGATTCGCATGACAGGAAGAACAGCACAGTACAGTACAGTACAGAACAGTACAGAACAAGTGGTTGAGTTACAGCACAACGTTTTGTGATGTATGGTGTTTGTCAGTTGATGCACAGAACAATCGTTTTTGTACAGTATGTTGTTTGATATGCTTACTACTGGACAGGACAATGGAAAATTTACTAAAATGCCATTTGTACTATATTATGTTTGATGTGCATTATAAAAATATACAGAACAAGATTTTTATATTTTAAATACTTTTTTATTTATAATTAAATTATTATCAAGCTATCCTCTTATAATTTATTAATAATATATATTCTCAAGTTTTTTTATATAATTAAGACATATTAAAATAGATTATTAAAATGCTTATATAATTTATAATTTTGTTCATATTATATATTGTTTATAAAATAAAATAACTTTATATATATATATATATATATATATATATATATATATATATATATATATATCGCGTGTGGAAGAATACAGGATGCACTCACTTACTTACAAGGTAAAAAAAAAATCAGAAAAATTGTACATCAAATTAGGCTACCAAACTAAGAGGATCCCATGAACAATAGTGATGCTATAAGACCCCCATTACTATGTTTGTTACAACCAGTAAAACACTATTGCTATGATTGTTATAGCCTGAAAAACCAGATAAGAGATACAACCAGCCTTCAATCTCAACAAATTACAGAAAAGGATGCCTCATGTGACCATACTAGAAAACAAAAATAATAGAATAGTTGACACGCAATTTTGCTCCATTAGTTCTCAGATAGGTAATGTAATCACAACATATGCTAATATACTTGTAGTTCAAAGCATGTGAAACATAAACCTGCAAAATTTTGCAGCACATCCAACACCCACCAACAATTCAAAATATTTATATATCCATCAAACTGAGTCTAACATTAATAATATAAAAAATATAAGACAAATATATACAAACAAAATAAGATCCTAATGTTACTAAATTAAAAAATAGACAAATAAACATCTTGCCATATAGTCCATCTAAACATCATCATCAAAAGCTCCTTCAACATCACATTCTCATTATCTTCCTCACAAAAGATATTCTTCGGGGACCTTGAAACTCCCAAAAGAATTGTTCATATTGTTGGTTATGAGCAAACTTAATAACCAAGTCAAGTTCCTCTTCAGTAGTTAATCCTAATTTCTTAACCTCCTCAACCAATTCTCCTTTTGATTTTGAAGGTTCCGGCAATTTGGCTGCAATCTTTCCAAAATCAGCTGTCACCACATCCATTTTTCTATCAAAACTTTCGACAAATCTATTGGCTAATTCAGCAAGACGTGGGCGTTTAGGAGGTCGCCCACTATAAGCATGTTCAGTCCTTACTGAAGTATTTCCATTAGAGGGAGGTGAGTTATCATGTTGTAGCCAATCATTTTCATCTTCAGTTGCTTGATTCTCCCCAATTTCATTTTCCACTACATCTGCAGCAGTCTCAGCCCTCCGACCATTTGCACGATCTTTGCCAAATATACCTTGCAACCTTTCAAACTCTTTAAACTCTTTATTGACATGGTTTCCAACTTTGGGATGCTTCTGCAAGTCAACAAAAAAAAAACAGTTAGCTTACCAAATGAATAAAAAATATTAATGAAATATTAGTGCACTATCCAAAGTAACAAGTTAAATACCTCCAGATATTCAGATAACACTTGATTGCTGTCACAAGTAACACATTTTCTAGCATCATCCCAACCAAACCCACTAGTATTCATCATGTCGACAACATCATTAAGCTTTGTTGACCACCTTTTCATCTTGTTAACAACTTGCTTGACGTTTATAACAATTCCAGGAATCTTGTTTTTCATCCTCTTGCAAACTTCCTCATGAGTGCCAGTCTTGAATGTCCCGTTCTCTCCTTTGTTTCCAGCCACCACCATTTCCTCTAAAATAGTGAGCAAGGTTTCCTCCTCAAGTTCACTCCAAATACGTCTGACTCTTGTGTTATTCATTGGTTGTTCACTATTATTCCCACTTTCATTTTCCATCACTAAAGACCACAACATTGAAAAGATTATGACAATAAACATTTTGAAGAAATACAAGCTTATACAAAACATAAATGAAATAAATTTAGTGATAAATAACCTCATATTTCCTTCAGATCTTATCATATAAATAACCTTATATGCAACAACCGTTTAAGGTTTCTAACAGAAACCTCATGATATGATTTTGATGGCTCTAGTGCTTTGGCTAACTAATAAGTGATGTATAATAAACCACTGGGATATTGACTTGAATATGAATCGACAAGGTGAAAAACATATCAAGTAGAATGACCTATGAATTTTAGTATCTTAAGTTGAAAATGTACCAATTGCATCAATGCAGCAAAGTAACCATGATATCAAATAACCCAATATTTCATTCAACAAAGATAGCTTACAAGTTCATAATATCAAATAAACCAACATTTCATTCAAACCATAAATAAGGTAAAATTCAACAAAGAACAATTTAAACTTCATTACATATACAAATTGTAATTAAACAACTTGCACTCTAATTCCTACATCTATTCCTCCACTCCATAAACATTTCTTGTGCAAGTGCATCTCTCATTTGAGTCCATTCGTTGCTAGGCTCAACGGTTTCAACTACATGGATTGGCTCCTCACCTACGGGTACCTCATCTTCTGCAAATGGAGCATCTTCTAAAGGATCCAATACCATATTCATGCGAATGAAGTTGTGCAATAAACAACAAGCAAGAATCATTCGACATTGTGTTCTAATGGGATAAAATGAAGGGCTTCTTAATATAGCCCATCGTTTCTTCAAGAGGCCAAAACATCTCTCCATTACGTTTCTTGCCCGAGCATGCCTATAATTAAATAACTCTTCCCGATCTTGAGGTGCACGTCGACTAGTGCTCCACTCTTGCAAATGGTATCGTTTACCTCTATATGGGGCAAGAAAGCCTACCCCATTAGTGTAACCACCATCGACAAGATAGTATCCACCTAAAATTAAAATATGGAATTACATATTTATTTTCATTCTTCGCAATCATGATAACACAAAATCAAATTTAAATTTTCATACCAATTGGAACAACTAAACCATTTTGTCTGATTATCGCATCACGTAATATCCTAGAGTCTGAAGCTGATCCTTCCCATCCTGGAAGTACATAAGTAAATCTCATATCTCTGGTACAGACACCCAAGACATTTGTTGCAAGACCACCTTTCCTTGTTCGATATCTAGGCCTATCAGAAGCACTCGGTGTGACTGCTATGTAAGTCCCATCTAAAGCCCCCAAGCATCCCTAAAAGTTCAACATAGAGTTCACACTTAATCAGAGAAGTTGTCTACAATAGTATATTGTACGTGTGTTATTTTTGTTGAAAAGTGTATTACCTTAAACCATTTCCATCGTTCATCCGTGCAATCTTGAGGAACCGGTTCTGGTTTAGCAAGCGTGTCACTATGCAACCTCAAAACTGCAGCCAACACTCTATGACAATACCTACTAATTGTTTGTCCCGATCTAGAGAATCTAACTTGGATACTCCTATTTTTTGTGTGATGTGCGAGTATATTCAGAAAAATTGCAACTTGCTCCTCAACGGTTACTTGTCTAAGTTGCACTAATCCTCCTCGTACCCTTAATACCTCACAAAGATGTGCAAATGTGTTTCTGCACATTCTCAATTCCCATATACAATAGTAGTCACTTGTACTAATAATAGAATCCAAAACATCCCTCCGTGACTCATACCTAGCTAAAACTCTTTCATTCAAGGCTTTTCTTTCATAATTGTTCCTTAAGATGAAATTAAAGAAATAAAATCCAGCAAAATGAATGGCCAAAAGGTGGACATACATCCTCCGCACAATAAGGTAATAAGAAACTTGCTCAGCATCCATTGCAACTATATAGAAAAAATAATCAAAAATAAAACATGCAATTATAAGGGTATGTAATCTCAGACAAAATGCAGAAGAAAGTGAATTGGCAACGACAGACACAAATCAATCACTAATCTCAAAAAAATTACTGATATCATAAGGGTCTGTAATCTAAAACGACAAAAAAAAATGATTAGAACGAACAAACGACCAAAACCAGAGTGCATATAAACCTTAATTATCACCTTAAAATTCCCAGACACTTTCATTTGCCTTTTGCTAGAACGACCATGTTCTGAATCTTCTGATGATATATGTCTTCTACCCGTCAATTACCCTCTTTATACGTATAATATAACCTTGACTACATTTTTTTGGCCAGACATTCCTACCCCACTTGTTCAAATCACCCTTTGTCAATTGTAATCGTGTGCTAGACACCATAATCATATGAATGTGAACATTTGTCAAGTTTTGTTTGGCAACAAGTTTTGATCTCCAATCAAAAGCATTTTTAACCCACACAAACATGAATATATATATATATATATATATATATATATATATATATATATATATATATATATATATAGTTGGCTTAATGTACCCACATATATAATATATAATAAACACACACCTGTCCCACACTTATATTATTATCTCCAACAAATATTCCCTCAAATTTTAAGGATGTGATCGGGTCTTTAGGTCTATGCATGACATGGCCCTGCACTGAGGAGATAATTAAAAGAAAAGGCAACGCTATATATGCACAATTGCATATACAGCAGATAAACCCCACAAAGAGTTGGCTCGGTCTACGTTATTTAATAACAAATATTTTCAAAGCAAATACAGACATACATTACATCATATTGACTAATTAGTTATGCAACTCATAGTGATTCATTCTATCACAGTACAGGAAACTTGAAAAACAAACCCAAAATTTAATTTATTGGATTTTAATCCTTTCATTTTTCATAAAAACATTAAGGTGACATTGGATTGGAAGAGAGAAAAATAAATAGTACTTTTGTGCACGACAAAAAATTCATGTTCTCTCTCTCAGTACTATTCATATTTTTAAGGAAAATGAGATGACCAAAATCCTAAGTCTCAACAGTTATATGCTTAGTAAGCTAATCAAAGTATTAAAGCAAGTGATTTCCATCACCATCAAAGTGGAAATCAGTGCGAAAATGAAGGAATTAATGATATTGAATTATGTACAGGTAACTGAAGGTATTGGTTAACAAGCCCATATGCATCACAATTCACAATATAGGCCTATGGTATTATAACATTGTTGTCAACTCATGATGAAATGCAATGAAGGGATGCAGGATTTTCAGCACAGATAGGAATTAATGCAGAAAGGCCTAGGGGCATCACATTTAAGAATAGGAAGTAGGAACGCATCCACTCACATTATTGGTGTTATCACAACTCAGCAACCATATCCCCTCATTTTTGAGGCACAAGGAAAGGAATGATAAAGCAAATCTATATAGATTATTCAACAAGAAAAAATGATACCAATTATGCTCAACTTTATAACTTGCCAAAGTGTCAATTTCATGCTATTAAGTCTAGTAACCAAAATAGCAATTCAGTTTTAGGCATGACCAGGGGATAAACAATGCTTGCAGAAAAAGTGAAGCAAATCTTCATGAAACTCAGTCTCTTATCTGTCTTCATAAGAGAACACTTCTAGAACCAAAAAAAAATAAATAAACTAGTCTTGCTTCCACAAAAACCATCACGAACAGAAAATCAGTTCATTCAGAATAGGGAAAAAGATATTTGATAATAAGTTGAATCACACCAAATGCAAGTAAGACCAAATATTTTCTTTTCAATTTCAAAAGGTCAAGACAAAAGGGGCATTACAAGAATTGTAAAATATAGACAAAACAATGCCTCTTTCCCGGATAGAAGAAGCACAAAGTCAACAACTACACTGTCAAGTTCCTCTTTTCATCTTAATTGTTTTTCACATCTCAAAATCTGTGCAGAACCCTAAACAAAAACACTACATGCAACCTACATCTACCAGAGAAACCAGTAAAGGTGTCATCACCTATGTGGGTGAGCTAGCAATTCCAAATCAAGCCCTATCTGAATTTCACAACCAGATACAACATGCAAACAACAACCATCAAGCACCTAGATCATACCTTCGATGTGGAGGGGAGAAGTTCGAAATCTGTAATACTGATAAGGACGGAACAGGGGCGGCTCAGGGAGAACGACAGAGAGCTAGTGGTGACCAGGTGACGAGTCAGCGACGGCGCAACCACGGAGCAGGGAGAACGACAGATCGAGAGCTAGGAGCAGGGAGAACGACATATCGCGATGGTGTGGTGACGAGGTGACAAGTCAGCAGCGACGGCGCAACCACGGAGCAGGGAGAACGACAGATCGAGAGCTAGGAGCAGGGAGAACGACAGATCGCGAGCTACAGGTGACGAGGACGGATCAGCGACGGCGCAAGGACGGATCAGTGACGGTGCAAGGACGGAGGAGGGAGAACGACGGACCGCGAGCTAGTGGTGACGACGGGACAGGGACACAGCAGCGGCGGAGCAAGAGAAGACGTGAAGAGAGTGAGGGTCCGGTTGATTTGTTATTGAAGAAGAGGGATGGGTTGTGAAGAGACTGTTCCATATTTGAAGGGGATGAGGATCGTGCACTGGAGAAAAAATCTCGGAGGTGGATTACAGGGACGAAGACGTGACCATACTGAGGGGGTTGGAGGATAAATTTGTCATTCCATTTACTTTGTGCACAGGACAAGTTTTTGTCCCTTAATTAAGTGGGTAACAAAACTTTAAACTTTTGTCCAGTCCATTATATTGCTTTTGTCCTGTCCATGAAACAAATTAAAAAGCAAACATGTAACAAAATGTTTTGTCCTGTCCTGTCCCTTAAAAATGATGTGTTCCATGTTTGTTGTTAAAAATGAAGGTGGGACTGGACAAAATAACTAACAAAGGACAGGACAAAACAATAAATAATTGTCCCTCACTTAACTATGGGACAAAAAATTGTCCCATGAACAATACAATTAAAATGTCAAAAATATCCCTAACATCCTCGTCTCTCGTCGTCCCTCCCACTAACCCCACATTCGGATGCATGTCTTCCTGCGATCCAGTCCAGGCGTGTACCCACTGCTCCATCTGCCATCCCCACGCACAGGTATGCTCCGTCACGCCACTCCACCACTCCGACGTTCTCCACGCGGCGCAGATCTGTCGTTTTCCACACAAGCGCATACCCACTGCTCCATCTGCCATCCCCACACACAGGTCTGCTCCGCCACGCCGCTCCGATGTTCTCCACGCAGAGTAGATCTGTCGTTTTCCTCACAAGTGCATACCCACTCCGCCGTTTGCCATCCCCCACGCCACTCCGTCGTGCTGAGTGCTGGTATTGGTCGCGATCAAGGAGAAATTGGGGCGAGGTGGCGGTGTGCGGCGTTCGTGGGTCTGGTGCGAATGGTTCAGGGCGTGTAGGTGGCGGTGATTTGGTTCAGTGCTTTTTTTTCCTGGGGGGGGGGGGGGGGGTGGGTCACGAAGAAGGTAGAAAATAATAGGAAAAATACAAACTAAAAAAAATAATTATTTAAGTAAAAGAATCAGTATCAAACATAAATGAAAGGATATTTTAGTAAATTCATATTATTTGGGTACAAAATTATTTGTGCTGTGCATTGACTATCAAACATTAAACAAGACAAAAGGTTGTGCTGTGACTCCACTCCTTGTTCTGTACTGTACTGTTCTCCCTGTACTGCGAATCAAACGGACCCTATAAGCTTGTGCATGAGGGCATTGATATCCCCAGAGCCTATAGTCTCCCATGACTACATTAGGCCCAAAGGAATATTTTGTAACTCCATCCAAGGCAGGAAAATAATAAATCTCCATGTGTTGCAATCCACCTAGAACAAATAAAACTCAAAAGAAAAAAAAATGAAATATACACAGAAAATAAAAATAAAAAAATGTCTAAATTAGTTGCCTCATTTGTTACTAATGATATTGACAAAACCAATCCCCGGCAACGGCGCCAAAAACTTGATACGATTTTTTTTTAATAGGCAAGTGTACCCAGTCGTACAAGTAATAAATCGGTGAGACCGAATATCGTCCACAGGGATTGGTTGTCAATTACCACTTCACAAATTATACAACTATCTAGACTATCGAGTTTGGATGGAAGAGAGCTCAATACTAAGTACCGAGCCCAGTAAAAGTAAACAAAACAAAACAGACAAGAATAAAATGTTTTTGGTCTTTTAGGATTTTTAACAAACACTTGGAATGCAGAAAGAAATGGATAAAATTGTCAGGATTAGACTACACTAATCCTCCCTCAATTGCAATGAAATGGTTACTAACACAAGTCCTAATTCATTTATGACAATCAAATCTTCTCAATTACTCAAACCCTAATGTCTTAGGTGGAATGAGCCAAAAATCCCAAATTAAACCCTAATGTCTTAGGTGGATTAACATGAGAAATTGCATTAAGAATCAAGATTCATAAGATTGCAAGCACCCCAAGAACTATGTCTAGGTTCCTGAACTACTTGGCATTTGATTCATGAGCATACCTTAACATCAATCTGTCAATTGTCTATCAAAGCAACAAATCATTTCATGGGTAGCTAAGCCAAGAAAAGCATTAAGCATGGAATCAAACACTCTAAAGAAATAGAAACTTGTATTAAACCAAATCAATAAACAACCAAGTTCAGAAAATCTATCATCTAACTCCAACAAAAAGGGATTTAGCTAGACATACTAAACCCTAAAATAAAATAAAATAGAGATAAAGAGAACAAGGAAACTCCATGAAAATGAAAGTGAGAGAGCAAACCATCATTGAGCTTTTTTTTCATATGTGCAGCGCCTCTCCCTTCTACTGTGCAGCTGTTGTGCGTCTCGTCCCGTTCTTTTTTGCTGTGCCTCTTTTATTTTTTTTCTACTGTGCGGCTCCTCCCTTTTTCAATTGCTCTCTACTCTCCTTTTATATATATATTTTTCATCCAATCCAATTGCTGCCCCCCTCGTCTCTGGAGTTCACGCCCCACTCCTTTCCTTTTATTTTTTTTTTCTCATCATCCAATTCACGTGGGCCAGCCTCCTCAAATTCCCTTTGCTACCATTTCAATCACAAGTTTACTGTTCATTTCCAATTGTCCATAGGCTTCTTCCTTGCTTCACGTATTGGGCTCCTCCCAAATTCTCTTCTTCAATTTAGTCTGGGCCCATGTCAACATTTAATTAATTGCAATTGAAAGAACAAACCCAATAAAAGTGGAAAGCTTCATCAAAATTTATCACTTCATATTCCCATCTCATCTTTTTCTATTTGGTGTAGCAACTCAATTGTTATTATTTCCTACAAATTTAAACAAGTAAAAAAAAAATATTATTAGATTAACTCTAAAAACATAAAATTTAACTAAAATATTCAAAACCTTTTAAAAATTAAATTACCTAAACTTAGGGAGAAAACTCAATCATTTAGCACAATTAGGAGTAAAAATCCACCCACTGAGCACATAAAAATGACATAATCTAGAAGATTATCACTATGCTTGTTTAATCAAATGAAAATTTCTAAGCCATTATTTTGTTCATGGCCGAAATTATATTCTTGAGCTGTTGGAAGATTTTGTTTCATTTTTCAACTTATGATAGTTTATCTTAACTCTACACTACTCTAAGGTCATGGATCTAAGAGTATGTAAATTTTTGAAATCTCTAGCATATGTTAAGTGTCATGGCCGAATTAGGGTTTTTGAAAGGTTGGAATATTTTATTTCAATCTTTGTATTCTAATCTTTGTTTTAGGGTTTCAAGTGATTAGAGATCAATAATCCACAAGCTTAGGAATTTTAGAAAATTTGTATCCACCCAAACACCTCATGGTCGAACCTATCATATAAGAGTATAGGTATATTTAGTTGTTTGATTGTTAATTATTTGTTGTGTTTTGATTGAAGGATAAATTGTTGTGTGAGTCGTGTATGTGTTTTGCGGAACCCGGACGTTTGACGGAATTTCAATTCGACAAGAAAAATATTCAAGAGGTAAGGGGAGTACCTGAGGGATTTTTCCGATAGATGTATGTAATTTGTTTGTGGTCTGTATGATTTATTTGGGTGTAATTGTTATTTTACGAAGTTAGATTTATCTGCTTTTAATGATTTAATTATCTGTATTTAATTGTTATTATATTTTGTTGCATGTCATTAATTTTTTTGCTATATTATTGCCATGATTGTTATTGATGTTGTTTGTGGATTGTAAAGCCTGACAGTGGTCAATGCTAAATTAATAATGAGGTTAAAAACATTAAAAAGCTTTTTACGGGATAATGAGTTTTTAATTAGTGGAAAATGTTGAAAATAGTAATATATTATTACTAATTATTGGTTTGGTAAAAATTGGGTTATAGTGAAAAATAATATTATTTTAATAATTTAACAGCGTAAGAGTGTTTTATGAGTCATAGTGGACGTAACCGTGAAAATATTTTAGCACTGTTAATTTTGACATAAGAAATTTCTAAATATTAGAAAATGTTATTTTAAGAAAATAAGTTTCAAAAATAATTTTATTATGGTATTGAAACAATTATTTTACTAGAAAAGTCATTTTTGGACTTATACCGATTTTAAAACGTCAAACATCGAACAAATCCGACAATATTTACGGTAGTATTATTAAAAAAGGTAATATTAGTTAAAACGGAGAGTTTGTTTCAACGCAATATCTTCAGGTTCAAAATATTGATTTTTTAAAGAAAATGAATTTTAAGTGATTTTGATGATTTTATAAAACGAATTTCCAACGTAAAATGATTTTTTGGTAAAGTGGATTTATACAATGCGTTATTTCCGACAACTTGGATAAGTTAAGAAAAAAAAATTGGATTTGTGTTTCACAGAGCGAAATTGTTGTTAAATTAAAAGACGAACCTAGCTGCCGAGATGTAGGTGTCTAAAGTTCTATGATATGGACCCGGGGTCCGAAAAGTGAAGTTGTGGACTAGATGTCCTATAAAAATCTATATTATTTTTTGTGCACCAAAATCTATGAATCTAGATCTGGTGCACGGATCTAGATTTCATGATTTGCACATTTTTGACTTTGAGTCCATTTGTTTGGTTTGGACTTGGAGTCCTTGTTATAGGAATGTTGTTAAACTCAAACGTTTAAACCTTGGTTTGGTCGTGAGCCTTTGAGCCTCGACAAGTAAAGAATGAACACAAAGAAAATTACTTGAACAAAACGTTTTACATGCATTTTGGGCAGACATGCCTTTGCATAAGACTTGAATGCTTGATGGCAAGTATTCATGCAGTTTGCATCACTGTGCCTTGATGGATATATGACCACGAAAGCATATACTATATATAGTGCCCACTTTGCCTCGTTTTGGACAGTGGTATGGTTATTTGAACTTTGCCTTATCTGGTAATGATTCTGCCTTATTGGCATTGATTCTGCCTTATTCGGCAATGAGAGCCTGATCAGCTCATTTATTGGTTGGTTGGAGCTCCGGAGATTAGGTATCAAAGTTAGTTGATGAATATTGAAGTGCCATGGTTTTTAAAACGGCTACGACTGTCAGGTATGAAACCCTTTGATAAATTTATTGTTTATCTTTGAATATTCATGTTAATTGGTATTTGAGAGTCGTGCATATGGTTATCGTTTTAAAATCCATATATTGGAACTCACCCTTGCATATACATGTTCTTCTGTCTTGCTGTTGTACCTTGGTACACGAATGCAGATGTTGCAGAAGAGTTCCTTAAGTCACTTGGAGACTTAAGTCCGAATTGCGGGAAAAGATGTGTGATCATAAGGATGATCACAAGGTCTTATCAGTGAGTGTCTTGTAGAGCGACCAGCTTAGGATATTTAAATTTTGTTGGGTGGTATGTTTTGAAAAAGTTCGTGTAGGTATTTTGAAAACCTTTATATGGTTAAAATTCTGTTGTGAATAAGATAATTTTTATTATTGTGTTATGCACGTTACACTCGAAGTATTCAGAAGAAATTTTTTTACACCCAGATTTTATGACTTCAAATAAAATAATTTTTCGAAAGCAACCAGCAAAATTCTTCCTGTCAATTTAAAAATAAATAAATATAATTTTCTTATATTTATTTCTTTTGCCCCAAGTAGTTGAAAAAATTGCATCCAATGTCACACCCACTTCACATAGGCACGACAGACAGCAAGACCCACCACTCCCCTTGGACCTACTTACCTTCCATGAAAAAAGAAAAGACAGAGGAACGAAGAACGAAAGAAAAAAATGGTAAGAAAGAAAGAAGAACTCCAAGCGCATAGGTAGACATTCGACAAAATATAACTAAAAATAAGTAAATTATTCAAGTCTGAGGTTGAAAAGGAAGAAGACGACAACGAAGATGAAACAGCTGCAGGAGCCTTTAGGTTTTGATTCTCTAGAAAGCTCAGCCTTTAGGTTTACAAATATTTCTTATCTGGAGCCTTTTGGGCCATGAACCACTATAGTTATTTTTTACTCAAAAATGATTATAATTGTTATATTAAAAATTTAGATAACTGCTTTAAATTAAAGTAAAACATTTTTATGACAATTCTATAAATGATTTAAACTGGTATATTAGAAAGCTAATATTACTAAGAATACTAATATTAGTTTTCTTCGAATCTTCTATATCTATTAGGGGTGTTCATCAACCGATCCAATCCAATGCCAACCGCACTAACCGAACCGAAAAACCGACAACCGAAATAACCGAAATAACCGCAAACCTAAAAAAACCGAAATTTTTCATTGGATTGGATCGGATTTCGGATCCTATATGTAAAACCGATCCAATCCAAACCGAACCGAAATTATTTAGTTCAATGAAAATAATTTGATCTTTATATTATAAAAGTAATTATTAGTCTTTATATTTTTATAAGTTATTATCTAGTCCTTATATTAGAGAGTTTAATTGGTATGTAAATGTAATGTTAGTGTAAAAACTTTTACATTGTTAACCAATCATAAATCATGTTATGAGTGACTTTTAATATATTTAGGACAATAATCAAACATTTATAATGGTTTAACAATTTATAATTAGGTGATAGTGTAAAATATCTTTACGCATGAGAGTATATATCAATTTATGTATATCCCGTTAAAACACTTATTAGAAATTGTCAAATGTCAATATAATATTTTAAAATTAATTTTTATTTTAAATAAGTAACAAATTCATATGACTATTTAAATACTCGATCAAATCCAAATCGAACCGAAATATTGGATGTTATTTGATGTAAATAACTATGTAAATATGTATCGATAAAAACCGAATTATCCAATCCAATCCAAACCGCATTTGATTGGATCGGATCGGATCAAATTTTTTGAAGAAAGCAAACCGATCCAATCCAAATCGCATGTTGTTTTTATCATTGGATCGGATGACTTTTTTGCTCAAAACCGATCAAATCCAATCCGCGAACACCCCTAATATCTATACAATAATATAATGACAGAGTAGCAAAAAAAAATGGTTTTTTGGTGTCAAATTTTGAATATTACAAATATACCCCTAAAACTATATATCTATCTATACTAATATATAACGGGACATTTGAAAATACCAACATTACCCCTTATAACTTCCATTAATCATCAGATAACAAGGTATTAACCAGTAACCACCCGAGAGAATAGTTTTTCATGAGAGCAACTGCATCCCAAAGGCATAACACATATTCAAATTCAAACCCACACGATAGTTTTAACCTCAAACACGCACAACTACATGAGAAAACTTCCCTACTGGTTACATATACGTGTGCATTATAACTGTTTATTTATGAATTTATGAACAGAATAAAATAAAAAGAGGCAGCAATTGGAGCCCAAATTCATATGTGCATAACGTGAAACAGAGCAAGGGGAGCCTGTGATCAACATTGTAAATTGAAGAGGGAATATGAAAGGAGGAAATAGAGAGGAAGATAAGGGAGGGGGGACGTCGTGTAGAAGATCCACCACTTGCGGATGAGAACGGTGGAGGATTGGCGTAGATGGAGCGACGGCGGGGTACAAACGTCTTTCGTGGTGGCTTACCGCTTAGGAAATGTGTACATAGTATCTCTCGCTGTAAATCTTTCTCTCCCCCTCTCTCCCTCCTCTCTTCACCATTCCTCTCTCCCTTCTCCTTCTCCTTTTAAAAAAGAAGGATAATATTTGTTTTAACGTGATATTGTTTTACTCTACTTTTCTTAATTTTAATATCATGTTTTAATCTGTCGTTATCCTCTGTATAAATTCCTTTGGGTTTCAGCTCTAATTAGCATTTTAAAGGTTTATGTTAGTTATGAAAATATTGACAATTAGTGCAAGTTTCCTGTAACACCCCGATTTTCGCTGCTTTGTAATATCGCTAATAAATATATAAATATATATTTGTATCCGAGACTTAGAAAATGATTTTGGATAAACCAAGATCATTTCCATGTTATACTTATTATCATAAGGTTACGAGGAAGTTTTTGGTTGAAAATTCAGACGGAAGCCGGTCTACCGTTTTCTGTATTTTCACTGACAGTAAAAGTTTACTGCTCAGAAGACCTAATTTTAATTCGTGAACGAGATGAAAAATGTTTTTATCGTATTTGCTACGATATTGGAAGTTTTGAAAATTTTGGTAAAAAAATTAAAATATTATATTTGTTGCGGGCGTATACGTCGAGATATCTCTAGGAAAAGTTTGCGCCAGATGAATCGAGGAGTCGGCAACATAGCTGAGATGATGGATTTGACAGACTTGACAAGCATTTATGACGAGCTTATCCGTGTCATAATGGCCATAATGGCGCATTTATGACAAAGGGAATTTTTGCTATGAAATGACCATTTTACCCTTGTCTTTTTATGACAATTACAAGCCATGCCATTGGAAAATTTGACCAAATGTTACCCAAAACCCACGGCTCCAACATTGTCTTCTTCATTTAAGGCATTTTCTTCCATTTCCATGTTCTTCTTCTTGAAAACCTAAGCTTTTGCCTTAAGAACTCCAAAGTGTTCATAATTCGTCACATTTTGCCTAGCGATTCTGACCATTTTCTATTCTGAATCTCGGAAAACTTTAAACATGAAAGTTGTTCATCTTTATCTCTTCTTTCCAACGACATAAAGATAATCCAAAATGGACATGTATGTTGAGAGATATACCCAAATTACTAAAACTGTTCTAAACCCTCATCATGTTCATCTTTCTCTCTAAGTTTCTCAAGAACACCATGAGAAATTTGTGAAGAACATCATCCAAATCTTTCTTTACTTGAATCATCAAGAGGTAACAACTTCTTCTCTTGTCATTTAAATCATTTCTCTCCACAACTTTTGTAGATTCATGGCTTAGATCAATATGTTCTTCATTTTGCTTAAAGTTCATGGAGCTAGATTCAAAAATTCATAAGTAATTCTAGAAAAATCCTTTTGACATGAAACCAATTGCTATGATCTTATAATAATCTCTATTTTCATCATCTAGAAGCATAAGATAATGAGAAATTTCTTTCCCAATTTCTGGACAGGGCCAAATCTAGGTCAAAATGGTGTTCATGGGGTTTTGTTTCAATTTCATGTCTTGATTCATGATTCGATCCTTTTGTATCTTGATAGTTCTTGTATTCAAGTATATAGAAGATCAAAAAACTCAAACCCTAACCTATTTGTTTCTTCAAAAACCGAAACCCTAGGTATGAGCACTTGTTGGTTTTGTGATTCAAAAGTTGTTTTGTAACACTTGAATCCAACTCTAAGTTTTGTATGTTGATTAAATCCAAGAGTTGAAGAAATTTTTAAAAAATTCTAACCTATGATCTTGAGAAAACCGAACCCCAGTTCTTAGAACTAGATGAGTTTTAGTTTATGTTCATGGTTCATAATCTTGGTTTAAGTGCTTAATCATGTTTAAGTTACTTATGGATCATAAATCCCTAAGTTAACAAAATTTTAACTTTCCTAACCTAGAATTTTATAAGAGATCGAACCCTAACCTCCATGAGCCAAGTGTATTGTTATTTGATTTAATTTATTTTGGTTGCAATTCGTTTGAAGGAAACAACTGAGTTAACTGATTTACGCTGACGGAGAGAAAAATCGGATCGGGATCAGGAGATTAACAGGAATGGTTAGTTCAATCTTCAAGAGGTAAGAGGAGCTTACCTGAGGGATTTTCTCAATAACTATTTGTTTGTAGTGTGGTTTATATGATTTATATGTGGTTGTAGTTATTTGTTTATGTGACTTACGTTGTGTTGTTTATCTGTGTATCGGTGATTTATCTGTTTTTAAATTATGTAATTATCTGTAGTAGTATATTATGTTGCTATGATGCATGATCTGCCTGGTGATATAATTATGATGATGTTGTTGAATGATGAATGTTGAATGTTGTTTGAGAGGCCTGACAGTGGTCAGTGCACAACCGATTAATCAGATAAAAGATCTAATAAGCTGTGAAAATTATATTCAATGTTTTATGGCAAATGTTGGAATATAATAGTGGTGGAAAATATTATTTTGGAAAAATAATGAGTTTTTGAGAAATATTATTATTTTAATGATTTATTAGTGTAAAAGTAATTTATGAGTCACGGTGAGAGCGTAACCGTGAAATTTTTTTAGTACTGCTAATTTTTATGCAAGAAATTCCGAAATATTATAAAAATGTTATTTTGTGAAATTAATATTCAAAAATACTTTATAAAATTAAAAATAAAAATAATAAAATAATAATATAAAATAAAAAGTCAAAGTTTGACTTTAAAAATATTTTCTTGGAAAATGATTAACGATGACAAGTTTTGAAATTATTTACGGTGAAAGTTTAAAAATAGCAGTACTTGTTTTGAGAAGAGGTTTAATCTGAATTGATTTAATTTTTAAAGCTGAAGTTTCAGTAAAAGAGTTTTTGATGAGTTGACGTTTTACAAACGAATTTCAAGTAGAAATGATTTTCTGTAAATAAGTTTTACATAACGAAATAAACGACGATATAGAACTTAGTAACCGAGATGTCGGGGTACTAGTGTTCTTAAGACGTTGTCTTATTTTGGATTTGTTTTTCACAGAAAAAAACGAAGTAAACCGATGATATGGAACTTAATAACCGAGACGTCGGGGTATTAAGGTTCGTTGTGTTGTAGACAGGGTATCTACTTAAAGAAGTTAAAACGTTTTAAGATGTGTTCTATTACCACGAAACTAAGACTGATTGCAACGGTCTAGGGGCTTTGTGATTGAGAACTCGGACTTTGAGGTCCTGTGTTGTTAATGAAAGTTGTAAAGATGTTAAAACGATGATGCTTTTGAGAGCATTCGATATTAAAACGATGATGCTTTTGAGAGCATTCGATGTTTAAAACGATGATGCTTTTGAGAGCATTCGATGTTGAAAACGATGATGCTTTTGAGAGCATTCGATGTTTAAAATGATGATAAGTTGAAAGCTTTCGAGAGCTTTGATGTTTAGAAACGATGATGGGTCGAAAGCTTTCGAGAGCTTTGACAAATAAAGATATAACACAAAGAAAAGTGTTGAGAACAAAATGTTTTTCTTGCATGCATTTGGCAGACGTGCCATGATCAAACGAGTGATTACCTTGTGGCGTCATGGTAGATCATAAAGATGTTCTTATTGTGCCTGGTGGACAATGAGGCCCCATCTACATTGTGATACCTGTGCCATGATGTTGGACAGTGTGTGATGGGTTTTATACGAGTGATTACCTTGCGGCGTCATGGTAGATCATAAAGATGTTCTTATTGTGCCTGGTGGACAATGAGGCCCCATCTACGTTGTGACACCTGTGCCACGATGTTGGACAGTGTGTGATGGGTTTTGGCTGTGTGCCGGCAACTATCAAGTCTGATCAACTCACCACGAAGTTGGGGATATCTCATGAGATTAGATATGAATGTTTAGATGATGTTTTGAAGTGTTCATGCATAGTTTTTCAACGTTGATGTTTGGGGTGTGAAACCCATTGACAAACGATGTGATATAATATGAATGAGTATGTTGTTATAAATATGTATATGTGTATGTGCCTTCTTTTGTGTTGCGCATTTAGTTATGGTGATAAATCCATATATTGGTGTCTCACCCTTACAACACATCTCAGAGACGTACAAGGGGTATGATCCCTACAAGAATAGGAAGGCTGTCTAGTTGGAAGCGTGATGTGCTGCTCCTATTTGCTGTAGTGTCTGTTAGTTACGACCAGCTTAGGTCCTATTATGTTTTGAGGATAAAACTGAAAATGATTTAGGTATGAAAACATATGAGGCAGTATAGTTGTATGACTTATATACATTGTGTATTTAAGTGTAATTTGATTACGTTGTTGTTGTTATGAGATTAAAAGAAAAAAAAATTTATCACCATATTTTGAAAAGATGAACGTTGAGAAAACATTATTTTCCGAAAGTAGCCAGTAAAATAAGTTTTATTTCCGCAAACGGGTAACCATGTGATGACCCGAGTTTAGGGTGTCACATTAGTGGTATCAGAGCCGGTCGAGTCTTTCGGGAATGTTGGGAAATAGGTCTGTTAGGTTTTTGTTGTGTGATCTCTGGTTGAACCTTGTTTGAATTGTTTCTTGGTTGAAACAATGTGTGTTTACACACAAGTAAGTATGTTTTGGTGGGTTCTGATTGGGTTGAGACCTTGTGAGAACTCATGTTTAGGAAAGGGTACTTATGTTCATGATTGATACATTCGTTTATCCCTTAGGACGGTATCAGACATTTGAATAAGGTACCTGTCATTGAAAGATTTTGGGGAAAATTTTCTGAGAATGTCCCAAGTTTGTACGGACGGACGGTTGTTGAGTTTCTGATTGATCTAGTTTCTAGATTTAGCCAGATCTCAACCGCTTTGTGCAGCATATCGCCAACGAAGTTAGTTGGGATAGACTTCAAGAAATGGAATTTTGGTCCATTTATCGATAAGTTAGTCATCATCTTCATTGATGATGTTCACGTTTACTCTAAGAGTCACGAGGAGTATGAGAGACTTCTGTACCAAGTGTTACAGATCCCTCGCAAGGAGTTGTTATATATTCAAGGATCGACTTGAGAACAAGTTACCACCAGATTGGAGTAAGGGCTTATTAAAGATTTTGTACTGTAAACTTAGCTTATGAGGAAAGATCAACTGTTCGTGTGTCTGAGTGATTGACCAAGTTATCAGGAATCGTGCCAATTCAGGATGACCATACTAAGCGCGTCATAAAAGACCATTGTGCTTGTGAGAAACCAAGGCGAATAGATTTAAATCTTCAACCTTAGATGAGGGTCTCAGGATTCAGAAAAATTGTTCCTTATGGACAAATTGTTTTTCAAATTCCTATGGTTGTATTAGACAATCATAGCGGTACATTTTGTACATGCCAAATTCATTTTTTTGACCTTGATTTAAAATCTATCCTGACTTTGGTTCTGACAGTCTGGATATTTCCATACTTCTTTGGGAATGTATTATGAGTATTTCTTGAGTTATGCGACATATATGAATTCTTGATGATAGAAGTTTCTTGATGAGACTTAGTCGATTCACTTTTACTTTTGGTGGAAGTGATCCAGTCTGAATTTTTGTCGGACTGATGTTCTTTTAAATCGTTGAGTAGTAAAGTTCTTGTGAAGGAAGAAACTTTATTAGAGTCATGTTTGTAAACATGTGTTGGCCATGCATTTTTACACTCACGAACCTATTGAAGAATCTTTTTACATATTGGACACTAGTATCTTTCAGACTGATCAAATTATTCTTTGTGCTTTCTTGTGAAAGCAAAATCAAGAAATTTATTGTCTTGAAAATCTCTTTTCAAATTATTGTGAGTAGATTGACGAAGTCGACATCTTTTTACTGCTTAGGTCCACGGTGTAATGGAAAAACTAACAGAGGTATGTATCAGAGGGCTGACCCAACGTGATAAGGAATTGATCCTTAGAAGGTTAGTTGAGAGTAAGTGTAATATCTAAGCACGACAAGAGGTGAGTGGATTTTTATGGAGGTGTAGATGTGACTAGTAAGCCGAGAATTTCTAGAATTAACATCAGTAAATAAGATGATTTTGACAGATTTTGTTATGATCGAGGTAGAGTTTTCTAAAGGAACTAGGATAATGATAAAATGATCATCATTAAGATTTAATCGTATAATTGGAAGGAATTACAGAAAGATGTCTATGGTGGTTTTACCTAAGTTGAGTGTGAACGGAAAAGGGAAGTTCTTGAGTAAAATTAAGTTGATAGGAAAGTTTGAAAGCTAAGTATTAGATAATTCTATTCTATAATCCCTTTTGGTTTAATTGCATTAAGATATGCAATGAAGTTATTTTGAGGATGAGATGTGTGAGGTGATATCAAATTGGAGTGGTGAATTATAATCAAGAGGAACTAATACTATGATTAAATATTTTGAGTAGGAAATTGATGCGTGGTGTTGTGAAGACATTGTTTGTATTAATGATAATATTCAGAGTTAGATGATTGGAATAAGGTTTCTGGTGGAACCATGTTGATAAGAGAAGTGATTAAGTTTTGATTTTGTTTTTCAAGTGTGATAGACTCTGATGAAATTTTGAGGATAGTATGGATATGTAGAAATGACATAAGAATGAGTTGTGTTATGCAATATAGAAAAAAAGGAAAGAAGTGATGTGGAGGGCAATGTAAAATCTTAAGGTTAAGAGGAGATTACGAAATCCTGTTTAGTTTCGAGCGACAAAATTTCGAGGACGAAATTTTTTTTTTAGTGGGGTAGTAATGTAACACCCCGATTTTCGCTGCTTTGTAATATCGGTAATAAATATATAAATATATATTTTTATCCGAGACTTAGAAAATGATTTTGGATAAACCAAGATCATTTCCATGTTATACTTATTATCATAAGGTAACAGGGAAGTTTTTGGTTGAAAATTCAGATGGAAGCCGGTCTACCGTTTTCTGCATTTTCACTGACAGTAAAAGTTTACTGCTCAGAAGACCTAATTTTAATTCGTGAAAGAGATGAAAAATGTTTTTATCGTATTTGATACGATATTGGAAGTTTTGAAAATTTTAATACAAAAAATTAAAATATTATATTTGTTGCGGGCGTATACGTCGAGATATCTCGAGGAAAAGCTTGCGCCAGATGAATCGAGGAGTCGGTAACGTAGCTGATATGATGGATTTGATCGACTTGACGAGTATTTATGACGAGCTTATCCGTGTCATAATGGCCATAATGACGCATTTATGACAAAGGGAATTTGTTATGAAATGACCATTTTACCCTTGTCTTTTTATGACAATTACAAGCCATGCCATTGGAAAATTTGACCAAATGTTACCCAAAACCCACGGCTCCAACATTGTCTTCTTCATTTAAGGCATTTTCTTCCATTTTCATGTTCTTCTTCTTGAAAACCTAAGCTTTTGCCTTAAGAACTCCAAAGTGTTCATAATTCGTCAGATTTTGCCTAGATATTCTGACCATTTTCTATTCTTAATCTCGGAAAACTTTAAACATTAAAGTTGTTCATCTTTCTCTCTTCTTTCCAACGACATAAAGATAATCCAAAATGGACGGGTATGTTGAGAGATATACCCAAATTACTAAAACTGTTCTAAACCCTCATCATGTTCATCTTCCTCTCTAAGTTTCTCAAGAACACCATGAGAAATTTGTGAAGAACATCATCCAAATCTTTCTTTCCTTGAATCATCAAGAGTTAAAAACTTCTTCTCTTGTCATTTAAATCATTTATCTCCACAACTTTTGTAGATTCATGGCTTAGATCAATATGTTCTTCATTTTGCTTAAAGTTCATGGAGCTAGATTCAAAAATTCATAAGTAATTCTAGAAAAATCCTTTTGACATGAAACCAATTTCTATGATCTTATAATCATCTCTATTTTCATCATCTAGAAGCATAAGATAATTAGAAATTTCTTTCCCTAATTTCTGGACTGGGCCGAATCTAGGTCAAAATGGTGTTCATGGGTTTTGATTCAATTTCATGTCTTGATTCATGATTCGATCCATTTGTATCTTGATAGTTCTTGTATTCAAGTATATAGAAGATCAAAAAACTCAAACCCTAACCTATTTGTTTCTTCAAAAACCGAAACCCTAGGTATGAGCACTTGATGGTTTTGTGATTCAAAAGTTGTTTTGTAACACTTGAATCCAACTCTAAGTTTTGTATGTTGATTAAATCCAGGAGTTGAAGAAATTTATAAAAAATTCTAGCCTATGATATTGAGAAAACCGAACCCTAGTTCTTAGAACTAGATGAGTTTTAGTTTATGTTCTTGGTTCATAATCTTGGTTTAAGTGCTTAATCATGTTTAAGTTACTTATGGATCATAAATCCCAAAGTTAACAAAATTTTAACTTTCCTAACCTAGAATTTTAGAAGAGGCCGAACCCTGACCTCCATGAGCCAAGTGTATTGTCGTTTATTTAATTTATTTTGGTTGCAATTTGTTTGAAGGAAACAGCTGAGTTAACTGATTTACGCTGACGGAGAGAAAAATCGGATCGGGATCAGGAGATTAACAGGAACGGTTAGTTCAATCTTCAAGAGGTAAGGGGAGCTTACCTGAGGGATTTTCTCAATAACTATTTGTTTGTAGTGTGGTTTATATGATTTATATGTGGTTGTGGTTATTTGTTTATGTGGCTTACGTTGTGTTGTTTATCTGTGTATCGGTGGTTTATCTGCTTTTAAATTATTTAATTATTTGTAGTAGTATATGATGTTGCTATGATGCATGATCTGCCTGGTGATATAATTATGATGATGTTGTTGAATGATGAATGTTGAATGTTGTTTGAGAGGCCTGACAGTGGTCAGTGCACAACCGATTAATCAAATAAAAGATCTAATAAGATGTGAAAATTATATTCAATGTTTTATGGGAAATGTTGGAATATAATAGTGGTGGAAAATATTATTTTGGAAAAATAATGAGTTTTTGAGAAATATGATTATTTTAATGATTTATTAGTGTAAAAGTAATTTATGAGTCACGATGAGAGCGTAACCGTGATATTTTTTTAGTACTGCTAATTTTTATGCAAGAAATTCTGAAATATTATAAAAAGTTATTTTGTGAAATTAATATTCAAAAATACTTTATAAAATTAAAAATAAAAATAATAAAATAATAATATAAAATAAAAAGTCAAAGTTTGACTTTAAAAATATTTTCTTGGAAAATGATTAACGATGACAAGTTTTGAAATTATTTACGGTGAAAGTTTAAAAATAGCAGTACTTGTTTTGAGAAGAAGTTTAATCTGAATTGATTTAATTTTTAAAGCTGAAGTTTCAGTAAAAGAGTTTTTGATGAGTTGACGTTTTACAAACGAATTTCAAGTAGAAATGATTTTCTGTAAATAAGTTTTACCTAACGACATAAACGACGATATAGAACTTAGTAACCGATATGTCGGGGTACTAGTGTTCTTAAGATGTTGTCTTATTTTGGATTTGTTTTTCACAGAAAAAAACAAAGTAAACCGATGATATGGAACTTAATAACCGAGACGTTGGGGTATTAAGGTTCGTTGTGTTGTAGACAGGGTATCTACTTAAAGAAGTTAAAACGTTTTAAGATGTTTTCCATTACCACGAACCTAAGACTGATTGCAACGGTCTAGGGGCTTCGTGATTGAGCACTCGGACTTTGAGGTCCTGTGTTGTAAATGAAAGTTGTAAAGATGTTAAAACGATGATGCTTTTGAGAGCATTCGATATTAAAACGATGATGCTTTTGAGATCATTCGATGTTTAAAACGATGATGCTTTTGAGAGCATTCAATGTTGAAAACGATGATGCTTTTGAGAGCATTCGATGTTTAAAATGATGATAAGTTGAAAGCTTTCAAGAGCTTTGATGTTTAGAAACGATGATGGGTCGAAAGCTTTCGAGAGCTTTGACAAATAAAGATATAACACAAAGAAAAGTGTTGAGAACAAAATGTTTTTCTTGCATGCATTTGGCAGACGTGCCATGATCAAACGAGTGATTACCTTGCGGCGTCATGGTAGATCATAAAGATGTTCTTATTGTGCCTGGTGGACAATGAGGCCCTATCTACATTGTGATACCTGTGCCACGATGTTGGACAGTGTGTGATGCGTTTTATACGAGTGATTACCTTGCGGCATCATGGTAGATCATAAAGATGTTCTTATTGTGCCTGGTGGACAATGAGGCCCCATCTACGTTGTGACACCTGTGCCACGATGTTGGACAGTGTGTGATGGGTTTTGGCTGTGTGCCGGCAACTATCGAGTCTGATCAACTCACCACGAAGTTGGGGATATCTCAAGAGATTAGGTATGAATGTTTAGATGATATTTTGAAGTGTTCATGCATAGTTTTTCAACGTTGATGTTTGGGGTGTGAAACCCATTGACAAACGATGTGATATAATATGAATGAGTACGTTGTTATAAATATGTATATGTGTATGTGCCTTCTTTTGTGTTGCGCATTTAGTTATGGTGATAAATCCATATATTGGTGTCTCACCCTTACAACACATCTCAGAGACGTACAAGGGGTATGATCCCTACAAGAAGAGGAAGGCTGTCTAGTTGGAAGCGTGATTTGCTGCTCCTATTGGCTGTACTGTCTGTTAGTTACGACCAGCTTAGGTCCTATTATGTGTTGAGGATAAAACTGAAAATGATTTAGGTATGAAAACGTATGAGGCAGTATAGTTGTATGACTTATATACATTGTGTATTTAAGTGTAGTTTGATTACGTTGTTGTTGTTATGAGATTAAAAGAAGAAGAAAATTATCACCATATTTTGAAAAGATGAAGGTTGAGAAAACATTATTTTCCGAAAGTAACCAGGAAATTAAGTTTTATTTCCGCAAACGGGTAACCATGTGACGACCCGAGTTTAGGGTGTCACATTTCCTCTATATGCAGCCTAATGGTGAAAACTATGCCAATCCAAAGACTTGCTCCTTTCATGTTCTCTTCAAGGTATGATTTTATCTGATTGTGCTTTTGGCATATCTTTCCATGTGCGGCACGTTCGTTTCATAAGCGATGTTTTTTTTTTATTTGGCAGGATGCATCGTTTGGAAGAGTTGTTTTAGTCATAATTTGTGACCGAACTTCAGGGATATCCAATTACATTAAGGACAGATTTGTAATTTGCTCTAAATTGTTGTATGAGTAGTTAATGTCTGATGGGTCTGTTAAGTACCGCAAGTAGGTAGGTATACAATATGAGTATTTCACTATTTCTGTGTTACATTTTTCCTATCAATTAATTATTTGCACATGGATTGAGTTAAATTTCAGAACATATAGAACTATTCCCGTTTTAACTGCCAAATTATATGGGGTAATTAGATATCACTATTAAAATAAGTATGAAACAGTGCATGGTTTGCTGATTGGGAAAGTAAGGAAATACTTAATTTCTTGATGTTACAATTTCAGGGATCCGGTGGATTCTTCCATCTTATGAAGTGGTCCAAATATACAATGAACAGGGTACAAAAGACATGACTTGAATGTTAAAAAAAAAAAAAAAGAGATGACTTGAACACAATTATCTGACAACACATTTGAAGGCAAAGGACACCTTGAAAATATGGGTATTCTTCTTGAACCAAATATACTTCAAATTATTATATGGTTTAAATTTTGGATTTGGATAATAGCTTGAGAGTTGAGAATGTTGTATTAAATGGGTATTCACATAATGCTTAAGCTGCATTTGATTTAAATAATATAAATTTAAATAAATAAATGTTATTATAAAATATAAATATTAAATATAAATATAAAATAAAATTTAAAATAAAATATAAATATATAAATATAAAATATATCATTTAAAGATTATACAAACTCTTTGCTATCCTCGAAATCCTCTATGGTGTTTCTGAGTTACTTCCAAAAACTCATCCAAAGCAGTAGCCTTTGAATCAGTCAGCTGGCTTAATCCTTGGGAAGCAGAACCCATCAATTGAGCATGTATATCATACCTAATCACCATTGCAGAAAAAATGTCAATTTATTGATTGTGCAGAAATGAAACAACAACAATAAAGGAATAAGTCTACCTTGTCCTTAAACCAACAGCCTCAACACAATTGGGGTTGTAAAACACATTGTTGGAGCTAAAAGCATTTTGCAGAACAATGTTGCCTAGTAAAACAAATATAATATGATCATTCTATTGATTACATATAATAATGCATCATAATAAATGAACAAAAACTAAACAGTAAAGCACATTAGCAAGGAAAATACAACCTTTGAAAGTCTTCACTTTGCCAAACTGAACAACCACAACAGTATTGTGCCAGTCACCAGCATTGATTAACTTGTTCAACTCATCAGCAAAATTTCCAAACAAAGTACATTGTATACTATATCCATCAGCCTCCATAGTAATGACATTGTACTTGCTTTTTATGCATTTCCTTTCATGTTCCTTTTCAGTTCCCTATTCGCTTAAAATTCCTATGTCTTACTATATTATGTTTTGCGACACCCTACTCTAGGGTCATCACATTAATACCCAAACACAAAAATATAATTATATAACACTGGTTACTTTCGGAAAATATAATTTAGAGTGACTAACCTTATATGAAAATAGTGCTGAAATTTTTTTTTTCTTTAAACATACAACATAAAACCATTATAACATAAACAACATATATGTACATCTATATATATATATACTTCATCGTTTATATACACAACACCTATATTAGGAGATAACAAAAAGGCCTTTATAAGCATAGGCTATTCTCCATTCAACTAAACATAAGAGGTAAAGATATATACATATCAACAACAACTAGTTCAGAACCATCTCAAAAACTAATGGCTCTCCGAAGCCAAATTAAAACTATCAAGACTCACTACCCCCGGAAACTATACCTAAAGCTGGTCAAGCTAGTGAAACCCATTGGGAAGACCATAATGATCAATCCCACCTACAACTGATGAGTCTGATGATGATGCCTCCGCTTCCGCTGCGCCATCTGAAGAATCTTCCTCATAAAACCGCAGGAGGTTGAAACTCAGGATCGTCCTCCATGTATTCCTCTGGATCTTCCTCACCGTCAACTAACTCCACTTCAGCTGGAGGTTCCCCAGGTCCTAACATCTGAAGAGGTTGTGGTTGAGGTAAAGGATCCATCATTCCATGCTCTTCCAGATATTGAAGGTACAGCCAAACTGGTGGTAGCGATACCTCGACTGTTTCCACTACATGAGTTCTCTGATGGGGTCCTTCTTCTATTGTTCCAATCACTTCCGTACTAGGGCCATGGTAGGTGGCGCTGAGTGCCCCAATATTTATCTCCCAGGCACCACCAAATTGTGCCCGATCAAAAGTGATCGTGCGAATCCTCGACTGCACCAACGGTACGTCCGGATTCATCTGAATATGTTGTAAGAGTGAGAAACCAATACATGGATCTTACTCAATAACCACACTCTAGCCATCAAATAACACATCAACATTGATCACGTACAATTAGTTATAAACAAACAGTTTATCAGTGGGTTCAACACCCCAAACATCATCCATAAAATTATGCATGACACTTCTATTCATCATCTAATTTTCGTCCTAATCTCATGAGATATCCCAACATCATATAAGTTGATCAGACTCCACAGCCACACTGGCTAACTTGGCCAACTGCCAACAGGTGCGCAACCTCTTCCCATCTTCAAAGGCATACATAGCCAGGCACACACAAGGCCAAACACATTGCTAACGTCCACAACCAGTGGCAATACCTATTAGCAAGTAAGATGGGGTCTCAATCTCAATGTCCTCCCTAGGCACATGAGATAATGCATGTCGTAATTACCTTTCGCCGATGGTAATTGATGCATTTAAACCACAAATCGCAGGCACGTCTGCCAAATGCATACAAAACACTTTTGTTTTGTTCTTTTATTTGTGCTCAATCTTTCTTTTGCCGAAGCTCGAAATGGCTTACGACTCACATAGTTTTAAAATACTTTTAAAACTTTCATTACAACACAGGATCTTATTGTCCAAGTGCTCAATCACGACACCTCTCGACCGGTGCACCAGTCTTAGGTTCGTGCTTCTAAAAAACATCTTCAATGTTTCATCACAGTATACCTCATGTATACAATTCATCACAGTATACCTCATGTATACAATATAGGCCCTCAAAGTCCAAATGACTGAGTCCATCACAACACGGAACATTAGTACCCCGACGTCTCGGTTACTAAGTCCAACTGTATTTTCAACATTGTTAAATCAACTTTTGATTTTTAGAAATTCCTTTTCCAAGATAGAAATTCATTATAAAATCCTTAAATAATAAAACTTAGTTTTTTACAAACCAATGAGTCACTTGAGGTTTAATTTCCTCGAAATAAGTACTGCCGTTTTGAAATACTTGCCGTCTATATCTTCCAAATTTTGCCGTCAAATATTATTTTTAAGGCTTTTGAGCCAAAAACTTAACTTTTTCCACTTAATTAATTTTCTAAAATCATGATTAACTTATTTTCACCAATTAATTTCATAAAAGAATATTTTGTGATATTCCGGGTTTTCTTACGTAAAATTTAGCACTACCAAAATATTTTCACAGTTTCGCACTCGTTGTGACTCATAATTCACTTTTTCCAAAAATAAATTATTAAAATAATAATATTTTCCAAAAACTCTTTATTTTTCTCAAAATAAATTTCCCTTTTAATATTATATATCAATATTTTGCCGTTAAAACATTGAATATAATTTGCAAAGCTTCTTAAAGCTTTTATCCGTCTTTCTTAATTGTGCACTGACCACTGTCAGGCTTCTCACACATCAAACAACAGTTATATCACAGATATTTCTCAGGCAGATCATGCATCACAGTACATAGTATAATTGCAGATAAACAATTAAAGCAATTAAAACCACACAGATACAAATAACACAACAATAAACAACATAAATAAATAGTAACAAACAAATAATTACAAACAACCACTGGATAGCATATAGCCATTGAATAGAATCCTCTGGTGTTCCCCCCTTACCTCTTGAAGACTCCCTGATAAACTTACAGACTCCTTCGGATTGTCAGTTACCTCGTAAATGTTGTACTCAACTAACCTTCAATCATTACAACCACATAATTACAAATCAAGGAACTAAAACATTCTAAACCCTAATACATAGTCACGGCCTCTAGGGTTTTTGAATGACTAAAACTTCTAATCATGATTAAGTTATGGATTAATGATCCTTAATTAACCTAAATCATAGATTAGTGACTAAATAACTAAGTTTAAAATTCAAAACTTCCTAACTCTTTTATACATAGGTTCGGCCTTAATAAGTTCATAGAGCTAGGGTTCTTAGTTTAACAAATCATCTTGGATTTATAAAGCATACATACTAAAAGCCTGATTTCTAAGATCATTTATGAAAACCATGAACAAAACTCAACAAAACTCACCCACTTAGGGTTCGGCCAACATGAATATTTTTGAGTAAAATAGTCATTTTTAAGAGACTAACATGGATTAGAGTGTGTAATCATACATGCCATATAGAATACATGATCATACATGAAAACACATGAACAAAACTCTACCAACCCTAAGGTGATAGATTTGGCCAAAGCTAAGTTTTCAAGAATCAAGAACATTGTGGAAAATCTAGGATAAAGTAGAAACTTGTAGAAACTTATGGAAAATTCTAGATTCAACATGATGAATCCAACAACAATGAGGCAGCCACATTTCACATGGGCTTGCGCATTGGGCTTGACACATTTGGGCTTGATTTCATTTTCTTGCTTGTTGTGGGGCCCACTTGAAGATTTAAGCATTTAAGGTTAATGATAGGAAACTTAAATGGGCTTTTTGAACTCAAACTATGAACTAAAAATTTTGGGCTTCTAAGCCACGACCCTTTAAGATTAGAAACAAGGATTCTAGCCCAATCCACTTAGAAAAACTTAAAAAACTAATTTAGGGACAAAAGGGTAATTTACAGAAAGTTCAGGGACTTAACCGTAAAATTTCTAAATTTTCTATTTAACCCGGAAAAACCTTCTAGACTTAAAAATATGATTCATCCCCTTGAATCATCTCAAAATCCTAAGATAAACCCTCTATCGGCTCTTAAAAGCTCTAATTTCCCTTCCGTCGTCTACCCGATTACGCTTTCCGCCCGTAATACGTAAATTATTTTTATTTCTTCCCAAAATAAATCTAAAAATACAAAGTTGTAGAAAATAAAATACCAAACTTAAGTCTTTCGTTCACGAATTAAAATTAGGTCTTTTGATCAGTATTATTATACTGTCAATGGAATTCGCAGGTCGGGTTTCGCCTGACTTTCCAACCTAAATTTTAATCGTAGCTTCCTACAGTCAAGTAGGATTGAGTACTAACCTCTGTTTATTTAAAACAATTTTATAAAACTCTAATAAATTTATAAACATATTTATATGTATTACTATTATTTAAAACAGTAAAATACAGGGTGTTACATTACTACCCCACTGAAAAAAAAAAATCGTCCTCGAAATTACGTACCTGCAAATAATTCAGGATACTGTAACTTCATTTTGTCTTCTACTTCCCATGTTGCTTCTCCTGTCACGTCATCCCAAATAACTTTGACCAACGAGATTTGTTTACCTCTGAGCTGCTTAATCATCTTATCCGCAATTCTCACAGGTAAAGTCTCATAAGACATGTTTTCTTTTAGTTGTACTAGATCAGGTTCAATTACGTGAGATGGATCAGGAATATACTTCCTCAATTGTGAAACATGAAAGACATCATGAAGATTGGATAAAAATGGTGGTAAAGAAATTTTATAGGCTACAGGACCTAACCGATGAAGAATTTGATATGGTCCAATGAATTTAGGAGTGAGTTTCCTGGATTTAATTACCCTACCAACCCCAGTCGTTGGCGTGACTCTCAAAAACACATGCTCACCTTCCTCAAATTCAAGAGGTTGTCGTCTCTTGTCAGCATAACTTTTCTGTCGACTTTGAGTTGTCCGCATTTTCTCTTGGATCATTTTCACCTTTTCCGTCGTTTGTTGCACTATATCTGGTCCAACCATGAAACTCGCACCATCCTGATACCAACATAAAGGCGTTCTGCACCGTCGACCATACAGCGCTTCATAGGGTGCCATTCCTATGCTAGAGTGAAAACTGTTATTGTAAGTAAATTCTATCAATGGTAGATATTCATCCCAACTTCCAGCATTTTCCAATACACAAGCTCTCAACAAATCTTCAAGAGACTGAATAGTCCTTTCTGATTGTCCATCCGTTTGAGGATGATACGCAAAACTCAATCTAAGTTTCGTTCCCAACGACTCTTGCAAACTTTGCCAAAATCTTGATGTAAATCTTGGATCACGATCTAAAACAATACTCAAAGGCACTCCGTGTAACCTAACAATTTCATCGATATACAACTGAGTTAATCTTTCCAATGAATACTTTACATTAACTGGTAAAAAGTGAGCTACCTTTGTCAATCGATCGACTATTACCCATATAGAGTCATACCCTTTCCGAGTCTTTGGCAAACCTGACACAAAATCCATCGCAATACCATCCCATTTCCATTCTGGAATATCTAAAGATTGTAGCATTCCCGCTGGTCTTTGATGTTCTACCTTAACCTTTTGACAAGTTAAGCACGCCGCTACAAATTCCATTACATCTTTCTTCATACCATGCCACCAATATAATTTCTTTAAATCCTGATACATCTTAGTAGCTCCGGGATGCAAACTCAACTTACTCCTATGAGCTTCTTCAAGAATCAACTTCCTCATCTCAACATCATTTGGTACACAAATCCTTTCACCAAATCTTAAAATTCCATCATTTCCTTCTTTAAATTCTGACACAGCTCCTTGCTGCACTAACTCTCTTTCTCTTTGGAGATACTGATCACTTTCTTGTTTCTCTTTAATTTGTTTCATCAGTCCACTTGAAATAGTAATCATATCCAAACACAATTTTCCTGGAAACATCTTAATTGTCAGTCGCATATCTCGGAATTGTTCCAAAGAATCGTTGTTCTTTAACCATCATTGCCGGTATATGCATTGATTTCCGACTCAAAGCATCTGCCACAACATTCGCTTTTCCAGGGTGATACTGCAGTTGAAAATCATAATCCTTTAAAAATTCCAACCAACGCCTTTGCCTCATATTTAACTCCTTCTGATCAAACAGGTATTTCAAACTTTTATGGTCACTGAAAACATTAAAAGTTGCTCCATACAAATAATGTCTCCAGATTTTTAAAGCAAATACCACTGCTGCCAGCTCCAAATCATGTGTAGGATAATTCCTTTCATGAATCTTCAATTGTCTTGAAGCATATGCCACAACTTTCCGATTTTGCATCAATACACATCCTAATCCTTGATGTGAAGCATCACAATAAACCTCAAAAGTTCATGGGGATCAGGTAGTATCAATACTGGTGAAGTAGTCAACCTTCGCTTTAACTCTTGAAAACTTTCTTCACATGCTTGATCCATACAAACGGTTGTTCCTTTCGAGTCAATTGGGTAAGAGGTCCTACTATTTTAGAAAATCCCTCAATGAATCTTCTATAGTATCCCGCTAAACCCACAAAACTACGAATTTCTGTCACCGTCTTAGGTCTTTCCCATTGCAAAACAGTCTCAACTTTCGACGGATCAATGAAATTCCTTCACTTGAAACTATATGTCCTAAGAATTGAACTTGGTCTAACCAAAATTCACACTTTTCAGGTTTTGAATAAAGTTGTTTCTCCTTTAAAATTTGGAGAACCACACTGAGATGTTCAGCATGTTTTTCTTTACTGGGAGAATAGATTAGAATATCGTCGATAAAAACAACGACAAACTGATCTAAATAAGGACGAAAAATCCTATTCATGTAATCCATGAATATCGCTGGAGCATTCGTAACTCCGAATGGCATCACAAGATACTCGTAATGACCATAACGTGTTCTAAACGCAGTTTTAGGAACGTCTTTCGCCTTCACACGAATTTGATGATAACCCGAACGTAAATCTATCCTTGAGAAAACAGCTGCTCCACGTAACTGATCCATTAAGTCATCTATCCTTGGAAGTGGATACTTGTTCTTAATCGTCACCTTATTCAATTGACGAAAATCTACACATAACCGAGAAGTTCCATCTTTTTTCTTCACTAATAAAACTGGAGCTCCCCAAGGTGATACACTAAGTCTAATGAATTCCTTCCGCATCAGTTCCACCAATTGTCCTTTTAATTCCTCAAGCTCTGATGTCGACATTCGATATGGTGCTATGGATATTGGTCCAGTGCCCGGAACCAGATCAATTGCAAACTCAATCTCCCGAACAAGTGGTAATCCAGGTACATCTTCAGGAAAAACTTCCAGAAACTCATTGACAACTGGTATACACTGCAAGTCTAACTCACTATTAACATCTAAGGAAAATAATAGCATGTATCCTTGTGCTCCCTCCTTTAAAGAAGCTTTTACTTGATTAGCAGTTAACAATCCAGAAACCTCCTCCGTAGGAAAAACTAGGGTTTTACGAGCACAGTCAATCAAGATATGGTTAGAAGACAACCAATCCATGCCTAAAATTACATCTAACTGTATTAAAGGCAAACAGATCAGGTTAACAAGAAAACATTTATCCTGAATAATGATAGGACAATTTAAACAAACAGAAGTAACCACAACTGGCTTAGCAGTAGGAGTTGAAACAATAAGATCACACAACAAGGAAGAAACAGGAAATTTCAACAGTTTCACACAATCCATCGAGATAAAAGAATGCGTTGCACCTGAATCAAATAGTACAGTTAAAAGATTACCGTTTATATCACACTTACCTTGTATGAGATCGTCAGAATTCGAAGCCTCAGCTCCACTCATCGTATAAACTATCCCTTTGGCTGTCGGTTTATTTGTTCCAATGTGACTAACAGTCGACTCCCGCTTTGGTACCATGCAATACTTCGCCATATGTCCCATTTGATTACAATTATAACATTTCACTTCCTTCCTAGGGTAAACATTTGACATATGATTCGGATCTCCACAATTATAGCATCTCCTAATCTGCCCTTGATTTTGATTTCTTTGACCTCCACTTCCTGATGCAGTAAAATTCGAACGGGTTTGTTGTCTATTCTGACTATTCCATTGCGGACGAAAATAAGGCTTCCTCTGATTCTGTTTTCGTTTCCAACTCTGATTCTGATTTTTGAATTTAGAAGGTCCACCAACACTCCCTCTATTATCTTTTCCTTTCCTCATTTGCTCGATCTTACGACTCATTTCCACTAAAGCTTGAAAATTTCGAAGTTGCAGAGGTAAAACGGACTCCTTAATCTCAAATCGCAATCCCGCCTCAAATCTTTCACACTTCCAACTTTCATTTGGTTGAGCTTGAAAGAAACGGAAGTATCTGGCCAACGATTCAAACTTCGCCGCATACTCCTCCACCGATAAATCTTTCTGATATAACCCTAGAAATTGTCGTTCTCTCTCAATCCTTATACTCTCCGGAAAATATTTGTCCATAAACGCAGTTCGAAAAACCTCCCGAGTAATATCTTGATGTTCAGCCTCCAATAGTAGCCTAGCACCTTTCCACCAATACTCCGCATCTCCCACCAGTAGAAAAGCAGCATAAGTAACCCGAACATCTACCGGCGTAGCAACTAACTCGAAGATCTTTTCCAACTCCTGGATCCACAGATCAGCCTTCTCAGGATTAGCATCCAGACCAAACTGTGAAGGATTTTGACTTCGAAACGCAATCAAAGCCTTGCCCTCAACAGCTTGCAAGTTCTGGACATTCATCGCTGCAGTTTGATTTGCAATTGCCGCTGCCATATTCTCCATTGCTTGAGCCGCGTAGTCCATTCCTCCTTCATACTCCTCATTCATATTACCACGACCTCCTACACGACCCTCTCTACGGCCTCGTCCACGACCACGTCCACGTCCACGCCCAGCTTCTGGTTCTACCATTGGTTCCATAACTGACCTACAAATCACAATCAGTTAGACCAAACCAGAAACTGAAACGCAAACTCACTCGTTACCACACATTACTTCTAATAAGTAATTAAAAACAAGTCTAAGTCAGAGATCACACAACATAGACATAACAGACCTATTTCCCGACATTCCCGAAAGACTCGACCAGCTCTGATACCACAAAATGCGACACCCTACTCTACGGTCATCACATTAATACCCAAACACAAAAATATAATTATATAACGCTGGTTACTTTCGGAAAATATAATTTAGAGTGACTAACCTTATATGAAAATAGTGCTGAAATTTTTTTTTTCTTTAAACATACAACATAAAACCATTATAACATAAACAACATATATGTACATCTATATATATATATATACTTCATCGTTTATATACACAACACCTATATTAGGAGATAACAAAAAGGCCTTTATAAGCATAGGCTATTCTCCATTCAACTAAACATAAGAGGTAAAGATATATACATATCAACAACAACTAGTTCAGAACCATCTCAAAAACTAATGGCTCTCCGAAGCCAAATTAAAACTATCAAGACTCACTACCCCCGGAAACTATACCTAAAGCTGGTCAAGCTAGTGAAACCCATTGGGAAGACCATAATGATCAATCCCACCTACAACTGATGAGTCTGATGATGATACCTCCGCTTCCGCTGCGCCATCTGAAGAATCTTCCTCATAAAACCGCAGGAGGTTGAAACTCAGGATCGTCCTCCATGTATTCCTCTGGATCTTCCTCACCGTCAACTAACTCCACTTCGGTGGAGGTTCCCAGTCCTAACATCAAAAGAGGTTATGGTTGAGGTAAAGGATCCATCATTCCATGCTCTTCCGGATATTGAAGGTACAGCCAAACGGTGGTAGCGATACCTCGATTGTTTCCACTACATGAGTTCTCTGATGGGGTCCTTCTTCTATTGTTCCAATCACTTCCGTACTAGGGCCATGGTAGGTGGCGCTGAGTGCCCCAATATTTATCTCCCAGGCACCACCAAATTGTGCCCGATCAAAAGTGATCATGCGAATCCTCGACTGCACCAACGATACGTCCGGATTCATCTGAATATGTTGTAAGAGTGAGAAACCAATACATGGATCTTACTCAATAACCACACTCTAGCCATCAAATAACACATCAACATTGATCACGTACAATTAGTTATAAACGAACAGTTTATCAGTGGGTTCAACACCCAAACATCATCCATAAAATTATGCATGACACTTCTATTCATCATCTAATTTTCGTCCTAATCTCATGAGATATCCCAACATCATATGAGTTGATCAGACTCCATGGCCACACTGGCTAACTTGGCCAACTGCCAACAGGTGCGCAACCTCTTCCCATCTTCAAAGGCATACATAGCCAGGCACACACAAGGCCAAACACATTGCTAACGTCCACAACCAGTGGCAATACCTATTAGCAAGTAAGATGGGGTCTCAATCTCAATGTCCTCCCTAGGCACATGAGATAATGCATGTCGTAATTACCTATCGCCGATGGTAATTGATGCATTTAAATCACAAATCGCAGGCACGTCTGCCAAATGCATACAAAACAGTTTTGTTTTGTTCTTTTCTTTGTGCTCAATCTTTCTTTTGCCGAAGCTCGAAATGGCTTACGACTCACATAGTTTTAAAATACTTTTAAAACTTTCATTACAACACAGGATCTTATTGTCCGAGTGCTCAATCATGACACCTCTCGACCGGTGCACCAGTCTTAAGTTCGTGCTTCTAGAAAACATCTTCAATGTTTCATCACAATATACCTCATGTATACAATTCATCACAGTATACCTCATGTATACAATATAGGCCCTCAAAGTCCAAATGACTGAGTCCATCACAACACGGAACATTAGTACCCCGACGTCTCGGTTACTAAGTCCAACTGTATTTTCAACATTGTTAAATCAACTTTTGATTTTTAGAAATTCCTTTTCCAAGATAGAAATTCATTATAAAATCCTTAAATAATAAAACTTAGTTTTTTACAAACCAATGAGTCACTTGAGGTTTAATTTCCTCGAAATAAGTACTGCCGTTTTGAAATACTTGCCGTCTATATCTTCCAAATTTTGCCGTCAAATATTATTTTTAAGGCTTTTGAGCCAAAAACTTAACTTTTTCCACTTAATTAATTTTCTAAAATCATGATTAACTTATTTTCACCAATTAATTTCATAAAAGAATATTTTGTGATATCCGGGTTTTCTTACGTAAAATTTAGCACTACCAAAATATTTTCACAGTTTCGCACTCGTTGTGACTCATAATTCACTTTTCCAAAAATAAATTATTAAAATAATAATATTTTCCAAAAACTCTTTATTTTTCTCAAAATAAATTTCCCTTTTAATATTATATATCAATATTTTGCCGTTAAAACATTGAATATAATTTGCAAAGCTTCTTAAAGCTTTTATCCGTCTTTCTTAATTGTGCACTGACCACTGTCAGGCTTCTCACACATCAAACAACAATTATATCACAGATATTTCCCAGGCGGATCATGCATCACAGTACATAGTATAATTGCAGATAAACAATTAAAGCAATTAAAACCACACAGATACAAATAACACAACAATAAACAACATAAATAAATAGTAACAAACAAATAATTACAAACAACCACTGGATAGCATATAGCCATTGAATAGAATCCTCTGGTGTTCCCCCCTTACCTCTTGAAGACTCCCTGATAAACTTACAGACTCCTTCGGATTGTCAGTTACCTCGTAAATGTTGTACTCAACTAACCTTCAATCATTACAACCACATAATTACAATTCAAGGAACTAAAACATTCTAAACCCTAATACATAGTCACGGCCTCTAGGGTTTTTGAATGACTAAAACTTCTAATCATGATTAAGTTATGGATTAATGATCCTTAATTAACCTAAATCATAGATTAGTGACTAAATAACTAAGTTTAAAATTCAAAACTTCCTAACTCTTTTATACATAGGTTCGGCCTTAATAAGTTCATAGAGCTAGGGTTCTTAGTTTAACAAATCATCTTGGATTTATAAAGCATACATACTAAAAGCTTGCTTTCTAAGATCACTTATGAAAACCATGAACAAAACTCAACAAAACTCACCCACTTAGGGTTCGGCCAACATGAATATTTTTGAGTAAAATAGTCATTTTTAAGAGACTAACATGGATTAGAGTGTGTAGTCATACATGCCATATAGAATACATGATCATACATGAAAACACATGAACAAAACTCTACCAACCCTAAGGTGATAGATTTGGCCAAAGCTAAGTTTTCAAGAAAGAAATTTTTGATTACATCATGCTCTTGGATTTAGATAGTAGACATGATATCTAGAAGATAGAAAGTAGTTTCATTATCATTAGATTTTCCTAGAATTTATTATGATTTTTTCAAAGTTCTAGGATTAGAAACTTTAAAGTGATGAACAATCATGATATAGGCCTTGAATCAAGAAACTTGCTAAAGAACATAGGCATGATTAAGAATGAAGATTAGGATTTACCTCTTGAAAATCAATGACCAAGTAAATCCAAGAACTTGCTTTACAACTTAGAACTAAGGAACTTGTACTTTAGAGTTTTTAGAAGCAAATGGCAAAGGAAACTAAATGAAAAGTGAGAGTAGGGTATTTATAGTGAGAGTGGAGAAATCTCAAGAAAATTCTAGATGATGATGAGTTGTCATGTTCAAGGATCAAAATGCAATTAAGTTCTAAGGACCAAATTGCAAAGATTCCAATAGTTGAAGGACTAGTTTGCAAATAGTCAATAAAATGTCATGATGACGATTTTGCTACATAAAATGCTAGCTTATCTTGACTTGGTTGACTGATTTGATTAGTGAAAGACAGGTTAAGATAATTCAATGTATTTAGGAAGAATCAAGAACATTGTGGAAAATCTAGGATAAAGTAGAAACTTGTAGAAACTTATGGAAAATTCTAGATTCAACATGATGAATCCAAAAACAATGAGGCAGCCACATTTCACATGGGCTTGCGCATTGGGCTTGACACATTTGGGCTTGATTTCATTTTCTTGCTTGTTGTGGGGCCCACTTGAAGATTTAAGCATTTAAGCTTAATGATAGGAAACTTAAATGGGCTTTTTGAACTCAAACTATGAACTAAAAATTTTGGGCTTCTAAGCCACGACCCTTTAAGATTAGAAACAAGGATTCTAGCCCAATCCACTTAGAAAAACTTAAAAAACTAATTTAGGGACAAAAGGGTAATTTACAGAAAGTTCAGGGACTTAACCGTAAAATTTCTAAATTTTCTATTTAACCCTGAAAAACCTTCTAGACTTAAAAATATGATTCATCCCCTTGAATCATCTCAAAATCCTAAGATAAACCCTCTATCGGCTCTTAAAAACTCTAATTTCCCTTCCGTCGTCTACCCGATTACGCTTTCCGTCCGTAATACGTAAATTATTTTTATTTCTTCCCAAAATAAATCTAAAAATACAAAGTTGTAGAAAATAAAATACCAAACTTAAGTCTTTCATTCACGAATTAAAATTAGGTCTTTTGATCAGTATTATTATACTGTCAATGGAATTCGCAGGCCGGGTTTCGCCTGACTTTCCAACCTAAATTTTAATCGTAGCTTCCTACAGTCAAGTAAGATTGAGTACTAACCTCTGTTTATTTAAAACAATTTTATAAAACTCTAATAAATTTGTAAACATATTTATATGTATTACTGTTATTTAAAACAGTAAAATACAGGGTGTTACATGTTTCATTTTGGGTTGACTCACTATACCACTGAATTTTATCATTTTGTTCCATTTTCATTTATCAACGTACTCAACTATTAAAATAGGAAATTTGAAATAGGTTTGCGTTAATCGTGTTGAAACCATTTTAACTTTTTCTTTTTTTTAATAAACAAATTTTAATATTGATTGGGCTTTCTTTTTTTAAAGAAATTAATTGGGTTATTGTTGAAATTCAACAATACCGTTGTGCGCTGTGTAAGTGCCATGGAAGCTAAAGCTGTTCAAAGTTTGCAATTTTCAACTATGATGTTGTTTGCCAAGCTTGGGAGAGCACGCAAAGGGGTTATGTGAGTGTGTTGTCGTTTTATGGAGCTGAAGAAGCTTTGGGTTTTTGTTTCATTTGCAAGACCTTCAACATGGAGGAGTCATAGTCAAAAAAACAAAAATGGAGAAGTCGCATGTAGCCCTTGTATTTGGACAAACTTATCTAAAGTACCAAGAAAGAATGCAAAATTCTACAAAGTTATACGCTAACATTCCTTTAATTTAAATAAATCTGACAATCGACCAATAAACCACATTTGACAACATGGATTTTATTCCATCACTATATATTTAACCTGCAGTCCTTCACAAACATGACAGATCACGTGGCTGAGTGGGCTCTATCAACTTCCCTTCTGAAATACAATGTACAAAACAAAAATTTAGAAGAAAATGAAAAACAAAATACTGTAAAAATTTGATTGAAAAATCTAGACTCAAAACATAAAATATAAAAAACAATGATGCACTTATTGTCTTTTACTATCATGGGATTTGTTCCCATTGGGATTTCATGTGTTGCTGTCTTTGATCCAACAAATGCTTCATTCTTTTTCCATGCAGGACCCAACCTGGATACAGAAAGAAAGGAATAAAACAATGTAAGGCGGCTTAGCAACAAAAAAAATTGCAATGTAAGAACAATGCAAAATAACGACACTAAGACCAACAAAAGGGAGAGACATACACTTTTAGCTTTAATTTGAAACACTAATTTCTATTCAGGGCAAGGAATCAATATTTAACCTGTCAATGAAGCTTCATGCCATAAGAATACAAATTGCAATGAGTTACAACATTCTCAACTCTCAAGCTATTATCCAAATCCAAAATTTAAACCATATAATAATTTGAAGTATATTTGGTTCAAGAAGAATGCCCATATTTTCAAGGTGTCTGTTTGCCTTCAAATGTGTTGTCAGATAATTGTGTTCAAGTCATCTCTCTGTTTTTTTTTTTTGATAACATTCAAGTCATGTCTTTTGTACCCTATTCATTGTATATTTGGACCACTTCATAACATGGAAGAATCCACCGGATCCCTGAAATTGTAACATCAAGAAATTAAGTATTTCCTTACTTTCCCAATTAGCAAACCATGCACTGTTTCATACTTATTTTAATAGTGATATCTAATTACCCCATATAATTTGGCAGTTAAAACGGGAATAGTTCTATATGTTCTGAAATTTAACTGAATCCATGTGCAAATAATTAATTGATAGGAAAAAATGTAACACAGAAATAGTGAAATACTCATATTGTATACCTACCTACTTGCGGTACTTAACAGACCCATCAGACATTCACTACTCATACAACAATTTAGAGCAAATTACAAATCTGTCCTTAATGTAATTGGATACCCCTGAAGTTCGGTCCCAAATTATGACTAAAACAACTCTTCCAAACGATGCATCATGCCAAATAAAAAAAACATTGCTTATGAAACGAATGTGCCGCACATGGAAATATACGCCAAAAGCACAATCAGATAAAATCATACCTTGAAGAGAACATGAAAGGAGCAAGTCTTTGGATTGGCATAGTTTTCACCATTAGGCTGCATATGGAGGAAACTTGCACTAATTGTCAGTATTTTCATAACTAACATAAACCTTTAAAATGCAAATTAGAGCTGAAACCCAAAGGAATTTATACAGAGGATAATGACAGATTAAAACATGATATCAGAATTAAGAAAAGTAGAGTCAAACAATATCACGTTAAAACAAATATTATCCTTCTTTTTTAGAAGGAGAAGGAGAAGGGAGAGAGGAATGGTGAAGAGAGGAGGGAGAGAGGGGGAGAGAAAGATTTACAGTGAGAGAGACTATGTACACATTTCCTAAGCGGTAAGCCATCACGAAAGACGTTTGTGCCCCGCCGTCCCTCCATCTACGCCACTCCTCCACCGTTCTCATCCGCAAGTGGTGGATCCTCTACACGACGTCCCCCCTCCCTTACCTTCCTCTCTATTTCCTCCTTTCATATTCCCTCTTCAATTTACACTGTTGATCACAAGCTCCCCTTGCTCTGTTTCACGTTATGCACATCTGAATCTGGGCTTCAATTGCTACCTCTTTTTATTTTATTCTCTTCATAAATTCATAAGTTCATAACTAAACAGTTAGAATGCACAATGTAACCAGTAGGGAAGTTTTCTCATGTAGTTGTGCGTGTTTGAGGTTAAAACTGTCGTGTGGGTTTGAATTTGAATATGTGTTATGCCTTTGGGATGCAGTTGCTCTCAGGAAAAACTATTCTCTCGGGTGCTTACTGGTTAATACCTTGTTATCTGATGATTAATGGAAGTTATATAGGGTAATGTTGGTATTTTCAAATGTCCCATTATATATTAGTATAGATAGATATATAGTTTTAGGGGTATATTTGTAATATTCAAAATTTGACACCAAAAAACCGTTTTTTTTTTGTTACTCTGCCATTATATTATTGTATAAATGTATAGATTATTATTATTAATATTATTATTATTTATTTTGGAAATATATTATCTCCACTGATCCAGGGTCCTAGATCCGCCACCGGATGAAAGCACGAGGGTTTGGACAAAAATAGAGAGAATTATAGCTGACCAGCGTTGCACAACATGGCCATAATTCGTACAACAGAAAAATCCAGTGTCGGCCATTATGGTCATAATTTTGCAGGACTTTAGAGTGGTGAAGGAATTCTCTATGCCCTGTTAGTTACTTTGCATAGGCCTTGTTAGTTTCTATTTCTGTTAGTCTGTTAGTGGCCAAATGTATAGGAGTCTGTTGAGGGAATTTGTTGCCATTGCTATCTATAAATAGCATAGCTTGGCTTGAGTCTGTATATGTATAATCACAATTTCCATTCATCCAATATACAAAACTATTCATTCAGCTTGTTCCTTTTTTACATGGTATCACAGAGCTAAAATCCTGGATTGTGATACTGCCCTGCAATCATGTCAGACACAGAAGATGAACATTCAAAGAAAGAAGAATCTTCTTCCTCTTCAAGAAAAGAAAAGAACAAATCTTGCAGTGGAGAAGCCATCGATCATATGTCTCCATACTACCTCCATCCTTCTGATCAACCTGGCCAGCTGTTTGTAAGTGAGCTGCTCAACAACACAAATTATGGCGAATGGATTGCAGACATGAGCAATGCATTATATGCCAAGAACAAGATTGGCTTCGTGGATGGCTCCATCTCCATGCCACAGATCGATTCTCCAGATCTTGGTCATTGGATGCGTTGCAATGCAATGGTAAAGGGTTGGCCGAGGAATGGAATGGATAAAGAAGTAAGGAGCGAGTGTCGGGTATGCAGAACTGCAAGAGAAATCTGGGTTGATCTTGAAGACAGGTTTGCCAAAGGAAGTGCACCTAGGGTGTATGAATTAAGGTGAGCCATAAGTCTTCTCAGGCAAGAAAAGTTGTCAATCCCAGCATACTACACCAAATTAAAGGGGTTATGGGATGAAGTCCAATCCATAACACCTTGGCCAAAATGCGATTGTGGAAATTGCACATGTAATGTGCAGAAACAATTGGAGCAAATGCGAGAAAAGGACCAATTATATGATTTTCTTATGGGCTTGGATGATGTTTTCAGTACAGTGAAGACACAAATTCTCAGCATGGCTCCAAAGTTGAATCTTGGACAAGCTTATCATCTAGTGGCAGAGGATGAACAGCAAAGGATGATTTCAGCAATGAGCAAACCTGTTGCAGAAGTTTCAGCCTTCCAAATTCAAGGTAATAACAAGGGAACCAAGAAGGATAGACCAAAATGTGATCATTGCCACAAAATTGGTCATGTTAAGGAAGAATGTTGGGAGATAGTTGGCTATCCACAAGACTGGAGAAAGCCATACAAAGAAAGAAAAGAAAAGATAGGATCTTGGAGCAAGAAAGGTAGCTTCAAGGTGAATCAAGTTGGCACGGTGAAAGCCCTATCCCTGGTGTCAGTCACTCAACAAGATGAGAAGCTAATGCAGCAGCTTCAAATAGATGCGTAACCAGCCACGACAAAGACAATCATCAAAACCAAGTGTAAACATGGCAGGTAAAACTTTAACAGAAATAAAATCCCTCAATAGGCCCTGGATAATTGATACCGGGGCCACTGAACACATCACATGTGACCAAGGTAACCTGCAAGAAAGTTTTCCTTCTGATGGTCAATCTGTGAAAATTCCCAATGGCACAAGTGTGCCAATCAAGGGAATAGGAACTGTTAACTTGTCAAATGGATTAAACATCAATAAAGTGTTGTATGTTCCTGATTTTCACTGTAATCTCCTCTCTGTCAGTAGGTTAACTAAAGAAAATAACTGTTCCATAACCTTTGTAGCCAACTCATGTGTTGTGCAGGACTTACCCTCGAAGAAATTGATTGGAAAGGGTAAATGCCAAGATGGTTTATACCTCCTTGAACCAATGCATGATGGAGGAATAGCTATGAAGGTAGGAAAAACAGTAGATTTTAGTTTGTGGCACTCTAGGCTAGGCCACATTTTTGATGTAAAACTGTCTTGCATAGGCACATCTGCCTCTATGAATAAGAACCAGAATTGTAAACCTTGTGACTCTTGTATAAGGGCTAAGCAAACTAGGTTATCTTTTCCCTTGAGTTCAATAAAATCTAATGCTTGTTTTGATCTTATCCATTGTGATATATGGGGTAGATATAACACTGAGTCAAGCATTGGAGCATATTACTTTCTTACCATAGTTGATGACTATAGTAGGGGTGTTTGGGTGTATCTAATGAAATACAAGTCAGAGGTAGAATACTATCTTCAATCTTTTGTTTGCATGATAGAAACTCAATTTCAAAAGAGAATCAAAAGGGTTAGAAGTGACAATGGTTTAGAATTCACTTCAATTAATATGCAAAACTTTTACAAAGAGAAGGGAATTATCATGGAATTAACATGTGTTTACACTCCCCAACAGAATGGAGTAGTGGAAAGAAAACATAGACATATTCTTGAGATAGCTAGAGCTATAAGATTCCATTCTGGTCTTCCAATACAATTTTGGGGGGAATGCATTCTTACAGCTGTTTATTTGATAAATAGACTACCTTCAAAGGTTATTAATAACAAGACACCCTATGAGATTATGTTAGGAAAGAAGCCTGATTATGATCATCTTAGAGTCTTTGGTTGTCTTGTGTATGCTGTGAAAACTAGAAAAGAAGGCAAGCTTGATGAAAGGGGGAGAGCTTGCATCTTTGTAGGCTATCCTACTGGACAGAAGGGATACAAATTGTTTGACATATCTAATAAAGAATTCTTTGTGTCAAGAGATGTAATTTTCTGTGAAAAGGACTTTCCCTATAAACATGTATGCAAATCTCATGACAAAACTCCTAAGGAACAACACACAATATCTGAAAACTATGATCAAGACTTTCAACTTCATTCACCATTGAATGATGACAAGACAAAAGAGACAGATCTGCAAAATCAGCATATGACAGACTTGTCACAGGGATCAGAAACAGAGCATGATCAGGATATAATCCATGATCAAACTGGAATTCAGACTGATCACAGACACAGTCAAAGGGTAAGATCACTTCCCAGGCACTTAGCAGACTATGAAGTTGACTTACCTCCATCCATTACTGATCCCAACACTGCTTCAGGTAACACTGTACTTTATCCTATTTCAAATTTCATATCTTATGACAAATTTTCACAATCACACAAGGCTTTTCTAGTGGCCATTTCCTCTGGAGGTGAGCCGAAGAATTTCAAGCAGGCAGTAGCACATGAACATTGGAGGGAAGCAATGAGAAAAGAAATTGCAGCACTTGAAAGCAATGAGACATGGTCCTTGGAGAAACTCCCACCAGGCAGAAACATAGTGGATTCCAAGTGGATTTATAAGATCAAGTACAAGCCTAATGGAGACATTGAAAGGTACAAGGCTCGGCTGGTTGCAAGAGGCTTCACTCAAGTAGAAGGAGAAGACTTTCATGAGACATTTGCCCCTGTAGCAAAACTTGTCACCATCAGATGCTTACTGACTGTAGCAGTGAAGAAGGGATGGATTATTCACCAATTGGATGTGAATAATGCATTCTTGCATGGTGATTTGACAGAAGACATTTATATGAAGATTCCAGAAGGTTTTGCAAAGAAGGGAGAAACAAGGGTATGCAAATTGAAGAAGTCAATCTATGGACTCAAACAAGCATCCAGAAATTGGTATCAGAAGTTCACCAAGGCTTTGAATGATGTTGGTTTTAATCAGTCTAAGGCAGATCATTCCTTGTTTATCTTCAAGACTGAAGAGGTGTTTCTTGCTGCACTCATCTATGTGGATGATGTCATTTTCGCAGGAAACAGTCCAGAACTTATGAAAAGGATTAAGGAGTACTTGGACAAAACTTTCAGCATCAAAGACTTGGGAACCTTGAAGTACTTCCTGGGAGTGGAAGTAGCAAGATCACCTAGTGGAATCATCTTGAGCCAGAGAAAATACACTCTAGACATCCTTCATGAAACAAAGATGCAGAACAGCAGGCCCAGTAAGTTCCCTATGGAACAGAATTGCAATCTGAGGTTTAACAAAGAAGAACCTGACACTGATGCAACCAGATATAGGAAACTGCTAGGGAAACTTTTGTATTTAACCATAACAAGGCCAGACATCACCTATGCTGTGAACACTCTGTGTCAGTTCATGACCAATCCTAAACAGATTCATATGGATGCAGTGGATAGGATCCTGAGATATCTTAAAACTACCCCTGGTCAAGGAATTTTTATTCCAGTAAAAGGAGGTCTTGACCTGCAAGCTTATTGTGATGCAGATTGGGGGGGTGTCCTCTAACCAGAAGGTCTTGCACTGGCTACCTAGTGATGCTGGGGCAGTCACCAATATCATGGAGGACCAAGAGGCAAACTGTTGTGGCAAAGTCATCAGCTGAAGCAGAATACAGAAGCATGGCTGCAACTGTTAGTGAAGTTGTTTGGCTCAGGTGGCTCTTGACAGAACTCGAAACACCACAACAGAAACCAACTGAGCTTTATTGTGACAACCAAGCAGCCATCCACATTGCAATGAATCCAGTCTTTCATGAGAGGACAAAGCATGTTGAGATGGATTGCTACTTTGTTCGAGAGAGAATTCAGTCAAAAGAAGTTGAGCCTATGAAAATTGGTACTGATAATCAAGTTGCAGACATCTTCACTAAGCCATTAGGCAAAGAGAGGTTCGAATTCCTGTTAAGCAAGTTGGGCATTAGAAACTTGCATGCTCCAACTTGAGGGGGAGTGAAGGAATTCTCTATGCCCTGTTAGTTACTTTGCATAGGCCTTGTTAGTTTCTATTTCTGTTAGTGGCCAAATGTATAGGAGTCTGTTGAGGGAATTTGTTGCCATTGCTATCTATAAATAGCATAGCTTGGCTTGAGTCTGTATATGTATAATCACAATTTCCATTCATCCAATATACAAAACTATTCATTCAGCTTGTTCCTTTTTTACAAGTGGAAAGGGTCACCGGAATGAATGATGGTTCGTCGATGTTGGTCATTTATGGCCATAATTCGTAGTAACTTTGTTAGTGTTCATTTATTTTGCAGAATGTAATGGGACTTTTGTTGGGCTGTAGATAGGGACTATGATGGGTTGTAAAAGAAGGAAACCTCTGTTAGAATGGGACACAAAATTTCTCCTCTCTTCTCCTCTTTTATTAGGTTGAAATTAGTTTCTCTTTGAAGTTAGGCGGATGTTATTGCTTCTTTTCTTGAATTTTTTTTTATTTAATTCATATTGGAATAACCACAAGTAAACACGAGAAGGGGATTAAATTGCTTATCCAAAAATTTTGAAAACGGGAATTTGAAAAACAACAACGGATAAAGGAGCAGATGCTTGTAGGTGTTTGAACAATTTAGAAGAACTTGTTTGAGACAAATGTTTTCACAAAAATACTATTTGAATATGCACAACTTAACCCCTTGGTTGGTCACAAAGAAATAGCATCAAAGTGGTTATTAAAAGTTTAAGGGATTAAAGAAGAACACAAAAGAAATTTATCTAGTTCACCCACAACTTTTTGGGTACGTCTAGTCCTTGGTTAAACCAAACTTTCACTATAACCGACTCAGCTCTAGGTGTTCTTTCAAATCAAATAAATTTGCAACTATATACCAAATTAAGTATCTTAGGTGTTATTTTCACATCTAGTCTCTCCAAGCTCAAACAACAACGAGTATTATTTGTACACCTAGCCTATACAGGCTCAATAACAAGTATTTATTTTACTTCTCTCTTCGAGTGTTACAGATTGATAAGTGTAACACATCCTTGGGCATTACCTCGTAAACACGTGCGGAAATAAATTAAAAAGAATTTGTTGATTGCTTTCGAAAAATTGTTTACTTTAAGTCGGAAACTTGGGTGAAAAAAATTAAATTTTCTTCTTAATACTTCAAAAAAAAATGTGATGCACACATCAAATGATAAAACTATGTCATACTTGCTAACACACATACATTGATTTTATTTATAAACAAAACCTTCCACAACGTACAAGCTTTTCTTAAAAGTACTTCATTATTCTCAACTGAAAATTCAAACCACATAAAGGTTCTCAAGACTACACCTATCGACTTTCTAAAAAACACACAACCTTATAAAAATCTTAAGCTGGTCAATTTATAAAACATCTACTAGAAAGACATCCATGGTCATTACTACTATCACCGACCTCTTCAAGGATCGGGACTGAAACTCCTCGAGCGAATTGGAACTCCTCTGCACCATCTGCTCTTATGTACCAAAGTACAACAGCAAAACCAGAAAAACAGATATATAGCAAGGGTGAGATACCAATATATAAGTGTATTATGATAACCACATGCACGACAAACACAAAATCATACATATAAACTCACAACATATAAAATACTCAACATCAACACAACAGTTTATCAATGGGTTTCATACCCAACAGTCAATTGTCATTTGTAAAAATGCATGACACTTCAATATACAACGTCTAAATTTTATACCTAATCTCCGAAGATCCCAACATCATTTTTAAAAGGCACAACGTTCAACGTTCCATGGCACATTGTCCAACACAAGGCACAATGATCAACGTACATAGGTTTCATTGTCCATCACGGCACAATGTACAACGTTACATGACACCTTGTCCATCAAGGTACCACGTTAAAACAATGTAGGCACGTCTGCCCAATAATGCATGTAAAATATTTTATTCTCATCATTTTTCTTTTTGTTCGTTCTTTCCTTGTCGAAGCACAAAGACTCACGACCATTCAAAATATTAACGTTAAGATTTTTCATTGTCAACACAGGACATGAAGTCTGAGTGCTCAATCACAAAGCCTTAGACCGATGCCTCAGTCTTAGGTTTGTGGTTATAAAAAAACAACATTCACCTTTTAACAACGTTCAACACATCGTATATGGAACACAAAGTCCATAATGACGTATAACAACGTATCATAGATTAAAGATCGACGTGTTCTTCTTACAGAATGCTAGAATCCCGACATCTCGGCTACTAGGTTCATTTTTCAACGTTAACATCGTTTTTCGTTCGGTGAAATACAAATACAAAACAAAACCTCCACAACTTATCCAAGTTGTTGGAAATGGTTTCGTTGAGTGAAACTCTTTTGCAGAAAATATTTTCCGTTTGAAATTCGTTTATAAAACGTTAAATTACAGAGAAATTCATTTTTCTCCAATGCTTTTCCTCTTAAAAATCTTTTTACGAAAACTTTAATCCTTGAAAAGGAACCCATTCATGACCCATTTCGGTTCAAAGAAAATAAAACTATTTTTAAACCTTTTCGTAAAACTATTTTCTGAATTACTCATCGTTAAGAATTAAAATCATTTTCAAGTCAAAAATTGACATTTTCTCTTAAAATAATTTTCTCAACATGGAAATTAAGTTATTTTTAAAAAATATATTTTTATAATAACTTTTTATTTTATTACATAATTTATTTTGTAAAAATTAACGTCATTAAAAAATTTTCATAGTTCCGTCCTCACTACTGCTCATAGATCAATCTTACACCGTAAAATCATTAAAATAATATTATTTTCAACTTTTCTTCAAATTTCACAAAATTAACTTAAACAATATCTTCTTCAATGTTTTCAACTTATTCAACGTTTTTCCAAGCTTTTATCCTTAATCTAAATTTTAGCACTAACCACTGTCAGGCGTTTCAGTCAAACAACCAATCAACAGTAAAATTGCACATCACATATATCGCGGTTATAACATGCATCCAAAATCAACATACATCATATATAACACATACACCACATATAAACATACATAACAGAGAATAATAAAATAGATAAAAACACTAAGTAAGTTAAAATTAACAACCACAACGAAATCACCAATAAGCATACAGACTCACAGATAGCACGTGGTTATCAAAAACCCCTCATGTAAACTCCCCTTACCTCTTGAAGATTCAAGTTTTGGTTTCACAAACGATTTTCTGATTTGGATCCGGTTTCCTTCGCATGCGGCTCGGATCAACTAAACACAGATTGATCCTTCACAACAAATCATAACCAAAAATTAACAAAATAAAACAAAACTCATTTACTTCATGAGGGTTATGGTTCGGTCTTCACTAGATCATTAGGCTAAGGATGTTAGAATTTTTCTAACTCATGGATTAATGATCCTTAAGCATGATAAAGACATAATCAATAATCATTTGTCAAAGATTTGAATCAAAACTCATCCAACCAACTAGGTTAGGGTTTCGGTCTTCCTTATAAAAATGGGCTAGGAATTTGATTTGATTTCTAATCACTTGGATTCAATAATCATAGGTATTAAAGAGATGAAGTCAAGTGTCAAATGACAAAGATTGAAGCAAAAATCCATTTATACCAAAACCTAGGGTTTCGGCTCTAAATGGAAAAGTAGGAAGGAAATGTTTTCTTGATTCATGCTTTTAGATGATGGATATAGAGATCATGATGAGTTCATAGAAATTGGTTTCAAATCAAATAGATTTTTCTATAATTTTCTAGAGATTTTTGAAGATTGATTCATGAAAATGAAAGTTCATGATTTATGGCTTGTAATCATGAAATAAATGAAGAAGAAAGCTTGATTGATCATGGATAGAAGAGATTACCTCATGAATATTGAAGAAATTGATGGAAAAGATGATGTTCTTCACAAAATCAACTTAGGTGTTCTTGAGTTTTTGAGAGAAAAGTGTGATGATGAAGATTTTTGAGCTATTTTGGTAATTTGAGCATATCTCCCAATATACTTATCCATTTTTGATGATCTTTAGCTCGTTGGAAAGAAGAGATGAACTTTCATGTAGAAAGTTTTTTGAGTTTCGAACGAGAAGAGGGTCATAATATCGGTATAGTTTCGGTGAGTCAATGGAGCTTTTCTTTGTGTTCTTGATGAAGAAGGAAAAAAAATGTCTAAGTGTTGCTAATGAGGAGGATGGGCAGCGCACATATGGCTGAAATGAGGGGTGATTTGGTCCAAAATTTGTTACTTACGGACAAAAAAGTAAAATCACTTAAAGACGAGCTTGTAATTCTTTTAAAGACTAAGGGCATTTTGGACATTTACACCCAAAAGTAATCATGACAAATGAATGGGCACGGTTGAAGGAGATGTGGCTGAGTTTTGGACCACATAAAGGATGAAGAAGTAAGTTTGAACTAGTCTTTCCTTAACCATGGTTAACTTTTAACTAAGGTAGGTTAGGTTAAGGGCATTTTAGTCTTTTCACACTTAATCTCATCATTACATGCATTGAATGCTAGATGAGTCACCCCTATGGCTCTTCATAGATGACTCATTGTCTTCATCCTTCCGGTGTCGGGTTTTGTCTCTATACATCCGTTCCCGCCTCCGTCGATTACCCGATTAGGGTTTTATGCCCGAATAAGCATAATAACTTATTTATTTTGAAAATTTTCAAAATAACCCATATCGTTATAAACGAAATATAAAGTCTAATCATTTCGTTCACGAGTCAAAATTAGGTTTTCTGAGCAATAAACTTTTACTGTTAGTGAAAATGCAAATCGAAGTTTAAATCGAATTTTCAACCCAAAATTTCACCGTAACCTTATAAAAATAAGTATAACATGGAAATAACCTTGGCTCATCCAAAATCATTTTCCAAATCTCAGATAAAAATGTATATATTTATTATCGATATTAAAAAGAAGTGAAAAATGGAGTGTTACTAAGGAGTGTTGTGAAGCTGTGCACAAACACACTGAGAATTTTTATATCATCAAAATATCGTCCGAGATGTCTAAATGGTTCACATGGTCATTTTGACCTTAAAATATCCCTTTTTTTCATGATAAGAAATACACTACACGGTGGCGAACCCATGTATAATTCAGAGTGTGTAGATGCTCCTTCTTAATTTTATAAAATTAGCAATAAGATCGAGTTTTTTTATTTTTCCCCGCTAATTTTTATATATTTGCACTCACTGCCCTCCCTTTCTTTACGTGACTGCACTTGGCTATAATAACTATCTGATAAGTCAAGTATAATATGATTCGTAATTGAATGGATGTATAAAATTTTAAACTAATAATATAATTAAAATAAAATTTAAAAAAATCATAAATATTTTTGTAAAAAAAGAAAGAAGAAAATGCTAACGAGGAGGGGTTAAAATTTTATTCATACCAGTGGATAGTCATGGATAATATCCACAACAGATAGATAATAGGTGCCATGGGTAAATTAAATGAGTATTTTATCTACCCGTTTAATAATGGGGTGAGGATGGGGTACTGTAATATCCATACACGTGGATACCAGCTAATGTAAAATTATTAAAATACCACATCACATATATAAACAAATTACCCTATGCTTATGGATTAATAGTTGGGATTTAATTTTAATTTTACTATTTAATATTTTAGATTTTAATTAAATGACATGTATGATTAGGGGTGTTCATCAACCGATCCAAACCAATTCAAATCGCAGAAACCAAATCGAAAAATTGAAAACCGAACAAACCGAAAATCGAATAAACCGAAAACCGAAAAAACCGCTTAACTTTCAATGGATTGGATCGGATTTTGGGTCCCATAGAGAAAAAAAATCCAATCCAATCCAAACCGACCTACTATATACATATACTATTATTTTCAAAAGTATAATATTACTCATACTTAAGCATTGTTTTTTCATACTTTTATATATGAATTAACACCTTCATTCTCTTTAATATTTTTTTAGAATCACATCTATGAGAATATTTATAATAAATGTTAATGTATTAAAGTTATATTTTGCTAAAAGTATTGAGAGTGGTTAAAATAAGTGTTGGGCACTCTAAACTAGCTCCCTTAAATGAATATTATATTTTGTCCACTATTAAATTAGTAGAAATGACACTTGATATAAGAAAAAATAAAGTAGGATAAAAACCAAATTATCCAATCAAATCCAAACCGCATTTGATTGGATTGGATCGGATCGGATCTTCTAAATGAAACAATCCAATCCATACCGCATGTTGTTTTCATCATTGGATCGGATAACTTTTTGGCTCAAAACCGATCCAATCCAATCCGCGAACACCCCTATGTATGATTATATTGTTTACATACCATAGTGTTTAGTATATTTACTATAATACTTTCAAACACATAAGAATTTCTCGTAGCAGCAAGGAACTTAAATCAAGTCTGATTGGCAAAATTAGTCTAATTTCAAGTGTGAATAAAAAAATTTGTGAGATGTTTGAATATCCATGGATACTCTCAAATATTAACAAATTTGTTTAAAACCCGCATGATGGATACCCGTGCGAATATTGGGCGGGGATGGATACAAAATTCATCCAACATGACGGGTAGCTAGGGGACACTACCCGTATCCATCTCATCCCATTTACATCCCTATTAACAAGTGCCTTAAGCATATTGTTTAAGTAATAAAAAAAAGGTAAGTTTTCATGAGAAATGTAATCAATACATTGGAAATCGATATACTTAGTTTTTTAATGAGTAATTACATTATTTGAATTCCTTGAACAATGTCTTTAGAGCAGTCATTAGTAAGACCCTAAAAAAAAATAGGCAAATTAGGTAGATTGGTTATATACATTTTTTTTTCACATCAGTTCTATAAGTTTCTTTTTCGTTTTTTTAATTGATCTTACATGTTACGTTTCATTTCCACGTTAGTCCTTTTCATCAATTTCAACCTAATGCCGTCAGTTTTGACCTGACGTAGTTTCACCTTCACGTGCCTTTTGATTGATTTCATAAGGAAATAATTAACATGGAAACATAATTTAATGTGTAGGGTCAATTTGAGAGAAAAAAAAACTTATACCACCTATTTAACAAAAAAAAAAAAAATATAGGATCAATTTATTTTATTTTATCAAAAATAAATTATCTAAATTTTTTCTTTTGCTCATTTAAGTAAAAAAAGCATCATCAGTTACAGGTGTAGGCAACCTGCATGCCCCCACAGACAAATGGCAAGCGCGTGAAATTCCAGAAGCCACTTTTTTCATCACTCCAAGCTGGAAATAATCCAAGTTTGGATTTGGTTAGGTGTTCTCTTTCACACACAACACAAACACACACTTTATTCTCTCTCTTCTCTCTTCTATGAGGCTCCTCTGCTTCAATCCTCATAGAAGAACTTGTACTGAGGCTCCATCTTTTACAACCAATTTCGATCTCACTACGCTCTGTGGTATTGTTCTTTCGACGTGGATTTATCATTTTTTTAAAAATTTGTTTTGTACTTTAGTTTCATTTTTTCTGTTGTGTGTCTCACTTCACTTGTGAAACATAGCAATCTGTTTTCTTTATTTATTCTATTAATTGCATGTTGTGTTTTTATCATTGATATCGAAACCCAGTTTGGAATTTTAGAATTTTAGAGATTTGGGTTTATTTCTATTGATTGTTGAGAGTGAAAAATAAAAAATAAAAATCCTGGTCTCACATTCAGTTGATTGGTACTCTAACATTTGTGATAAAATATGTTGTTCCTTTACACGTCAGGAGCTGAAATATGAAATAAAATAATTGAAATAACAAACCATATGATTTGGGACCAATGATCTGTGTTCTGAAATTGAGGCTAGAATGTGTTGGGGACCACTTAAACTTTTGGTAAATGCTAACTATTTTAATGGGTTGGGGTGTTTTTGAATTTTTAATATATTAAATACTTTAATTTTTAATAAGAAATTTCTATTTTTGATTCTTTAGTCAATAGAGTGAATTCTCCTAAATGATGGATAATGTTTTCTATCCTTTTTTGGCCTGCTCCTTATCTTCATTGTTTCTTCTAACAAAACCATGCCCTTATCAATGGAGCAATCAAAGTTTAAGAAGGGAAGTGTCTGTCTTCTCATTATTAGTTTTTGAAGTGTCATAAATAAAACTTGCAGAGTGGCTCTCTTTTGTTCTAGATTTTTAATCAGTTATAAAAAATTTGACTTGCATTGCTTTCTGCAGGTTTATTGAATCCTGTTCTTTTCCCAATTTGAGACTTTGAGATAATTATGTATCCTGGTGGTTACACTGCTGAAGTTACAAGCTTATCCCCAAAAGCTACAGAGAATGATGTGCACAATTTTTTCGCATACTGTGGTGTAATTGAGCATGTTGAAATCATCAGGTAATGTTACTCAACCTTATTTACTGATAAAAATAATGTAAAACAAAATTGAACATATTTGTTTTGTTATTGGACTTATGAATGGATTGAACTGTGTTTAATTTTGACTTTAATGTCCAACGTATTAAGTTAAGATGTTCAAAACTCCAACTTTGCTTAAAATTTATTCGCATCTGATCTTGATGTATGGTTACATTTGGATATATTCTACTTAGTGTTGACATCTTCAAGAACAGACTTTCTGTCATCATCATAAAAACATTCATTAGATAGTCAACCTTACTTAATATAAGACCTGTATGTGCAATTTTCTCTGCTGTTTGATGTGGGTCTGAGTGTCCTTCGCTCAGATTAGTATGGTGGACTACATACGTATTGTGTGTTTGGTAGCTCAATGATCAAGAGGTCAAAGTGCTTTTGGGAGAAGCTACTGTGAGTAGCTTCTCCATTTCAAAAGTGATCCCGAGGGTTTCAAAAGTGGTTAAAAACACATTAATAATGATGTGCCAAAAAATTAGAATCTCTGTTTCCCTGCCAATACTGTGCTTCACCAATATTGTCTGGTCCTGCCAGACTTCAGTTGAAATTTATTGGACAAGACAATGTGTCAAATGTGGATAGACATGGAATTGGATATCTTATGAGATATCTGATTCAAATGTCAATATTGGTAGAGCATTACCCCTTAAATTGCCTCTGCCTCCATAAAATTAGGATGCAAGAGATATAATTGTATTCTGTATTCAAACTGCTGTTTAGTGTTTATATGATGTCTATAACTTTATATTTGATAGGTTTAAGTTATCTCAACTTCACTGTTTTTCACACAACTTTTATGCCTTGTAGGTAAAAAGTTCTACTGTCAATCAGGAAATGAAATAAGTTGAACTTTTTGACAGTGTAATTTTCTACTATTCAAATAATTTTTTTTCATTATTATTCAATTACTGATTGGATAAATTTTATCAATAGCTTCCAACCTACTAATTGTTGCTATTAAAGCAGATGTAAATGTCTCTTCTAGTCTTCTTAAATGCATTGCCATAATACTTATTCTTTGTAATTATAAAAAACATAGCATGCTGAAATATAATTTTTTTTCAATACTGAAATAGAATATTTTAAAGATGTAGATATGAGTTCGTTCCATTTATTTCACTACGTTGTTGAATAGACAGATTGTATACTCGTAAGTTGCAAGGCCTAAATGATAGAAATGCTAGTTGACTGTGTTGTTATAATTTATGAAGAATTTCATGGAAATAATAGGAAGAAATTTTCTTTTGTCGAGATACAGATGTGATGAATATGCATCTACTGCATATGTGACTTTTAGGGATGTCTATGCCCTGGAAACTGCACTACTACTGAATGTAAGCTGCTTATCCTCTTACTCCCTTTCTCTGTTATTGTTGGATATCATGGGTTGGCATAATATGTAACAGGTTCCCTTGATCTTTTCACCTGATATTCCGCTAGATAAATATTTTAATAGATGATGGTCGTTTGCTTTCCCATTGAAGTGCAAGTTGGATCTGAAATCTCTTTAAATGAGTTTTTTTTTTTTTGAATGGGGTAAATGATTGAACTTTGTTTCTTGATGTGTTTAAGTTGTATAATTTTTGTTGGATTCTGTCCTTTCTAAATACAGTTTTATAAAGTGTGATAAATAATTTTATATAAATTTTCAACTCCTCTGCATTAGATAAAATAAAATAGGTTACTTATTTTATGATATTTGTACATTTTCAATCAAAGTTTCCTTCTTTTGTTGCAAAGCATTAGCTATCCAGTAATCTTGGGTCTATTATACAAAATGACGGAGAAATTGAGGAGATGTAAACCATCGGATTCAATCTGGGTGGTCGAAATGGAGGAAGGCTTCAGGTTTTTTGTGTGATAAAAAGGTACCTCTTAAGCTAAAGGGAAAATTTTACCGTACAACTATTAGACCCGCGATGTTGTATGGGACGGAGTGTTGGGCAGTAAAAAATCAACACGAGAGTAAAATCAATGTAGCAGAGATGAGAATGTTGCGCTGGACGAGCGGAAAAACTAGACGTGATAGGATCAGGAATGAAAGCATTAGAGAGAGAGTTGGGGTAGCACCTATTGTAGAAAAGATGGTTGAATCTCGACTTAGGTGGTTTGGGCATGTATGGAGGAGACCTTTAGATTCTGTAGTAAGGAGAGTGGATCAGGTGGAGGGCAATCCAATAGCTAGAAGCAGAGGTAGGCCAAGAAAAACTATAGGAGAAACTATTAAGAAAGATTTGGAGGCCAATGATTTAACTATTGACATGATTCATGATAGAACATTATGGTGCCGTATGATCCATGTAGCCGACCCCACCTAGTGGGATAAGGCTTGGTTGTTGTTGTTGTTGTTGTTTGCTAACCTGCATAGTTTTGCACAATGCTATTTTTAGGGATCCATGATTTTGGACCGATGCATATGCATTTCACACTGCGCAGCTTACACAGAAGACTGCGATAACTGGGACAGTCATCCATCAAATCCTGAAGACAGTATTACAACCTCCAAAGTATGTCTGAAATCCTTCCCTAGAAAGCTTATTGCTTTTAGTTAGGCCAAATTGATAAAATAAGTTTTTTGTACATATTCAAAAACATTCATAAACCATGCTATAAATTTTAGGTTATCCTTTTGATTTCTGCGTGCTACACGTGACAGGCTATATCTTATGAAGAAATTTTAACTTACTTGAAATATGGGGAATAGTCTATGTTTTTCTGCCATATGGTTCACTTTTAGAATGTGGGAAATTATGTTTTGGAAAATTGGATTCTCTAGTAAATACCAGTATTTCTTGTCTCCTAGAGACTTTTCACACCTGTGATTCTCTCTGGAAGCATCAGTTATTGCTGTTAGTAGTTTTATCTATTAGCTTCTTTTAAACATCAAAGAAATTCAGTAATAAAGTAATTAGGTGGCTAAACCCAACTTATACTAAAATGTTCTTTACAACCTTCCATTATGACCTGTAGCTAGTGACCTACTGAGTTGCTCTTGCAGTGACCGTTGATTAAGCTAACATTGTTTTTTTTACAGGATATTCATATGGATAAGCTTGTTTCTTCTCCTGGAGAAGCAATAACCATGGCCCAGGAGGTTGTCAAAACAATGGTAGCTAAGGGATATGTGTTGAGCAAAGATGCATTTGTCATGGCAAAAGCTTTTGATGAATCTCATAGTGTATCATCCACAGCAGCAGCCAAGGTTGCCGAACTCAGCAAAAAAATCGGGTTGACCGATACAATCAATTCTGGCATCGAAACCTTTAAATCTGTGGATGAGAAGTACCACGTTACAGATTTCACCAAATCCGCAGCAACAGTGACGGGGACAACAGCTATAGTCGTCGGAACAGTTACGGGTAAAGCAGCTGTGGCAGCTGGTAATGCTATAGTCAACAGCAGCTACTTTGCAAAAGGAGCTCTCCTTGTTTCGGATATGTTGAATCGCGCAGCAAAAGCTGCTGCCGATTTGGGTCAGCATAACAAGTGAAACTCCAAATGTAAACTGCTCTCTTATGTATAAGATTGTTGTACACAAACAAATAACATCAATTGCATGTTGTTACTGTATTAGTCTATTAGAGTTGGGGGCTGAACTTGCTCCACATCTGTGGCTACTTATCTGGTGCATATGTTAATAACATCAGTTTTGGAGGATCCCTGGTAAGCAGCTACTTGTTGTTTGTAATACCATTTTAGCAATAAGAGCACGTTTAGTTGCAAAATACTAAGTTTCTTGTTGCTTATTTTTGTATTCACTGGTCTTGTAGTTTCTTAACATCTACATACAGTCTCCACTTTATATGCCTAAAATTATACTGATGTCAGAATTTTGGAGCATGTTAAGAGACATGAAAGATGGTACCTCCAACTAGATCCTAGATGCTGATAGCATAATCGCTTAACTAAATGTCATTACAAGGCTAATGCAAAATAGACATTCCTTGGTTTGCTGCATACAAAACAATTTCAAGTGTAAGTAGATTTGTTGCATCAACTCTCTTTTCATGCTGCTCACCATACACGGTTGTTACTTTCATACTATAAGCAGTTAATAATCAACATAATATATAACATTTGAACCATTTTTTTAATATTTTCATGCTCTAACAGATCCCTGCCAATGCTAGTTGTGATTATAGCTTATTTATCCATAACCATTATTAATAAACCATACAACCAAGGTTTTAAACAGCAACCTGCAACCGCAATTAAAGTTGCAATATTGTTATTTTGACAATCTTCACAATTTCATCAGGACTATAATTATGGTCGCATCAGTCACATTTTTCTACAATCGTCATGATATACGTCACCGCAGTGGACTGATATGAATAGATATTTCAGTCATGAAAGTGCAATTTCTGTAAGGTGCTCTTCCAATATGGAATTGAATTTCTTCATTTGATTCCTTCCAAGTGCTAGTCCAACTTCAATTCCACCTTCTTTGTCCCTACAATCAGAAAGAGAGATTGTTTCTGAATTATGTACATTTACTACATCACTCATCTTGGGCTTTCCCCACCCAAAGTCAGTCTCATACACATCAAACCTTTGTGAACCAGCAATCATTACCATATGCTTCCCAAACTTGGCAAATTCTGTAAAATTTGTCATTAATGTTCGAACCCCTTTAAAAGCTTCACATTGCAAATCTCTAATTTCATTTCCAATAGCAACCGCTGCCTCAAAGAAACCATTTTCTCCAACTAGCTTGCTCCTCTTGACTACCACATTGCCACAACCCAAACAATTTCCAAAATAACTTGATGGAATTGAAAATTCTTGATGGCTGCGACAATCTGCCATAAGGGCCAAGATATATAATTCATCATTATTTTGTAGTAAGGTACTAACTTGGGTATCTTCTGATTTTACCTTACAAACCCAAATCAAAGAACATGTCACAACAAATGTTGATATGTGTAATGTTCCTAGACCATTGTTTTTCCCTTTGATTGTGACCCATTTCTTCAATTTTTCAATTATGTCACGGCTCAACACAAATGGACGACGTACCATGTCATTAGTAACATTATGGTAAAGGCCCATAGATTCTATGCTCTCAAGTGAGGAATTTTTTTGTAATTGTTCTAAGAAATTGAGCTTGAGACCTTTTGGGTCTTCAATTATGTCCCTATTGTGCAATGGAAATGCAAGAGAGGCTTCAAGGGATGTTGAGATAGAGTCCTCTCTTGAGCTACAAACTGAGGCCCAAAATTTCATGAAGTGATGAAATGCTTTCCCATCAGCAATTACGTGCCTGAAACTGATGCATATGGTGAACCCAGAATTGGGCAACACAGTGACCTGAACGTGGGACGGATTGAGAAAGGGTTAATCTTATAATTATAAGATTTAGATTTAATTACAATATAATTGTAATCTTAAACTCATAAGAGTTCTTCTAATCTTAACAATGTCAACATTTATTATTCTTATCATCTATCACATAAATAAAATATGGATTTAATTGGGATGTATTATCAATTTACACTGTTAACCAATGATAAACTATCGAATCATTAAAAATGCTTGACTATCATCATATTATCTTAAAAGTTACGTGAATTGGTTGACAGTGTAAAAAATACTTTATACTGATATTGCATATCAATTAAACTCATATAATATTATATTATCACGTTACATGGATTTAATTGATATACACTGACACTGTAAAGGTTTTTACATTGTGAAAGATTTAATGATTTATCAATTTCTGATTGATTAACAATGTAAAAAACTTTACACTGACGTGTATAACAATTAAACTCTACGTTATATAGTTTAATTGGTATGCAGCGTGACTATAAATTTCTTGACATTGTCGAACAATCATCATGCTATAAGTGACTTTCAAATTTGGACAAGAGTAAATCATTTTCTAATGATAATGTCAATTTCCGAGCGGTGAGCGATGAAAAAAATCTTTACAATAATATGCCTACCAAGTAAATCCATATAGGTTATATATGTTTTACATAAAACTAATTGAGTTTAATTTATATACACTTTCATAAATCAAGGAATTTATGATTTTTAAGGTAGTATATTAATTTCTTAAAAAAACTTTGCATATATATCAATTAAATCCAAACTAAATTTACAAAAATACACTAAAGACAAGAATCCTAACCTGAATGGCCATGGAAGGGATCAACCGCGTTCCATCTTCTAAGCTCCGTATTGAAGGTAGAAGAGGAACAAATGGGTGCAAATCTATAACATCTCTTGGGGAATCAGACACAAGGTAAGCGAAATTTGCTGTAGACTCAGCAACGGTAAAAGAAATAGAGTCGCCATCAGTGTAGAAGATGTGAGGGATATTGTGGGGCTTTGGAGGGAACACAACATTGGCAGCGAAGGGGAAGAAGTGTTGGAGAGCGAGAGAAAGAGTGTGTTTGAGAGTGTGAAGCGCGGTTTGCAAGAAGTGGTTTGTGGAGTGAGGGAACTCATAGAAGAAAATGCGTTTGATTGGAGAGCAACAAAGCCATGGAAGGTCAAAGATAGTGAGTGGGATAGAGGTTGGAGGAAGTGAACCTGGTGGAGGACTCACTTGATATTGGTCTATTACCTTCACTTTCATTGTGTGTTGGTGATTGATTGTTTGAGCCATGGAATGGAAGTAGGAAGTTTGGTAAGAACAAGTGTGACCCGGCAACAATCGACTATATAGACGGAAAAAAAATCCAAAAGTATTTATCTTACCAGTTACTCGCTCCGTTTTTTTTTTAGCTGCTTAGTCTTTTTTCAAAACAATATATAATTAACCGATTTTTTTTTCATTTATATCCTTATATAGAATTAAGTTGATTTTTCTTGAAAATATATAAAACTTTTCATGAATGACCTAGTGGAGTATTGAGTATTTATTTAGATTGATAAATATCATTAAAACTTGTAAATAATTAATGATAGGAATAAGGGTATTTATTTGGTGGGAACACAACATTGGCAGCGAAGGGAAAGAAGTGTTGGAGAGCAAGTAAAAGAGAGTGTCTGAGAGTGGGAAGCGCGGTTTGCAAGAAGTGGTGGGTGGAATGAGAAAACTCATAGAAGAAAATGCGTCTGATTGGAGGGCAACAAAGCCATGGAAGGTCAAAGATAGTGAGTGGTATAGAGGTTGAAGGAACTGAACCTGATGGAGGACCAACTTGGTATTGGTCTATTACCTTTACTTTGTGGTGATGATTGATTGTTTGGGCCATGTAATGGAAGAGGGAAGGTCTTGGCAAGATAAGAACTAGTGTGACCTTAAGAGGACATCCTCCCCATTTTGTTTTCTTCATTTATTATCCATATAAAGGAGAGATAGACGTAAAGAATTTTTAATGATTTATTTTATTTTAAATAAAAAAAATATTGAGTTACAAATATCTTTTTTGTGTCTATCTCACTCCTAAATGAAAAGTAAATGGAGAGAACAAAACGAAGAGCGTCTGACTCCCAAGCATGTTATCTTTTTATGTTATTTTTTACACCCAATTAATTATTTTAAAATTTATGATTAATTAATTACTTCTTAGGTCACGATATAAAAAAAACCTTAAAATACACAGACCAAGTAAACGTATTGAAATGAGTTAATTGTAATTAATACTCATATAAATTTCCAAAAACATCCCTTCTAACTTTAATTAATATTCTGATGACCTATAATTAATGATAGTAATTAATAAGGGCAATATTAGAAATTAACATTTAATATGTGTGAAAAATGATGCATGTTCTTATATTTTGGACGGGAAAAAAGGATTTATTTGTTTCTTATATTGTGGATCGGAGGGAGTACTAATCATGAATACATCTATTATATGATAATCTACCAAAAAAAGATCTATTATATAATGGAGAATGCTAACAAGTGTCCTTAGTACTTTGTTTAAAGAACCAAAAAGGAAAAACTTCTATGAGAAATGATGTATTTAGCATTTCAAAGAGTGTGACACTTAGTTCTTCAATACAAGTTTTCTTTTTGTGGGTTTCCTAACTAATGTCCTTAGGGCACTCGTTAGCAATACCCTTATATAATTAAACAATCTTTTAATACATATAAAATAACATAAAAATGGAGTAAATAGTATACAACAATATTATTTGGACAACAAAATTTGACAACATTCCGACATATGACTTATGATTAATGGCGTGTTGGACTTGATAATAAGTACGTCAAGTTGAGTAACTCATTAATCATTCGTTGAGCTTCATTAATCAAAATTTTGTATATCATTAACCAATTGTTTCTTATCCATTAACCAAGTCCTACATGTTATAAGAGGGCCAACCCAACATATTTTGAGGCCTAAAGCGAAATTTGTTATAAGACATTTTTAAAACTAATAAAAATTTTTATTAAAAATTATATTTTATTTAAATTTTATCTTTATTACAAATTATTATGGTTGATATAATTTTTGTTGCGTGTACATGTAACAACATGTAAGATTTCCTTTAATTTATTGTTGAAGGTTTTAAATTTTTTTTAAGCTTAAATAAAAAAATGTCGAATACTTAAATTTGGACCTAAATAACTAAACAAAATTAAAGGCGTAAAGCCCTAGCTTTACTAACTTTATATCATGGCCGGCCTTGCGTTATTAACAGGCATGGCAACGGGGCGGGGCGAGGGCGGTTTTTGCCTTCCCCAACCCCGCCCCCGCCTCTACACCCGAACCCCGCCCCACCCCAAATCCCCGTTGGGGGTTGAAAACTTGCCCCCACCCCTACCCCTGCTGGGGGATCGAGTTTCCCCACCCCGCCCCCGCTTCAATAAATTCAGTAGTCATTTTTTGTAGTTTTTTTTATCCTCTCGAAATGCTATGAAATTTTTATTTCCAATCTTTTTAAAAGAAAAGGCTATAACAATCCTAAAAACCTGCCTTGGTTCATAATAAGCAAACCAATTTTGATATTAATCAACAAAAGAGAATCTGCCTAAACAAAATTAGTCATTAAATTAGTCACTAAACAAATTTATCATAAAAAAAACAGAGTGAAATGGCACAAAACAACACTAGAAGGGAGGGTTGAATAGTATTTTCGAAAATCAGAGTTTAAGGAGCACAAAACAAAGTCAGTGAATGAAAGTGGTTTAAGAGATCAGACGCCTTTCACAACATACTGATTTGCAACTATATAACATACCCGAGTTAGTTACTTAAAAACAATTAAACAAACTGAATAATAAAGTAAAGGATAAGGAGAGAATATACTCAGATTTATCCTGGTTCACCCACAACCTTGGGCTACATCCAGTCATTGGCTTAACCAATTTTTAACACTATAACTGATCAAGGTTACAAACGAGTATTATTTGCACACCTAGCCTCTCCAGGCTCAACCACAAGTATTGTTTTCACACCTAGCTTCTTCAGGCTTAACAAATATTCTTGAAACAAGCCTTTTCAGGTTGAGAGAGTTTTGAAGCACATCTTCAAAGTTACAAGGCAATTCAACCAATATTTAAACACTGCAGAGAGTGGATATGAACTTGGAACTTTGTGAGTTGTAGATGAGTTCTTCTTCAAATAATATTCAGAGTGTGAAGAAGATGAGTGAGTGATGAGAGCTTTCAACTATCGAATGAGTTCTTCTTTAAGTATTATAGCTTTTCAGTTGATGAGAGATTTTCTCTGGTTTTTCTGTTTATCACAATATCACTACACTTGTATATGTTGTCTCTTCTTTTATTGGTCTTCGACTTCATCTATTTATCTTGACCAAAAATATCCGTTGAGATGCATTTGAAGGTCTTCAGCTTTGTTCTTTGAGAAATAGTCGTTCTGACTTGATAATAAATGCTTTGAAGAACGTTGAAGATTCCTTGTTGACAACTGAGTATAGCAGAAATGCTTTATAGTAGCTTTGGGCAGCGTTCTTTCCTTATTTGTGTAACACATAGAAAAGCTTAGATAAAGTAGCTTTTCTTTTACTATCATAAGGAATGCTTTCTTGTAGCTTTGCCCTTTTGTCTTTTCTCCTTTTTTCGATTTCGATTGAACATAAGAAATATATTAATAAACTTCTTTCAAGTTTAATTAACTATATTTCAAATCGCTCTTAACCTTGAATCAGAGATTAAATAAATTCTTTATAGAGAGCTTTTCTTCTTGGTGCGTGCTTCAATATCACATAAGTGACTTTTGCATTTCACATCTTTTAAGTTTGAGGATGTTTGAATATTTTCTTGAATCAAACATGTTAATCTGACAGAAGAGTGATGCTGACTATGTCAGGGGCATAGACGCATACTGAGAGATAAATATTCTTTCCTTTGAGCGCTTTCCAGATTGGTTTGAAGATACCACATAATCTTGATCTTGATCAATTCTTTGTCTAAGGTTGAGACAATGGTTGTTAAGTGAGTCTTGGTAGATTGATCTGACAAAATGAAGATTTTGATTTTGTTAGGGACTCAAACGCATATATGATTTCTTCTTCATCGGATTTTGGTCTGTAAACTTGATCCCAATCTTCTTTCAACTTTCCTTTAGAAGATAGTGTTTGTATTCCTTATATACTTTGATCATTACTGTGACTGATCACTACATGCTTCTTTGGTCTTCAGCATAGTCAATCAAGTAAGAATGAAAAGTCTTCCATAAGAGTATTGCTTGATTCTACTCTTTTGTTTACTCGTGATCGAGTAAGTCCTTATCCTTTAGCTTTCAGTAAAGATGACAATCATTGATTGCTTTGCTTTGATACTGCTTCAATACTGCTTTGATACTTGTTCTTCTTTAGAGAATGATGAGACTGAGAGTCGTAGGCTTCAGTCAGTCAGACTTCAGACGCATTGTACTTCAGATGCTTGTATGCAACCATTTGATTCTTTCATAATCTTTTGTTAACTTGTCCTGCTATGATACAAAGCTTTGGCTACACAACTTAAGTAGATGATTATCAATATTCATATGGTTCAATGTAAAATCAATTACTTAATGTTTGAGTTCATCAAAACACACAAGGGCCACAGGAGTGAGTCAGACGCATGACGAGTCAGACGCATTATGTAACGCCCTTCGTTACATTAGTGATCCCAAGATAAAATCAATAAAATATCCTTTAAAACATTTAATTAAAACATATATCTCATAACGAAAAATTAGAAAAAAACATTAAAGTCTGAAGATGCCTCATATTAAATAATATAGTATTAAATTATCCATGTAATGAATATAGATATAAATAAATAAATAAATAAATCAAAAGCCTCGAAACTGGACGTCTAACTACAATCCCAACGATAAATAATTGCGTCTAGCCACATACGGCTCCTTATTTAAGAACAGACTAACCAAACTAGAAAGATTATCTAATGGTATCCACCAAGTCTTCACGCCTCTTTAGCCTCAATGGCGTCCTCCTCGTGCTCTGAAAACAATGCTTAATTATGAGATATAAAATCCCAGTGAACAACAATACAGTTTTATAAAAACATTTTCGAAAATAGCATTGTTCTCAGTAGGTCGAAACTTAGGAAAAACTGTCTATGGTACCCGCTAATTTTTCAAAATAATATATATAAAGAGAATACTTTAACAGTAATAATAAACTCATCTCAATACATCACATTTCATATACCAGATAAATTCAAGTTTAATCCGAGCGATCCGAAGACCTCCTAATTAAATTGGCTTCTTGCCGGCATGCCATATATTCACACATCACACGACAATGGCGTCACATTGCCCACCCCTACTCACGAGGAGTGTTTCGATGTCACCCTCCTGTCGGGGACATTTCCATTTCGATACCTCCCATGTGCACATGGTGGTATTTCTCATTTTTCGACACCCCAACTTGTGGCGGTGTTACTTTCGATACTCCTTATTAGGTAGTATTACTTATTTTCGACATCCCAATTATATGGGGATGTTACTTTCGATACCCCATTACGGTGGTATTACTTTTCAATACCCCTATCATAGGTGGTATTACAGCAAACATCATACAAATCATCATCATATATTATATTAATCATAAACATCCAGACAAACAATTACATCATTACATCAATTTAACAACTATCCCCTTTTTGTGAAGAACCACATAACAAAACAAACAAACAAACAAAAATAAAAATAAAAGGGAAAAGATAGATCACGCCCAATTTCCACTTCCTGGTTAAAAATTCCGTTCCCTATGTAAATAGAGATACAGCAATTGAAATATGATATTATAAATCTAAAACCACCGTAAAACACATAAAAATACCATAGAGAGGGTTCATAAGAGTATTATTATTCACCTCTTAAAGACCTCCAAAATGCTCTAGAGATTATTCGTGATAAAAAATAGTGCTTCTCTAAAAATTCTTCTCCCGTTCACTGATGTTTTTGGATCCGTGCGTTGTAATGTGTGCACTGCCAGAAACGAAGGCCACTCCCTTGCGGCGCTACTTAGCGCAGTAGACTGTATATATATATATATATAACGCATTAGGCTTTCTAGGTTTCTTCTTTTTTTCTTTTTTTTTTAATATTTATTTTCTTTCCTTTTTTTGTTTTTACTTTGCCAAAAGTCAAGGTCAGTGACTTCCTTGGGGCTCGCTTGACGCCACTCATGCCTATATATATATAATATATATATATATATATATATATATAAATTTTGCATTTTTTTTCCTTAGTTGGGTAATTTCAATAAATCCTTGTATATTCACTTCTTTACACTGAGTCTCCCATTTATATTTTATTTGCACTACATTTTTTTATAATTCTAATATTTTATCTGCACTATACTTTTTAAATTAATTATATTAGAATTTCAGGATGTTACATTTTCTCCCATCCTTAAAGAATTTCGTCCCCGAAATTCGTCTCATACTCACGCACTCATTTTAACATGTGACATATTCAAACGTAAAGATTACCGTACCTTAAATAATAAAATCTGGGTATTGACGCGCGATGTCCTCCTCCATCTCCCAAGTGGCTTCCTTAGGAGTCAATCCGTCCCATAACACTTTCACCAATGAAATCGCCTTGTTCCTTAGAGTCTTAGTGCTCTTGTCCAGGATTTGACTAGGCTTTGGCTTATAGATCAAATTATCCTTCAATTGTACAGACTCAGGAGCTATCACATGAGATTTATCAGGCACATATTTTCTGAGTTGTGACACATGGAAAACATCATGAAGGTTCGCCAACTGTGGCGGAAGAGCCAATTGATAAGCAACAGGCCCGACCCTTTTAAGGATTTGGAAAGGTCCCATGAAACGAGGATTTAGCTTGTGGACTTTCATCGACCTCCCTACCCCCTCCTTAGGAGTGACTCTCAAAAATACATGCTCACTTTCCTGAAATTCTAGAGGCTTTCTCCTTTTGTCGGGGTAGCTCTTTTGTCTACTTTGCGCCGTGCGCATCTTCTCCCTAATCCTTTTGATTCTCTTAGAGGTTTCCTGGACCAATTCGGGTCCTATCAAGGTTTTCTCACCCACCTCACACCAACATAAAGGGGACCTACACTTCCTCCCATATAGGGCCTCATAGGGTGCCATGCCTATACTAGCGTGATAACTATTGTTATACGCAAACTCAATGAGAGGTAGGAATCTATCCCAACTCCCTCCTTCATCCAAGACACATGCTCTAAGCATGTCCTCAAGGATCTGAATGGTCCGCTCTGACTGACCATCAGTTTGGGGATGATAGGTTGTGCTAAGGTTCAACTTAGTCCCAAAGGCCTGCTGAAAAGCTCTCCAAAATCTAGAGGTAAACCTCGGGTCTCTATCCGACACTATGGAGGTGGGTATCCCATGAAGTCTGACTATTTCCTTGATATAAAGGTAGGCCAACTTGTCTAAGCTATAGGTTACCTTAATTGGCAAGAAGTGAGCAGACTTGGTCAACCTATCCACAATTACCCATATGGCATCTAAACCCAAATGAGTCCTAGGTAGCCCCATCACAAAATCCATAGAAATCCTCTCCCACTTCCATTGAGGAATTTCTAAAGGCTGTAACAAACCCGAAGGTTTCTGATATTCTATCTTAACCTTTTGGCATACTAAACACTTGGCTACAAAGCTAGCCACATCCCGTTTCATTCCTGGCCACCAATACATCTTCTTTAGATCTTGGTACATCTTGGTTATCCCTGGATGTATGGTGAACTTCCCCTTATGCGCTTCCTCTAGAACTTTCTCTCTGAGGCTCCCCTCCTTAGGAACAACGATTTTATTCTTAAACAACACTAGACCATCAGTAGACAACACATAATTCTCTTGATCTAAAAGAGATTGTAACTCCTGGTCTAAAAGCTGTTCTCGCCTAATCATTTCTCTAAGGTCACTGCGAATTTCCAGCCTATTCAACTTCAAGCTTAGAGCACTAAGAGACACATTTAGATTCATGTCCCTGAACCCCTCTAACATATTCATCTCTCGGACCATTAAACTTGACACATGCAAGGTTTCCTTACTGAGTGCATCAGCCACCACATTGGCTTTCCCTGGATGGTACTTCAACTCAAAATCATAGTCCTTAAAAAATTCCATCCACCTCCTTTGTCTTATATTCAAATCTTTTTGGTCAAACAAATACTTAAGGCTCTTATGATCTCTAAAAACCTCAAACTTTGCCCCATACAAATAGTGCCTCCAAATCTTAAGAGCAAAGACTATTGCTGCTAACTCAAGGTCATGAGTAGGATAGTTCACCTCATGGGTCCTAAGCTGCCTAGATGCATAAGCCACTACCTTGCCTTCCTGCATCAACACACAACCTAAACCATTCTTAGAAGCGTCACAATATACCACAAAACTCACTGAAGGATTTGGAATGGTTAAGACCGGTGATGACACCAATCTCCTCTTAAGCTCCTCAAAATTCTCTTCACATTCCTTATCCCACTCGAAAGATTTTCCTTTCCTAGTCAACTTGGTAAGAGGTAAAGCTAGCCTAGAGAACCCTTCTATGAATTTCCTATAGTAACCTGCCAGTCCTAGGAAACTCCTCACTTCCGTCACTGACTTAGGTTGCTCCCATCCAAGCATCCAAGCACTGCATCAACCTTACTAGAGTCGACCGCTACACCACTCCTAGATATGGTATGTCCTAGAAACTTCACCTCATCAAGCCAAAATTCACACTTTTCTGGCTTTGCATACAGTTGTTCTTCCCTTAGAATCTGCAACACTAACCTCAAATGCTCCTCATGATCCCCTGGTGTCCTAGAGTATATCAAAATATCATCTATGAACACTACCACAAAGCTGTCCAAGAATGGCCTAAAGATCCGATTCATGTAGTCCATGAAAACGGCTGGGGCATTGGTAACACCAAAGGGCATCACTACATACTCATAGCGCTCATACCTTGTCCTAAAGGCTGTCTTAGGAATGTCTTCATCCTTAGATCTAATTTGATGGTATCCCGACCTTAGATCTATTTTGGAAAACACCGACGCTCCCCTCAACTGGTCTAAGAGGTCATCTATCCTAGGCAAAGGGTATTTATTCTTGATGGTCACTTTGTTCAACTGCCTATAGTCAACCCATAACCTCATGCTCCCATCCTTCTTTTTCACCAGGAGGACAGGTGCTCCACAGGGTGACACACTGGGCCTAATAAACCCCTTCCCTAGCATTTCCTCTATCTGTTTCTTAAGCTCGCTCAACTCTAAAGGTGCCATTCTATAAGGCGCTACCGATACTGGTCCACTCCCTGGCACTAGATATATGATAAACTCAACTTCCCTATTCGAAGGCAAGCTAGAGACATCCTTAGGGAAAACATCCTGGAATTCACACACCATAGGTATAGCCGTCACATCACTGTCAGCCTCTATCTTAGCAGAGAATAAGAGTATATATCCTTGAGCTCCCTCAACTAAGCACTTATGACAAGCAACAGCAGAAACAATAGAACTGGGTACGGGGAAAATCATTAGACATTGGATGTGAAGAGATAAGGATATTTTTGTCAGAATGCTTATGGCAATGAGTCTAGATGCCAATAAGTCAATATCAAGAATAACATACAATACATAGATAACAATAAGGTTGATGTCATAAGGAGTGTCTTGACGCACAAGGAAACAATTTAAGCAGCCAATGGAAGAACAAGAATATCCCTATAGGAGTAGAAACTTATGAATCAAAGGATAAATGAAAGATTGGTATCTCCAAATTTTCACACATAAAGGATGTATCAAGGAATGCGTTGCTCCTGAATCAAACAATATAATAACTTAAATTTTTTTTTCTTAACGAGTGGAAGAAATTCAGCCTCCTTCGGATCTAAGCTGCCTCAGAATGATGGCGAATTGTTCTTCTTGAATTCGAAAAGCCCCACGTGTTAAGGGTCCTAGGTTGCCACCACTTCATTAGTGACTGGCCTCCATTCCCTTTCAGTTAATGGCGAGTCTCCGTCTGCCCTTGCATAACCTTGGCCATACAATCCAAAGCTGCTGCAAGTGCAACATTCGTCCCTCGCCTATTGGTCGTCATAAATCTGCTCACTACCAATGAAATACTGGGTTGATCAGGTCCAATATCCCAAAGAATAGCACGCAACATCTATAACTCTAACAAGCATCCTATGCGCCCAAGTTTTATTTTAGAAAAAGCCCCATTACCACAGTCCGATTTAGAATCGAACTGCTCTGATACCATAAGTGTAACGCCCTTCGTTACATTAGTGATCCCAAGATAAAATCAATAAAATATCCTTTAAAACATTTAATTAAAACATATATCTCATAACGAAAAATTAGAAAAAACATTAAAGTCTGAAGATGCCTCATATTAAATAATATAGTATTAAATTATCCATGTAATGAATATAGATATAAATAAATAAATAAATAAATCAAAAGCCTCGAAACTGGACGTCTAACTACAATCCCAACGATAAATAATTGCGTCTAGCCACATACGGCTCCTTATTTAAGAACAGACTAACCAAACTAGAAAGATTATCTAATGGTATCCACCAAGTCTTCACGCCTCTTTAGCCTCAATGGCGTCCTCCTCGTGCTCTGAAAACAATGCTTAATTATGAGATATAAAATCCCAGTGAACAACAATACAGTTTTATAAAAACATTTTCGAAAATAGCATTGTTCTCAGCCGGTGCGGTAACCGGAAAAACTGTCTATGGTACCCGCTAATTTTTCAAAATAATATATATAAAGAGAATACTTTAACAGTAATAATAAACTCATCTCAATACATCACATTTCATATACCAGATAAATTCAAGTTTAATCCGAGCGATCCGAAGACCTCCTAATTAAATTGGCTTCTTGCCGGCATGCCATATATTCACACATCACATGACAATGGCGTCACATTGCCCACCCCTACTCACGAGGAGTGTTTCGATGTCACCCTCCTGTCGGGGACATTTCCATTTCGATACCTCCCATGTGCACATGGTGGTATTTCTCATTTTTCGACACCCCAACTTGTGGCGGTGTTACTTTCGATACTCCTTATTAGGTAGTATTACTTATTTTCGACATCCCAATTATATGGGGATGTTACTTTCGATACCCCATTACGGTGGTATTACTTTTCAATACCCCTATCATAGGTGGTATTACAGCAAACATCATACAAATCATCATCATATATTATATTAATCATAAACATCCAGACAAACAATTACATCATTACATCAATTTAACAACTATCCCCTTTTTGTGAAGAACCACATAACAAAACAAACAAACAAACAAAAATAAAAATAAAAAGGGAAAAGATAGATCACGCCCAATTTCCACTTCCTGGTTAAAAATTCCGTTCCCTATGTAAATAGAGATACAGCAATTGAAATATGATAATATAAATCTAAAACCACCGTGAAACACATAAAAATACTATAGAGAGGGTTCATAAGAGTATTATTATTCACCTCTTAAAGACCTCCAAAATGCTCTAGAGATTATTCGTGATAAAAGATAGTGCTTCTCTGAAAATTCTTCTCCCGTTCACTGATGTTTTTGGATCCGTGCGTTGTAATGTGTGCACTGCCAGAAACGAAGGCCACTCCCTTGCGGCGCTAGTTAGCGCAGTAGACTGTATATATATATAACGCATTAGGCTTTCTAGGTTTCTTCTTTTTTTCTTTTTTTTTTAATATTTATTTTCTTTCCTTTTTTTGTTTTTACTTTGCCAAAAGTCAAGGTCAGTGACTTCCTTGGGGCTCGCCTGACGCCACTCATGCCTATATAATATATATATATATATATATATATATATAGATATATATATATATATAAATTTTGCATTTTTTTTCCTTAGTTGGGTAATTTCAATAAATCCTTGTATTATCACTTCTTTACACTAAGTCTCCCATTTATATTTTATTTGCACTACATTTTTTTATAATTCTAATATTTTATCGGCACTATACTTTTTTAATTAATTATATTAGAATTTCAGGATGTTACACATTATGACTTAACACAGAGGAGCAAAATAGAGAGAGAATTAGAGGACTAATGAACACAACAAAACAGAGCACAAGAACACAACAAGAAACCAAACCAAGCACAAGAACAAAACAAAACCCCCAAACTATCAAGTATCAACAAGAAAAACTCACCTAGGTGTGAGCAACAATGGATGACAGGACGAGTTCACACAGATGAGAGAGAGGAACGACCTAAAATAGACAACATAGCATAACAATGTCACATATGAGAGAGCTTCTTCACTGTTATAATGGGAAAAAAAAAACCAAAAATCACATAAGATGGGTTGTAAGATTGTTTTGTGTTTTGCCTTTAAGAAGAAGACGTGATGAGAAGATGAGAGGGGGATGCGAAATCGAGGTGGCAGTGGTGGACTGGTGGAGTTAGCTAGAGCCGCACGGCGACTGCGGTGGAGCTGTGCGGAGACGATGTTGTTCGGGCGTGCGACAGCAACGTGGGGAAGAAAGAAAATTACGTTAGGGTGTGAGGGAAGAGCAAGAGACCAATAGTGAAAACTAAGAGTCTGAGAGAGTGCTTACTATTTTAAAGGGTTAGCCTCAGTCAAAATTCAAAAACCCTAGCTCCCTATGTGTATAAAATTAAAAGCCAGTTAGTAATATCAAGTGAGCGGGGCGGGTATTGTAATGTGACCCATTTTTCATCATTTCATTGTTTTTATATCGATAAAATAAACAGCAATGTTTATAATTTTATTTTTAAACCTAGAAAATGAGTTTGGATAAACCAAGGTCATATTCATACTCTACATTACCGTAGAGAGCTACGATTAAATTTGGGGTCGAAAATTCAGACGAAACCCGGTTTGCGATTTAATGACAGTAAGAATTTTACTGCTCAAATGACCTAATTTTGACTCGTGGACGAAAAACTTACGATTTTTAAGAACTTTCCAACTTCTTCGACTATTTTAAAAATTTTCACTTAAAAAGTGAAATAATATATATAATGCGGGCGTTATACGAAATCGGGTGAACGACGGAGCTCAAAACGGGATTTGCGGGACCCGCTAACGGATAAAGAACATGTCAAATCATGATGACTCACAAGGGGTGAGTCATGGAATGACTACCCTTGGTCATGATGACATTTTAGGTGAAATTACTAGTTTAGCCTTTATGTTGGTTTTAATCACAAGTTTGCCATTGTACAAGATTACTAAATTGCCCCTCAAAATTTGTACTTTGGACCCAATTGCCCTTGATCCCCCATGGCCCAAACCAACCCAAGATCCCATCCCCACTTCTATAAAAGGCAAGAGGCATCATCTTCCTCAAAGTTTCACCATTTTCACCATTAAAACCCTAAGTTCCATAGCTTGAATTTGTGAAGAAAGTAGGTGATTTCTTATCAATTTCTTGATACCAAGAGGTAAAACATGCTCATCTCCCTTGTTTAGCATCATATTCTTCAATTACTTTTGTTTTTTGAAGTCTTTCTCAATATGATGCATATTAGGGTTTCTAGATTCAAAAATTCATAGAAAATCATAGGAAAATCCAATGAGCATGAAACCAATTTCTATGATCCTATTATCATCTCTATATTCTAGATCTAGGAGCTTGCATCAAACAAAAATTTCTATCCTATTTAACATAAAGAGGCCGAACCTAGATTTTGGTGGGGGGAGGATTTTGTTCATTTTCTCAACTTGATCTTACATGATTCAATCTTATAAGTTATATATGTATTGAATCTATGTTGTTTGAATCAAATGAAAGTCTCTAAGCCATTTTATTTCTCATGGCCGAATTTCATTTGGTGAAGGATTGGAAGATTTAATTTCAATCTTTGTATAATGATAATTGATTTAGGGTTTTAAGTGATTAGGAATCACTAATCCAAAAGCTTAGAAATTTTAGAGATTTCTAACCCTAAAGTCATTCCTAGGCCGAAACCAACATATAGGAGCATAGGTTTGATTAAGTTGTTTGTTTGTTAATTGGTTGTTATGTTTAATGAAGGATAAGCTAGGTTATCGTGTACACGCGTTACTGGCACTACTTGGATTTCCAGTGATTTGTTTATTAGAGAAACCTTGTTTTCAGGTAAGGGGATTACCTGAGGGGTTTTCCGGTAGCCATGTGTAATTGTTGTTTGTATTAATTATTGGGTGTATGTATTTCTTACGTAGTTAACATTATTTGCTTAGTAATTATTTGCTGTTAATTATTTGAATTATCTGCATTTTATTTTTTGTTGTATTATGTGGCATGTCTTTAATTGCTAATTGTTATATTATTGACATGAATTTATTGTTGATGTGGATTGTGGTTTGGAAGGCCTGACAGTGGTCAGAGCTTAATTAATTACGAGGTTAAAAGCATTTAAAAGATTGTTTATGAATTAAAAAGTCTAATTCAGTGGAATTAGTAATATAATATTACTTAATTATTTATTTGGTGAAAAATGGGAAAAAGTGGAAAAATATTATTTTAATGATTTAACAGCGAAAGAGCGTTTTAAGAGTCATAGCGAGGATGTAACCGTGAAAATATTTTAGCACTGCTAATTTTCACATAAGGAATTTATAAATATCAGAAAATGATGTTTTAAGAGAAAAAGTTTCAAAAGTAATTTTATTACAGTGTTGAAAACAATTGTTTTACGACAAAAGTTATATTTTGACCTAAAAAAGTTTTAAAACGGAAAACGACGGACAATTCCGTCAATATTTACGAAAGTAGTCTTAAAAAGGGAATATTGAGTAATACTGAGAATTTGTCTCAAATGAGGTTTCCAAGTTCAAATTATTGATTTTTGAACAAAATTAGTTTTAAGGGATTCTTGACAAGTTTACAAAACGAATTTCCAACGTAAAAGGATTTTTGGTAAACAACTGGTTATTTCTGTCAACTTGGATAAGTTGAGGAAACTTTGGTTTTGTTTTGTATTTCATAGAACAAAAATGCTTTAAAGTTGAAAAAGAACTTAGCAACCGAGACGTTGGGTCTAGTGTTCTATGATATGGGCCTAGGATCCGAAAAGTGAAGTTATGGACTAGATGTCCTATAAATGGTGTATTGGTTTTGTGCACTAAAATCTACGTATCTAAGACTGGTGCATGGGTCCATATTTCGTGATTTGCACACTTTTGACTTGGAGTCAGTTATTTGTGAATGAGATATTAAACTTGAAAGTTTAAAACGGTGATTTGGTCGTAAGACTTTTAGCTCCGACACATAAAGATTGAACACAAAGAAAACAACAGGAACAAAACATTTTACATGCATTTCAGGGCAGACGTGCCTTTGCATAGGACTTGAATGCTTGATGGCAAGTATTCATGCAGTTTACATCACTGTGCCTTGATGGATATATGGCCACGAAAACCATATACTATACGTAGTCACCACTTTGCCTCGTTTTGGACTGTGGTATGGTTATTTGAACTTTGCCTTATCTAGCATTGATTATATATATATGGGAAAAACATAACTATCTACAAGTATATATATATATATATATTTTAGTCTCCAATGTCTAAAAACAAAACTACCAATCTAAGGATATATATATATATATACATGTTATTAATTAGTTTCTAAAGTCTAACAAAAAAACTATTCATCTAAGTAGTGCGGAGGTATCTTGTCAATTCCTTTTTCAGTCGCATACTTGAAGAAGAATTCAGCGAAGCGCATCCTCAAGTCTCTTAACTCATCTTCTTGAATTGGCGATTGGTCGTTAAATGCCTACACACGTTCAAATAATAACAATAATATCAATGCAAGTCATCTTCAAAACTATAATATATAATTTAACAAGTTGTTTAAATATTACCTTATTCCATCCATCCGTAATAGATGCGGAGACTATGTTCAGCATATGAAGCATCACATAATAGCCGCACGACCACCCATCAAATTGAAATCGAGACTACCAACAAAATTAATTTCAATGTCAGTTGAATATACATAAAAATTAGTAATTATCATATTAATTATTTGATAAATAAACTACCAAACCTTGAGGATGTTCCATACAGGATTTGCTTTAGCCTTAGAAGTCCTACTTCTCCCGTTGGCGCAACTTATGCTACTCGCCTTCAGCGCGCTATCATAAACAAATAATCATGTCGATCAATTAACAAATTCATATATCATATGTGTAATAAACTAAAAACAACTGATATTATAACTTAAATTAAATTTAAGATTAGTTACTTATTTACAGTTTCTAACACCACCTGTGGTGGCTGTTGGTGGAGAGAGCATAAGAATATGACAGTATGCCTAGACGGGTGAAGTACGAACAATTGCCAATGGTTTTTCATACAGTAGGGAGCCATATATAATTCTTTCTGATTGTCTCCCAACAAGTTCGCTAAGTATTTACTCAATGCATCGCCAGCAAAGAATTCGGGCAAAAGGATTGACGGATCTAAGAAGTCGTAAACTGATGCAACGCCCTTATCAAGATGAAGACGATGGAGATACCTAAGATATGAAAAGGTGTGGATGTTAATTACATAATATATATATTGAAATTAAAATAAATTATTAAATGGAAAAATACCAAAAATAAATAAGTTATAAAATTAAAATTAACTTACGTGCACCAGAGACTCAAAACCGTGCTGGCCATCCAGACGTTATTTCTGCAGGCGTTCTCGAGATCGTCACCACAAAAGGAAAATATCCTCTGTTGATCTGGGCGTGCCACCCATCCATCGTGCTCCAATGGACATTCAAAAATCTCAAACGCATAATCCTCACCCAGTGAGAACAAACGAGTGATAGGTGACAGCGACACCGACGTCGACTTGGCCTTCAGTATAGGAAAAATAAAATAGATAAGTTGTTGATAATTAAAAAAAACACAAGTAATTATTTGACTAATTTGGACATTAATAATGAATACATACCTTTGTTAACATTTCGAGCTCACGTTGTTTGAAGTCCAACTCAAGCTTACGCCTTTTCATTTCCAACTCATGCTCATGGCGTTGGACTTCGAACTCCCGCTCCCTAGCTGCCAACTCATCGTCCTCCACATGTACCCTACTATAACTCTCTTTTGTGCTTACATGTGAAGGGTTGGCATGCCCTGCGGTGTCCTGGGATGAACCGACGGAGGAAAGCTCTCTGGCAAGCGCCTGCTTGAATTCTGGGTTGGATATTAAGCTTTGCATCAGATGTGTTGTAATAGCTGGGTTGGACATGAGGTGCTGAGTAATGTCAGCCAAAATTGATGCTTCATCGACCACCCGCTTTCATGAAGCAGACTTGCCATAATATTCTTTGATGGTCACGTTCCCAGGAACACCGAGAACCCGACCAGGATGGTCTTTCTTGCCTAGAGCAGTCATCAAGACGTCCCGCCGTCCAGAAGGGACGAATGAGCCTTGGGAGGATTGTGCTTTAAGATCCATCTACAATGAAAAAAATGAAAAAACGTGCAAGTGAAAAGTGTTGCAAATATCTATACAAATATCAATTGAAATCAAGTTAATTATTTACTTACAATCTTATCTGCCACTTCGCGAGTGGCATCAACTTTAAAAGATCCCGTCTTTGTCATGCGGCCGGCTAACCAGACATCCTCGCGGTCGATGTCCGACGGAGGACTTAATGGTGTGCCCTCAGGCACCTCTCCTCTTTCAATCCTAGCAGAGTGCTCTTCCTGCTTCGCCCTCAGCCTATCCGCCATCATCTGCTCGATCCGAGTCTGGTACCCATCCTGAGACATGGTGTGGCGGTGGACGTTCTTCACCTGATTCTGCCGACCCTTATTTGCCTTTGCCTATTCAAACAAAAACACATAATTAAATACAGTTAAATGATCTATAAGAAGCATACAAAATTAACTTAATCAACCAACCTGAAATTCTCCATCTTGTCGACTCCTGGCAAACATATCCCAAGTATCCTGATCAATCCAGGGATAATCCGAGAACATTTTATCAAGCCGCTTCTTCCTAGATACATAGTACCTGGTAAGATCATGCTTGAACCCATTCCAACGCTTTGATACCATTTTCATACATTTATGACGATGATCCTCGTCATTTGGCATGGTCCAAGCTACCTACACATTAAATACATAACAACTGGATGGATTATAACTCGGATAATTATCTAATAATGTAAATCAAACGAATGTAAAGGTAAAATACCACGATAGCCTCCCAAATCTGATCCTTAATGTTCTGTGGAACGTCATTCCAGTGGTTGTAGTTGATGCTTACGTGCTGCTTCGCTTGTAGAAACACTCACTTATTAAATTCTTTAGCACGGGGTCCCTGGGCATTTAGATTACCATCGAAGGACACCTCAAGCTTCTGTCCTCTTTTCCTGTGCTTCTCTAGTTTCTTCAATGAGGTGGCTCCTCTACCCCGTTTCCTATGAGCCTGTGATGTCTGTATGGACAAAAAAAATGATAAAATAGAGGGTTGTAACATTATAAACTTACATTAAAAAGAAGGACTAAAGATAGTATATAACATGTAAACTTACACTAGAATCAGGTGTAGGCGTGATCGGGTCCTGCGTAGGCCCCACAGTGTCCTCCCGTGCATGTGGGCTATCCGACTGATCCATATATATGCCTGTTCAGAAACAATATATATTTATTAACATAGGTTATAACTCAAAATAAATACAGAAGTATAAATAAAAATAACTAGATAGGTCCTGTAGATATACAAAACATATATCCAATATAAGGACAATACGGGAGATTGAAAACTATAGTTTTTGAAGATTGCCAAGCATGGTCACACTGGCAAAGTGATGTCCATCACGGCCGTAACGTGCCAACCGAACCAGACCCTCACAGCGGAACCCGATCACGGCCCTAGCCGTGACGAGCATCACGGCCGTGACAGTTCAACCAGCAGAGCAACATGCACTCAAAACCAAAAATAGAGACATTCCAAACAACTCAAACTCATGGATTCAAGTTTCAACTACTGAGACTACAGTTTCAACATACACTCAAAACCAAAAATAGAGACATTCCAAACAACTTAAACTCACAGTTTCAAGTTTCAACTACTGAGACTACAGTTTCAACATACACTCAAAACCAAAAATAAAAAAATGTGCCCTAAAGACTCACCAGAAATAGGTGCTCGCGTGGTGGTGGGGAGGGGAGCTCGAGTGGTGGCCAACGTTAGATGTGGTTACTGAGAGCAGAGGGACAAGGAGAGTTAGTGCGCGGGAAGGGGAAAGAGAGATGTCAAGTTATTGCAAAGAATGAGCGGGAAAGACAGAGTTAGGGGTTAAGAGTGTACCACACGGTGGTGGCGAAGAAGCCCTCGCGGTGGTTGCGGTGGAGATGAGCTCGCGATTAGGGCAGAGTGAGAGTGAGAGTGAGGGTTGAGCGTGATGAAAAGAGAAAAGAGACGTACAGAGCGAAGTGCAGAAGGCGCGCGGGTGTAAACGTTATAATCAAAATAAAAAAACATTTTACGTCAGTTGTTTGTAAAAACTGACGTTAAAGGACATTTAATTAACGTCAGTTGTATTAAGAAACTGACGTTAAAAATAAAAAAAACTTTTAACGTCCGCTGTTGAAGACAACTGACGTTAAAAGTGTTCTGCAAAAACATTAATTCCTTTGACTACCGTGCTACCTACCCTTGAGCATTAAGTTTATAGATTAGTTTTCAAGAAAATCAGTCTCTCTTCTCTATATAAAGTACCATTCTTCTGTATCAGTCTGTAATACAACCTCTTCTTTTCCTCTATATTTCGTGCGTTTTCTATTCCTTCACAAAATGGCTATGAGATTTTTGTTATTTCTTCCTATACCTAGACTTAAAGGTCTCTGTCTTAATGGTCAAAAAACTTCTGAGGTTGAGTAAATCACGTAACATGGATGGTAAGGAATTCCAGTGAATGAGATGATGCAAAGATCCCTTTCACTTTGCTTTCGCTGCTAGTGACTGTGGATTCACCCGCGATGCATCATGGAATTCAAGTGAGGGAGGAGATGCATCCATTAATTGGAGTTTGGGAGGAGATGCATCCAGAAATTTTTTATCTTTTAATCATGTTATTGTAATTAACTTATGAATCGCTTCAATGAGATACGATTTGATTATACATATATAACTTGTTTTATGTTAAGTGTTTATTTATTTTAATTTGCACAATAATTTGTTTACTAATTCAATCAAATTAATTAAGATTAAAAATAAACTTGTTTTAAAAAAAAAAGTTTAGAAATAAACTGCACTATATATAGGGAGTGACCTGCGTTAAGGGTGACAACAGGGCATTCAGATAGGGATATAGGATTATTTACGTTTATTTATTTAATTGAAGTAAAAATCCAACTTTTAACGTCAGTTGTATAAAAAACTGACGTTAAAAAAAATATTTTTTATTTTAAAAACAATTTTAACGTCAGTTGTTGAAGACAACTGACGTTAAAAGTTTATAAGTTTCTGCAAAACATTCATTCATTTGACTACTGTGCTACTTACCCATGCACCTTGTAACTTAATCCTCTTAATGAGCATTATGTTTATAGATAAGTTTTCAAGAAAATCAGAGAGACTCTATTTTAATTTTCACAAGAATATGTTTAGTAATTCAAGCTAATTAATGAAGATTAAACAGAAACTTGTTTAAAAAAATAGTTTAGAAATAAACTGCACTATATATATGGAGTGACCTGCGTTAAGGGTGACAACAGGGCATTTCAGATAGGGATATAGGATTATTTACATCAGCTAGTTATTTAACTAAAACTCATACTTTTAACGTCAGTTGTTTAAAAAACTGACGTTAAAAATAAATATTTTTTTAAAAAACACTTTTAACGTCAGTTGTATTAAACAACTGACGTTAAAAGTTTATTAGTTTCTGCAAATACATTCATTTCTTTGACTACTGTGCTACTTATCCATTCACCTTGTAACCTAATCCTCTTAATGAGCATTAAGTTTTTAGATCAGTTTTCAAGAAATTCAGGTAGTCTCTCTTCTCTATATAAAGAACCATATTCTTTCTCATCAGTCGATCTGTATTACACCCCCCTCTTTTCCTCTATATTTCGTGCTTTTTCCTTCACAATATGCCTCTATCATATTTGAGGTGTTGTTATTTCTTCCTATTCCTAGACTTAAAGGTCTCTGTCTTAATGGTAAAAAAACTTCTGAGGTTGAGTAAATCACATAACATAGATGGTAAGGTTGGGTGAATCACGTAATGTGATTTCCTCACTTTATTTCATCCCCGTCATCCCTTTCACTTTGCTTTGGAAGCAAGTGACTGTGGATTCAAGATGATGCATCAAGGAATTCCAGTGAAGGAGAAGATGCAAAGATCCATTTCAGTGTGGATTCACTTTGCATCATGGAATTCAAGTGAGGGAGGAGATGCATCTATTGGAGTTTCTGAGGACATGACTGAGAAGAAAATGATGTTGAAGAAAAACTTTTTTTATATTTTAGGGCTATGTTGCAGAAATTTTTTATCTTTTAATCATGTAATTGTAACTTATGAATCGCTTCAATGAGATACGATTTGATTATACATATAACTTGTTTTATGTTAAGTGTTTATTTATTTTAATTTGCACAAGAATTTGTTTACTAATTCAAGCTAATTAATGAAGATTAAAAATAAACTTGTTTAAAAAAAAGTTTAGAAATAAATTGCACTATATATATGGAGTGACCTGCGTTAAGGGTGACAGCAAGGCATTTCAGATAGGGATATAGGATTATTTACGTCAGCTATTTATTTAACTGAAGTAAAAATCAAACTTTTAACGTCAGTTGTATAAACAACTGACGTTAAAAATAAATATTTTTTATTTTAAAAACACTTTTAACGTCAGTTGTATTAAACAACTGACGTTAAAGGTATATAAGTTTCTGTAAAAACATTCATTCCTTTGACTACTGTGCTACTTACCCATTCATCTTGGAACCTAATCCTCTTAATGATCAACTTAATTTTTTAGCAACTTACCACGCCTAGTAACTTCATCCTCTGCTCCAATAAATAGCTTGCTTCATTCCTTTTATTTTTCTGCTTCACAATATGGCTCTGCCATGGAGATTAACTTCATCACTCTTTCTTCCTATTCCTAGACTCAAAGATCTTTGTCTTAATGGTCAAACAACTTCTGAGGTTGTATAAATCACATAACATGGGTGATAAGGTTCTGCAAATCACATAATGTGAGTTGCTCACCTTATCATCCTTCCGGAGAATCGGCTGCTACAATTCCAAAACCTCAGCTTATGAATGACCACATTATCAGCATGTACCTCGATTCCAACATGAGTAATAGCTTGCTTCCTTCCTTTTATTTTTCTGCTTCACAATATGGCTCTGCCATGGAGATTAACTTCATCACTCTTTCTTCCTATTCCTAGACTCAAAGATCTTTGTCTTAATGGTCAAACAACTTCTGAGGTTGTATAAATCACATAACATGGGTGATAAGGTGCTGTAAATCACATAATGTGAGTTGCTCACCTTATCATCCTTCCGGAGAATCGGCTGCTACAATTCCAAAACCTCAGCTTATGAATGACCACATTGTCAGCATGTACCTCGATTCCAACATGAGTAACACCATCACTGCTAGACATGGTCACATTCGGAGTATAGTTTTCCCTTTGGCATATTTCATAAAACTCTCTGATGGGATGTAGCTTTAATGTTTCGGGTGTGATAAGGGGTTCCAAAAGTGGCCTTATGCTTTGCCACACAACCTCCTCATTGAATTCTGGAAAACTCAGTCGCTCGACTCTCCTCTCTTGCTCACCCGTGAAGGGAACGAAGCCTCAACAAATGCTTAGGATTTTAAACCCTTTCAATGTGACTTTTTATAGGATTTTAAAATTTTGAATGTATCTTGTAATTGTATTATTGATACACTTCATGAATGAGATCCGGTTTGGGTAATTGATTCAACTTATACTTCGCACATATATTTTAGTTTTTAAAACAGAAACACAAAACATAAAAGCAAGTGAAACTGAAACTTTGAGGAAGGCAATGCGGAAGGGTACGTTTACTAGCTAAAAAAATTATTAAAATAACCTTTAACGTCTGTTGATGTAAGGACTGACGTTAAAAGTGAAGTGACTCACTTTTAACGTCAGTTCAATAAAGAACTGACGTTAAAAGGTTCACTGTTAACATCAGTTGTTTATTGAACTGACGTTAAAAGTGAGTCACTTAACTTTTAACGTCAGTCCTTACAACAACTGGCGTTAAAATTGAATTAATGAAGTCTGATATTTACAAAACTGCCACTGCCTCCTTTTTAACGTCTAGCTTTTGGTTAACTGACGTAAACATTTCCCGTCTAATGTATATTTTCCACTAGTGCTTGCATGTTTTATTGTTGGTTTCCTTTTTGTATGGGTGTGTTATTATCTGAGTTTAGATGGATCCGGCAATGCCATTGGCGCATACGGGGGTTCGCAGCCTCCATTTTGAGGATGCTGATAACATAAACGCTTGAGTGATCCACCCGGGAGCCCACATTGTGCATTACATCGGGCATGTACATACGATAGAGGGCACGATAGAGACAGGGCCTCAATGAGAGCATAGATCGATGGAGACGATTGAGGTATCCTTACCTCATATGTGGCTACTACTGCAGCATTTGGCCGACCACAGACAGCTCGAGGCACACCCCATAGCTGAGGCAGCACCAGCGCCAGCTCCAGAGGAGTTAGTGATAGACCCTGAGGAGATGGTCATTGATCCGGAGGAGGACTCAGAGGAGTTTGTGGAGGATGTGCCTGAGTACGTTCCTCTGGATGATGATGATGATGATGATTCACCCGATGAGGGTGCAGATGTGTCTTCTTCCAATCTATCTGCGGATAGTGGGATGGACCCTGGTCTTCCCAATGGGTATCACTAGTCCTTTGACCAGCTGTAGGTAGATTTTCATTTTTTGGGTAGTGATTTCGTCAGTCTTTCTAGCTACTGAGAGCCATGTTTTTGTTACATGGCCATAGACGTTTCACTAGTGTCCTTTATGCTTTTACTTTTTACTTAGTTTTGAGAATGACCTGTTCTGATAAATGTCCTATATAGTTGTATCTTTTGTACAGAACCGATGATGCATATGAGATATATATATATATATATATATATATATATATATATATATATATATATATATATATGGTGTGTTGTTTATGTTGTTAGATGTTGTCAGGTTAACAAGGAAAAGGAAAAAAATTTATCACCATTTTTGATATAAATAAAGTATTATAAAACGTTATTTTTCGAAAGTAACCAGCATAATTGAATTTTATTTTCCGCAACATGTTACTGTGTGATAACCCAAGAAGGGGTGTCGCAGGTATCAACATCCCCAACCCTGCCCCCGCCTATGGAACTCGGATTTTCCCCGAACCCGAACCCAGTCAAAGCGGGATTTCCCCGTCAAAGTCGAGACGAGTTCAAGTGGGTACCCACGGGTCCGGGTTGCTTTGCCATTCCTAGTTATTAACGACCATTTCAAACTATATTAATGAGACGGGAGAATGTTGTCAAATTTTATTATCCAAATAATAATAGTTTTATATAAAAATATATAAGAATAATAATATAGCGATCAAAAGAGACAAGTCCATTAAGACTGCTGGAAACTTCAATGAATGTTCCGATTAGTATTTCAATGGTATAATAAGATCTCCAGAGGATCCAAAAGGACCCAAGAACTTTATTCTTTTTCTAGTTAAGTTATGCAAAGCAACAATTTAAAGAGATATTTTCTTGTTGAAAATATTAAAATATCAACATTCTTAAATAAAAAAATATATTAACATTCCTAAATTTATTTATTTATTAACATTATAGTTTTCCAATGAAAGTATGTATTTACTTAAATCATTATCTAATGCTCTTAGGACACTCGTTAACAAGATCCATTTAATTTCTTTATATTATTAGTATAAATTTTTATTGTAAACTATTCAAATATCACTTTATATATTAGTTTTAAAGTAATTAATTTAAAAATAAAATATCTATATAAATCCATTTCCACAAATAAAATATGACAATATATAATCAGTTCTCGATATAAATAACTTTTACACAAATAATCTTTGCTAATTAAATCCTAAATTTATAGTTTTTAAACTTATTCTTCACATTTCGTTTGCAATCTATTTCCTTCCATGATACACTATCCACAGCAGTGCTGAAAAAGAATACAACAAATACAATCCTTTAAATCAACAAAAAGAATGAATGGTAAATGGAAAGTTTGCATATCTATATATCCAGCAGTTATTTTCGGCACAGCTTTATTGTTTGAAGTCCAACCCTCAAGGTGTAGTAGGATTATAAGAGATTGTTAGCTTTTCCAACATCGCATCACCCATATCTTGCAGACCTTGCATGATTGCATCTGTTCATCTTTGGTACATAAGCGTTCTGTGAAAAAATAAATAATTGAAATTTTAGTTAGGATATGCAAATACTTATACAGAGAAAAGGCACTAACAAAAATTTTAACAATGACAAAATTTAATTACTCTATCCAAACAAAAATTCTTCAAAATCAAGATAATTTAATTGAAGCAATTGAAATTCCTAAAATTTGATAAAAATGTGAATTGCTTATGGGTTGCATCATTGGAGATTTGGAGTAATAGGTGAACGGGTTGCTTAAATGTGAGTGGCATAATGAAACCCGCTTAATGACGAGATAAGAACCCAAAATGAGATGCTTAAATACACACCATTGAAAATGCTCATACTAGAATATTCAAACAAATGGAATGATTTAATATAAAGTATTCTTGTCATCTATATCAAAAAAAAAAGTATTCTTGTCATCAACATATCCACAAGCTAAGTGAGATGACTAATAAAAGTTAAAGTGCATAATAATTGGCCTATCTATCTATAAACAATATAATTCTATCCCCTATACAATGTAGTTTTATCATGTGTCATCTTTTCTATGTATGAAATATTGCCATGTGTCATGTGTCAAGTGTCAACACTACAATTTTTTGATTTATTATTGTATTTATAAATTTAACAAAAAATAACACACTAAAAATAATAATTGAATTAAAATTACTGAAATTGGCATTGAAATTTAAAGTTTAAATCTATCTATCCATCTATAAACAATACAATTCTATCTGCACCAAAAAAAAATCGTTTGCACCAAAAAAAATACAATAATATCCCCTATGCAATGGAGTTTTACCGTATGTCATCTTCCCCATCTATCTATCTATCTATAAACAATATATACAATGTAGTTTTGCCGTGTGTCATCTTCCCTATGCATGAAACATTGACACGTGTCATGTGTCAAGTGTCAGTGCGAAGGTGAAGACTTACAAAAGTACATTTTGGTTTACTTGAACCTCTTCTTTCAAATGCTATAAGTAAATTTAACCTATATTACCTAATCTGTCAAAATGATTGCAGGAAATGTTAGTCTTCAAATTGTAGTGCATTCAACCAAGCTTATCTTCAATCCTGAGATTGAAAGAGCTGAAAATTTGAAGAAAAAAGAAAGATGGGATTGCCAAAAACTTCGGTCAATATATTATATCTCTTTTATTTTTTATTTGGAACTCAATAATGTATCTATGTCAAAAAAAGATGGGATTGCCAACAACTTCAATCAATATATTATAACTCGGTTATTTTTTATTTGGCACTCAATAATGTATTTATATCATGAAAGGATTCTCAAAAATAATGATCTTCGACGAAGAGTTCTAAGTCAAATAAGTTGTTCTCCAAAGATGTTATTGAAGAAGACTTGCTCAATACAAATCAGAGAAAGATACTGGAAGAGTTGTGAGAGACTTTACCGAGGCATGTGATTTTAATAACTTTGTCTCCATTTATTTCTCAATTATTTTGATCTTATGAATTTTGAGATTTATTCTCATAGAAAAAGGAGACAATAAACAAAAAAAAAAAAAGTGGAGATGTAACTAGTGCCCATCGATATGATTTACATTTGACATATAATGGCACTATTATTTTTTTTTTTTGGTATACACATATAATGGTACTATTAATTGGTAACAATGTTGCATCTTGACCATTATCTTTACGATTATTAAAACAAAAATTAATTTCATTAAGAAAGGATATATGTAACATTATATATATTGTAACATCAGGAATATATGTCACCATGCTATTAATTTCTTTTTGAAAACTAAAGCAAATTTTAAATCACTAACATGTATATCATAATTAGCACTAAATTATAGTTTTTTAATAACTTTATCTCCATAATGATGCTAAATAATTTTGTTCTTACTAATTTTTTTAATCTATTATGTATGCTACAAATGTTTGTGTTATATATATATATATATATATATATATATATATATATATATATATATATATAAAATCTATCTATATATATCTATCTTTTATAAATAATACGAAACAATCCCTCATGCAAATTTTTTTTGCCATGTGTTAGTTTTCACGTGTCGTTGTCATATCTTTTTTATTTTCTATTGTATTCATACAAATATGAAAAAACAAAAGAAAATATTTTTGTTTGCTGTCTTCTAAAATTACATTTGTTGGGTTGAGACCAGATATAATAACACAGAAGCTATTGATAGGCAATTAGGCACCATGCCATACAAGATTTATTCTTATATAGTTTGTTTCATTCTCTGGGGCTCTTACATTCTTGGCTAACAAACATAACCATGACTGAAAAATTATTTGAAGTTTTCATAAAGAGGTGCCCCACTATTTTCATATCAGATGCGTAATGTGGATCAAAATGTTCCTCTCGATTAGTTTACTTCAGCAAGATCCGGGTCTTTATTTATGTATACAAGTGGAGATCCACTATCCGAAGAATTTCGCACTAGACATATAAGTGGTTGACCTCTTTCAACAAATGATCTTCCATACGCATGAGCTAGGAATCGAACCGCTGATCATATATTTAAGGGGCCCAATTATCTACCAACTGTACCACACTATGTTGGTTGCAAATATTGCTTTGGCAGAGCAATATTTTGTACATGTACTTACTGAGAATAACTAGCCAAGTTTTGTAATATGTTTTGATTTCTAAAATGTTTGTACATGAAAAGTTATTGGATAGCTTTGTTGCATTTTCGAGCTAATTTGGCTCACAGTTTTTTTTCCCATTTTTCATTTTAGGAGGATTTCTTATTCTCCCTCCTAATATACTTCCTCTCTTTATTTCAATTAACAAAGTTACTGCTATTTCCTAAATATTTATCAACCTGTTTTTCAATTCCTATTTAGAAAGCAAAGCATGTCTGTGGTCAGCATTACTTTAAAGGATACCAGAGATTCATGAAATGAGTAAAGGGGGAAAACAACAAATCTACCACAAACTGATATGGAAAAAGCATCTTTTAGAAGAATGACATGTTAATGATGTGTTCCCATTTGAGCCAAGCCTAACCCCTTACTACCTTAGGTTCATTTTCACCCAGCCTGTTGCTACCTCAAGTGGACCATTTAAAATATATGGCTAATCCAAATATAAGGTTGAATAAGTTATTTGGTATGCAGATAATTTTAAGATGTATAACCGTAAAAGTTAAAGTCTATAACACAAACACATGAGCAGAACAACAAAATGTTACCACCAGAGACACTCAGCAACCCAAGTGAAAACTATAATGATGATATTAGATTCCGGGAATAACTAATTAAATCAGTTATTAGACCTATTAAGTTAAGCCGTTATTCAAATATTTGCAAACACTAGACCAGAATAAACAATAAATCATAAACATAAGTGCAGATACACATAAAGAGAATGTAATCAAGAGAGGGAGAGTTCTTACTCAGATACTCATAAGTCAATATCATTATTTTTCTACAATTATAATTATGGTCGCATTAGTCACATTTTTCTACAAGCATGATAAACGTCATCGCAATGGACTGATATGAATAGAGATTTCAGTCATGAAAGTGAAATTTCATTAAGGTGCTCCTCCAATATTGAATTGAATTTCTTCATTTGAATCCTTCCAAGTGCTAGCCCAACTTCAATTCCACCTTCTTTGTCCCTACAATCAGAAAGAGAGATTGATCTTGAAATATCTACATGAACCACTTCACTCATCTTAGGCTTTCCCCACCCAAAATCAGTCTCATACACATCAAGCTTTTGTGAGCCAGCAATTATTACCATATTCTGCCCCAACTTGGCAAAATCTGTAAAATTTGACATTAATATTTCAACCCCTTTAAAACCTTCACATTGCAATTCTCTAATTTCATTTCCAATAGCAACAGCTGCCTCAAAAATACCATTTTCTCCCACTAGCTTGCTCCTCTTGACTACCACATTGCCACAACCCAAACAATTTCCAAAGTAATTTGATGGAATTGAAAATTCAGGAAGGTTACGATAATCTGCCATAAAGGCCAATATGTATAATTCAAAATTATTTTGTAGTAAGGTACTAACTTGGGTATCTTCTGATTCTGTCTTACAAACCCAAATCAAAGAACATGTCACAACAAAGGTTGATACATGTAATGTTCCTAGACCATTGTTTTTCCCTTTAATTGAGACCCATTTCTTCATTTTCTCAATATGGTCACGGCTCAACACAAATGTGCGACGCAGCATGTCATTAGGAACATTATGGATAAGGCCCATGGACTCTATGCTCTCCAGTGAGGAATTTTTTTGTAATTGTTCTAAGAAACTTAGCTTGAGACCTTTTGGGTCTTCAATTATGTCCCTATTGTGGAATGGAAAAGCAAGAGAGGCTTCAAGGGAAGCTGAGGCCGAGTCCCCTTTTGAGCTACAAATTGAGGCCCAAAATTTCATGAAGTGATGAAATGCTTTCCCATCAGCAATTACGTGTCTGAAAGTGATGCATATGGTGAAGCCAGAATTGGGCAACACAGTGACCTGATAATTATAAGATTTAGATTTAATTACTATACAATTGTTTACATTTTTCAATCAATCATAAATTATAATGTTATAAAAAAATGTTGAGGCTTTTAAAAATGACATGAAATTTTTCACCAAAAAAATGACATATAAAATGATAGAACGATTTGTGATTCATTCACTAGATAAATATCAAAATTAAATTCATAAGAGTTTTCCTCTAATCTTATCAATGTCAAAAATTATTATTCTTATCTATCACAGTAGTAAAATATGGATTTAATTAATATGCATTATCGAAGATTTTTTTACAATATTAATCAATGATAAATTATCAAATCATTAAAAATGTTACGTGAAGCTAATCAAGTGGCAGAAGCTATGGCCAAGTTTGGTCTCTCCTTAGATGGTAAGCTTAGGATTTTTTATTATCCTCCAAGTTTTGTTTTAAATGTCTTGAGGGCAGATGCGGCTTCTATTTATTTTCCTAGAGGTTTCTAGGTTTCTCTTGTTGTGCAGGGCTTAGTTAGGGATGACAATTTGTACCCTACCTATTAGATATCCACAAATTTTACCTACAATGGGTAGGGTAATTACCCGCACAATGGGGAAGGGTTCGGGTACGGGTAATTACCCATAAATTTGAATGGATATGAGTACGGGTACAGATATTATGGTACCCACCCCATCCTATACCCGCACATATATATACGCATATATAATTATTTATTTCTTTATATTATTAATATATATAATTTTAACTATAATACAACTTTTAAAACAAAAACTAATTTAAAGATTCTTAACTTTCTAAACCTAGTTGTATCCATAATTCCTTTTTGGATTTTGGATGTTTTTATTTATTTAAATATTTTGATTTGTAATACTGATTAGTAGATTTAAAAGACCTTTGAATCGTTTTTTAATTGTTATAACTTTCTTTTGTTATTTTTTTTGTTTTTTCACTATTAAATTGCGGGTACAAGTACTTAGGTAAAGGTATTAAAGTTGTTACCTACAATGGTTCAGGTTCGGGTACAGGTAATTTTTTCAAACACGAGTATGAGAATGGATACTATAGTATCCTACTCAGACTCTACCCATTGCCATCCCAATTTGACCATAAAAAAAAATCTTAATAGTCACACGACAATTATTGTTAGATGATAGTATAAGAAAAAATTTACATTTACATTGCATATAGACGTTACATATCAATTAAATTCATTCAATATTATCGTCTAATATAGTTTATATATATTTTAATTGATATGTATTATCTTTACAAAATTCTTTATATTGTTAACCAATAAAAAATGCTTTTAAATTTGAATAAGAATCAAATATTTTTTAATAATATGTGTTGACATAAAACTAATTTTACAATAATATAGTACTAAAGAGTAAAGACAATAATCCTGACCTGAATGGCCATGGAAGGGATCAACCGCGTTCCATCTTCTAAGCTCCGTATTGAAGGTAGAAGAGGAACAAATGGGTGCAAATCTATAACATCTCTTGGGGAATCAGACACAAGGTAAGCGAAATTTGCTGTAGACTCAGCAACGGTAAAAGAAATAGAGTCGCCATCAGTGTAGAAGATGTGAGGCATATTGAGGGGCTTTGGAGGGAACACAACATTGGCAGCGAAGGGGAAGAAGTGTTGGAGAGCGAGAGAAAGAGTGTGTTTGAGAGTGTGAAGCGCGGTTTGCAAGAAGTGGTGTGTGGAGTGAGGGAACTCATAGAAGAAAATGCGTTTGATTGGAGGGCAACAAAGCCATGGAAGGTCAAAGATAGTGAGTGGGATAGAGGTTGGAGGAACTGAACCTGGTGGAGGACTCACTTGATATTGGTCTATTACCTTCACTTTCATTGTGTGCTGGTGATTGATTGTTTGAGCCATGGAATGGAAGTAGGAAGTTTGGTAAGAACAAGTGTGACCCGGCAACAATCGACTATATAGACGGAAAAAAAAATCCAAAAGTATTTATCTTACCAGTTATTTAGCTGCTTAGTCTTTTTTCAAAACAATATATAATTAACCGATTTTTTTTTTCATTTATATCCTTATATAGAATTAAGTTGATTTTTCTTGAAAATATATAAAACTTTTTATGAATGACCTGGTGGAGTATTGAGTATTTATTTAGATTGATAAATATCATTAAAACTTGTAAATAATTAATGATAGGAATAAGGGTATTTTGATACAAATATACACAAATTAATGAATCTATATGTAGAAATCTTAAAACACAAAAAAAATAAATAACGGAGGGAGAATCTTTTTATGTTATTTCTTTTACACCTAATAAATTATTTTAAAATTTATGATTGATTAGATATATTAGATGATTACTTTTTTTTTTTGTGGACAAAATATAATTATTTTGGCACAAATTTTTTTGGTTCTTAAAAATAAACAATTTGAGAATGTTCAATTGTCCAAATGAATTTTTAGGTTCACGGATTTATCAACATATTATATGATAATTTACCAAAAAATATATATTCATATAATTAATCAATTATTTAATACATATGAAATAAAATAAAAAAGGAGTAAGTCATATATAACAATATTATTTGGACAACAAAATTTGACAACATTCTAACATCTTATTAATGACTTGACTTGATAATGATTACATCAACATGAATAACCCATTCATTATTCGTTAAGTTTCATTAATCAAACTTTTCTATATTATTAATCATGTCCAACATGTTATTAAACATGATTTCAAACAATATTAATGAGACCTGAAAATGTTGTCAAATTTTATTATTAAAATAATATTTTTATATAAAAATATATAAAAATATCGCGATCAAAAGAGACCAGTCCATTAAGACGGCATGAAACTTCAATGAATGTTCCCATAAGTATTTTAATGGTATAAGATCTCCGGAGGATCCAAAAGGACCCAAGAACTTTTATTCTTTTTCTAGTTAAGTTATGCACGCAACAGTTTTAAAGAGATATTTTCTTGTTGAAAATATTAAAACATTAACATTATTAAATAAATAAAAAATATTAACATTCCTAAATTTATTTATTTATTAACATTATAGTTTTCCAATGAAAGTTTGTTTTTATTTAAATCCTTAACCAATATCCTTATAACACTCATTAATAAGACTATTTAATATCTATACATTATTAGTATAAATTTTTTATTATCAACTATTCAAATATCACTTTATATATTAGTTTTTTTTTTACAAACTTTATATATTAGTTTTTTTTTTTGGTTTACCAGTATATCCTCCACACGCAGTTGTGAAGACTAATCCCTCGAGTCGGGTAGGATTATATATTAATTTTAAAGTAATTAATTTTAAAATAAAACATTTATAATAATTTTTTTTTGAAGGGAACATTTATAATAATATGACAATATATAATCAATTCTCGATATAAATAACTTTTACACAAATAATCTATTCTAATTAAATCCTAGATTTATAGTTTGTAAATTTATTCTTCACATTTCGTTGCAATCTATTTCCTTCCATGAACTAACACTATCCACAGCAGTGCTGAAAAAGAATACAACAAATCCAATCCTTTAATCAACGAAAAGAATGAATGGTAATTGGAAAGTTTCCATATCTATATCCAGCAGTTATTTTCAGGACAGCTTTATTGTTTAAAGTCCAACCCTCTGATGTGTAGTAGGATTATAAGAGATTGTTAGCTTTTCCAACATCTTGCATGACCTTGCATGATTTCATCTATTCATCTATTGTACATAAGCGTTCTGTGAAAAAATAAATAAATAAAATTTTAGTTAGGATAAACAAATATATATACATAGAGGCAAGGAACTATATAATACATGAGCATTGGAAGTTTTCATATTTATTCCACACTTTAGTAATAGTAGCCAGTACGAACAGAAGCCCCGGCAAAAAAAAAAAAAAAACTTCAACTAAATATGCAAATAAAATAATCTCGAAAAGAACCCAAAATGGGATGTTTAAATGTTCACCGTTGAAGATGCACTTACCCTATGAAGCACCGATACTCCAAAATGGATGTCGTATCCGTATCCGATACCGATACTCCATCGATATGTGTCGAAAGAGTATCGAACACGTCTTTTTTTTAAAAAAAAAAAATCCCGATACATCATTGACACGCTCCGATACTCCGTTGACACACTCTGATACTCCATTGACATACTCTGATACGTTCAAATGGGGCTCGGATAGATTTAAATGAAAGTGACTATTCACCTCTTAGCCATCATGACTTCAGATTTGAGAGTTAGAACTTCAACTCCCACTCTTTCATTGCAACAAATGCAATTTAAGATCCAGCTTCTAATACCTATGCATTTTCTTCATCTATATCATCTGATGTCTCTCTTTTATTGCATCTTCAAACTTTCACTTTACTATTATTTTCTTTAAAGATTCGGCTTGTCTTTCTTCTTTAAAGGTTCAGCTAGATATTGAAATTTCAAATTGAAACCACCAACTAGGTATTGAAATTTGAAAGTTTCAAATTGAAACTTATCCAATGACTGGGACCTTTGGGTATTCGTACGCTACTATGCATCATTATTATATATATTATGTGAATATATATATATATATATATATATATATATTTAAATACGTATCTCAAATGTATCGTATCCTATATTTTTTAGAAAAAGACGTATCGACATATCGGATACGTATCGTATCCGATACTCGTATCGTATCTGTGCATCATAGCGTCTTACCATAATATATTCAAACAAATGGAATGATTTCATCAACATATCCACAAGTGAGATGGCCAAACGTTTATACATGTTTACTGCGAAATTCTTCAGATAGTGGATCTCCTAATATGTACATAAATAAAGACCCAGGAACATTTTGATTCACATTACGCTTCTGATATGAAAATAGTGGGCCACCTCTTTATGAAAAACTTTAAATAATCTTTAAGTCACGGGTAATGTTTGGTAGCCAAGAATGTAACAGCCTAAGAGAATGAAACAACCTATATAAGAATAAACCTTCCTCTTTATGAAAACTTCAAATAAATTTTCAGTCGGTTATGTTTGGTAGCAAAAATGTAAGAGCCCAAGAGAATGAAACAAACTATATAAGAATAAATCTTCCTCTTAATGAAAACTTCAAATAATTTTTCAGCCATGGTTATGTTTGGTAATATGTTTTGATTTCTGAAATGTTTGTACATGAAAAGTTATTGGATAGCTTTGTTGCATTTTCAAGCTAATTAGGCTCACATTGTTTTTTCCCATTTTCTTCTTAGGAGGACTTTTTATTCTCCCTCCTAATGTACTTCCTCTCTTTATTTCAATTAACAAATTTACTGTTCTTTCCTAAATATTTATCAACTTGTTTTCCAATTCCTATTTAGAAAGCAAAGCATGTCTGTGGTCAGCAATACTTTAAAGCATACCAGAGATTCATGTAAGTAAAGGATCAAAACAACAAATCTACCACAAACTGATATTGAAAAAGCATCTTATAGAAGAATTTGGCCTGTGTAAACTGTAAAGGACATGTTAATGATGTGTTCCCATTTGAGCCAAATCTAACCCCTTAGGTTCATTTTCACCCAGCCTATTCCTGCCTCAAAGTGGACCATTTAAAATATATGGCTAACCCAAATATAAGGTTGAATAAGTTATTTGGTATGCAAATAATTTTAAGATGTATAACAATAAAAGTGAAAGTCTATAATACAAACATATGAGCAGAACAACAAAATGTTACCACCAGAGACACACAACATCCCAAGTGAAAACTAGAATGATGACATTAGATTCCGGGAATAACTAATTAAATCCGTTATTAGACCCATTAAGTTAAGCAGTAATTCCAATATTTGCAAACACAAGACCAGAATACACAATAAATCATAAACATAAGTGCAGATACACATAAAGAGAAATGTAATCAAGAGAGGGAGAGTTCTTACTCAGATACTCATAAGTCAATATCATTGAAGTACCCCACGCTGACATGCTAACAAATCTTGGACCGAACCCTCTATAAAAGCCTTTCCAACCATCTTCATTGATTAAATCTTTAACAACTTGTTTTACAGAGGTTCTCTTTTCATGTCCCATCACCTAGAGTGCAGAGAACTATTTAGTCAGAAAATTTAAGTAGGTGGTAAATAATAATAATAATTAGGGAAGTAAAACGCAACTACATAATGCACATAAAATTCTCTTTTCATTCTTTTTTCCACTATTAGTATTCTTTTGGAGAATGAGTAGACCTTCTACCAAAACCATAATTGCTCAATGAACTAATTCTACATATATTCTGAAGCAACAAGTGCATTACTATCCCTTGATCTTTAAACTCTAAGACCTAATAAACTTTGAATGCTACCAAGAACATGCACAGAAAAGGAAGAGTGATGATAAGAGTGGTGAGAAAATTCCTCAACAGAGATATACATAAGAACAAATACAACCTCACTCAGTTCCGTAGAACCAACAAAGAAAGTATCTAAGTTATTTCCCAAAACATGAAGCAGACCCCTAAAGCAAAAAGGGAGAAAAAAGACAATACATAACTTGGATCCAAATGACAAGATGATTTCATATATAATTCACCATATATTATGGCCCTAGCAAGTCTCCAAGCTGAGCACACTAAAAAAAGTAACTGGGTGACAACAGTTTTACAAAATAAAAGGCCAAAAATGGGTAACTGAAGTATAAAAGACTCAGTTTGGTTGTCACAAACAAAATGCTACCTGAAAACAGTTGGTGTCTAATAAATTCTTATTCTCAGTGTTTTACATTGTTCAAAACGCAATACTGAAGTATGCCTTTATTAGTATACTTCTGTCAAACATGGTAATCTAAAGAATATTTTTGAGAAAAGAAAAAATGGAAAAGGCAACAAGCTTACAAAAGCAATCCTTTTTCATTTCTAAGCATCCAACAGAAGGCATCAGCAATTTTTAAAAGGAAATTGCTTAAGAGTTTGCCAAACACCTAAAATTGCTACTTTGACAGGTCCATAACAAAGATATAACAAACAAATACAAGAGCTAGCATCCAAAGAAATGATCACAGAGAACAATGAAGTAAACAAGAGAAAGAAACATTGTCCACAAGGTTATGCAAACCTGTAATCGTGTCTTTATAGTATCCAATGGGGTTGTAATGCAGGATGCACTTGCACCAGCAATGATCCCTCCAGTAGCTTGACCTAACATAATCTTCTGCACGTTAGGAGTGCCTTTATCATCTTCAGCACCATGGCCCAAGAATCTGCCCATGCAACCAGGTGCTTTTTGTTTTTAATATTAGAACGTTTGGCAATAATGTAGAAAGGAAAATATTAGCATGCACATGTAGGAAAAGTTCATTACCCTATTACTTATAAAATTTATCACTCTAATTTTTTTTTTAAATAATCCCTCAGAAGCTCACTGCAAAATCGGTTTATCCTTTTCATAGTCCCTTTCAGCCAAGAAATTCAAGTTTTCCTGACTTGACACAATCCACTCCCTGCATCCAGATGCAGTTACACCATCACACATTTCAACACGTTAATTCAATCCTTTGAGAATGAATCCATTATATTGATCTGACCAACCTAACATTGATTAAACTTCAAAAAATATTATTAGATTTGAGCAATGTACTATATGCTAGCTTTTGCAGTTTTGCCATGTCCTTAGGATACAAAAAAAAATGTCCATAACTCTAACTTAGATGGAAGATATATAAGCTATGTGTGAAACCCAAGCATACATAAAAAATAACATTTTTAAAAATGACTTACTTGATTAATGGACTATAAAGATATATGAGCTCTTTAAACACACTCATACTAATCATGGGATAGCAACCAAATGTTATCGGTCCAACTTTAAAAGGAAAAGATGTAAGTTCAATTGATGAATCTCTAAAGAGTAGAATCAAAATCTTTATATTTTGAGTAAACACCCATATTACGCTACAGATAAAGGGGACATCATTGGGTCTCCAAAGAAAGTTGACACCAATTTAGTGCCTTAATACTGAAAATGACATCAAAATCATCTAACCTTTTGAACAGATAAAACGTAATAGCAAGGTCTAACATTGAATACTAAACACAGTTCTAAATAAGAGCATTCGTAAAAGTAGAGAAAGTCCTCCCCTCATACTGAAAGTTGAGCAAAGAGAGAGAGAGGATCCATTTAGTTGCTAAGCAATCAGATGTGGGATAATTTGATTGTCTTATTATTTGCCGATACAATATAAAAATAACTGAAAATATAACACGACAATGATTAATGTTAAGACTTAAAAACTGGCTTTACCATGTCTCACCTCCAAATGAAGCGTTGGCTTGTACCATAACTGGCCCACCATACAGCACTAGAAGGTGAATAAGTAATAACGGATAGACCAAACCCTCGATATAATCCCCGGATGCCATCGGACCTTAAAACCTTACGAACAACATCCAGACCCCCGCTATACTGGGCATGTCCTGAGAATCCTTGCACCATCAACTTTTGGCTAATCTGAATATCATTCAATGTAAATTAGATACTAGAATTATCCATATTTTGATAAAAGAAGAAAATTTTATCAGCGAGAAAAGAAATGAGAACAAATTAACAGGATAAGGAACTCCTCACCTGAACAAAAACAAAAAAAACAAAAGGCAAAGCAAAAATTAAAAGTCAATAAAACATAAGTTTCCTTGTTTATCTAAGTATCTGCATTAACACCCTTCAAAAGAAACATCAGAGGAGCACCGTAACAAAGACAAAAGACATCTATAAGTTATAAGACAAATAAACTGATAATTTTGCTATTTGTAAAATCTTGCTTCTTGATCCAATATCACATTACAGTAAAACCTTGGTTTCCATCCTTCTTCCAAATAAAATTTTCTGATTTTTTGAGCTTTATAAAGCCAGCCAATGCATTTTAACTGCGTCCCATCCCATGTCCTAACTATAAAAAAATATAAGCATTAACAACAAGTGAGAGTTTGATTAAAAAACAATAGGAGTACAGAATAGTGCTTAAAGCCTTAAACTAAACATCCAGTATTACTTTCAAAATCATAAACAAAAATGAGTAAAAGATCACTTATTTCAAATTGTAGCAGACATGTGACAGAACATCAGTGAAAATATTTCAAGTCCAATGCTTGCAAAGTGAAAAATAAACATGAGAATGCTGAGCTGTCTAAATAACTTGTTTAAATGCAGGTGTATTTGACTATACCACCATATCCATGTATAAATGCCTGGTTGTTAGCTAGTACAAAATATTGTATTCTCAAGTGCAAGGGTAAAAACGCATGCAGTTATGCACAGGTAACATGAATTAAATTATCATACCACATCAATTGGAACAAACACAGATTGAGCAAAAAGCGATGATGTCATGCCTGCAAGTCCATTTGCTATGGCAGCCTGGGAAGTTTCGGATAGTCCGAATGGTTCAAGCATTCTAAAGGAAGCTGCCTTCGTGGTCTCTAGAGCGGAGAGGAAGATGATTCTGGCAGGAATTGCACCAGTGATAACTGTGCCAAACCCTCTATACAAACCCGGGATGCCATCTGTTCTGAGTAACCCTTTGGCGACAGAAAATGCATTTCTCTCTACAGTATCCCTTGTAACAACCTGCAACCTAGTTTTCACAACGGAAACTGGGTAAAGTGCCACCGTAATACCTGTAAAAAGTCCAGCTCCTATCACATAGAACTTAGTTTTATCTAGCCTGCAGAATTGATTGAACTTAATTAGGATAGAGTTTGTAGATGCAAAGTTCATTATAACACAATGAGCTCAAAGAATCTCAATATCCGAAAGATATACTAAAAATAAAATCCACCCAAGGGCAAAATGGCCTCAATCTTCATGAAAAACTAGCATCCTCGAATGAAAAAAGACAGAAGAGACACAACTTTAAGAAAAGGGTAACTAAAATCGTAGAAAAACTTTGTTAATAGGAAAATGGAAGCAATAATTCAAGCAGCAGGATGCAACCTTGAACCTTGAATGGTCATGTTATAGAGTAAAACAACAACATAAATATCAAGATAACTGATAGAAACCGGGATTTTATTACAAGAAAATAGGGAGAATTCTGTTGATTACAGAACGGTCCTACAGAACTTGAGGGTCAGCACCTCCCAATGGCCAAAGGCCCCAATCCTATTCAATTCACAAGATACCCTCCTCAATCTCTCCTCTTATTTGTAGGCAACATGCTTAATTTCCACTAACTATCTCCCTAACTCGCTAACTAACTAACTAACTTTACTAACAAGACCTAACCCATTAAGACCCATATCTAACAATAACCCCTTGCAGTGAAGTAAAGAATGCAACATCATGACTTTCCAATGTGCACAGATGGCAGCTTGCATGCAATATCAAACAGTCTTCACTCTTGAACTGTTCCTATCTCACCTCAATTGAAATTGGGAAATTTATATGCATTTTTTTTTAATTGTTATTCCATTTCTTTTGGAGAGAATTACTTCCCCCTTTAATGGATTTTGTTTCATTCTCAACATATACAAACAAACCACAAGCATATGAAATGTCTGTATATTTATGAATGATTCAGGAGCACGGGAGATTGGTCCTATTTATAAAACAACGACCGTGACACACAAAATCCTGTAATGAATAGACTTAATTACAAAAATAATCCTAAACATAAGTATACAATCATATAAATAAATAACAAAATCGAATCATATTGCAATCATATCATAACAATGGCAATATGGAAATACACCAAATATGAACAAATTTAATCAATAGCACTTGCACCATTTAAATTCCAATAACAGTTTTTTCCTTTCAAAAAAAAAAATAATAATAATAAACCAAACTAAAATGATAAAGCAAGAACATACTTGTCCCAGTTAATCTCGGTCTGACCGAAAGACTGGGCCATTGGAGGGATCGAAGATTATAAAAAAGTGAGTGAGAAGAAAACCAAACAAGACAGGGAAGGTTGGGTTGTTTGTTCTTGTGTATGAATTTAAGACAGACAGGGAAGGGAAGTGTTGTTGTAATTGTAAGGTTCTAACAGAATATTTGTAATTGGTTGTTTTGTTTGTTGGTTAACAAAGTTTAAACGTTGTTGGTGTTCTGGATTTGGTGAAGAGTCTGCGCGTACGCGGAGTTTTGGGAGAACGCACGCATCCGCACACCTTTCATGATCTTAATTTGACCATTTTCTATTCCCACCAGCGCCGATGTTCACACCCCGCTGGATCCATCGCAATTCCTCGCGGTACAATTCCGTTTTCGGTTATTTTTTTGTTGTTGATAAAATCGGTTCTTTTTTTTGACATTTACATTTACATATAAATAATTATAAATGTTACAATTTATACTTTTTTGAATTAAATTGCTTCAAAAGTTTGAGAGTGCAGATAATTTGAATTTAATTATGAGTTTAAATTTTATGCAATGTTAGTATAAAGAGTTTTTCCAGCATCATTGTTATTTCTCTTTTTTAGTTATTAGAATAAAAGCACACATGTATGGATAATAACATCTGTAATGTATAGTTTTTTTTAAAAAATTAATATATATTTAATTATTATTTAAGTTTAATTGTATTTTTAGTCCTCCTATTATTAACCAGGTGCAATTGGCACCTATAGTTTTTTTGTGTACATGTGATCCCTCTGTATTTTTTTAATGTTACAAATTTGATCATTTCGTCTCATGTTTGTTATATATTTCAATGATCAACGTAGAGAAATCACTCTTTTAAAGGCACACGACTCTAGTTGAGGCTCTCACTCATTTGCCTTTCCAATTTAACATGATTCAATGACTCTTCTCTGTTATTTACTGGTTTTGTCCCTCCTTTTCGGGACCATTTTTTGGTTTCATCAGATGTTCCTTTACCTCGAAGCTTAACCAAATGTTCTATATACTTAGAGCAGTGGTTCATTAGGGGTGTTCGCGGATTGGATTGGATCGGTTTTGAGCAAAAAAGTCATCCGATCCAATGATAAAAACAATATGCGGTTTGGATTGGATCGGTTTGCTTCCTTCAAAAAATCCGATCCGATCCAATCAAATGCGGTTTGGATTGGATTGGATAATTCGGTTTTTATCGATACATATTTACATAGTTATTTACATCAAAGAACGTCCAATATTTCGGTTCGATTTGGATTTGATTGAGTATTTAAAGAGTCATATGAATTTGTTACTTATTTAAAATAAAAATTAATTTTAAAATATTATATTGACAATTTCTAATAAGTGTTTTAATGGGATATACATGAATTGATATGCACTCTCATATGTAAAGATATTTTACACTATAAACTAATTATTGTTAAATCATTATAAATGTTTGATTATTGTCCTAAATATATTAAAAGTTACTCATAACATGATTTATAATTGGTTAATAGTATAAAAGTTTTTACACTAACATTACATTTACATACCAATTAAACTCTCTAATATAAGGACTACTTGATAATTTATAAAAATATAAAGAGTAATAATTACTTTTATAATATAAAGATCAAATTATTTTCATTGAACTAAATAATTTCGGTTCGGTTTGGATTGGATCGGTTTTACATGTAGGATCCGAAATCCGATCCAATCCAATGAAAAATTTCGATTTTTTTCGGTTTGCGGCTTTTTCGGTTTTCGGTTATTTCGGTTGTCGGTTTTTCGGTTCAGTTAGTGCGGTTGGAATTGGATTGGATCGGTTGATGAACACCCCTCATCCTATTAATCATTGAAAAATTGACAGATATTGGATAGAAAGATCAAATTTGCAATATTGAAAAAATAAGGGGACAAAATGTGCACACAAAAAAAACTTTCAGGATCGAAATCGCACATGACCGATAATAAGAGAATCAAAAATAAAATTAAGCCTTAAATCTATTTGTTTTAACAAGCTATAGACAATAATAAATATAAATCTTTCATAAGTTAAAAATACTAAAATATAAAACTATCATTTTTTGTTGTTGTTAATAACGATGCCCAAGCCCAAACGAAACTTACAAGGAAATCAAGCGGGAAGTAGAAACTCCCCTTACATCATCAATCAACAACTGAAAAACTTGAGCAGGAGGCTCCTCAGAAATAGTTAACTGGTTACTTTCCTTACAACCCAAGGAAGCTAAGGTGTGAGCACACTTATTAGCTTCTCTATACACATGTTTGAAGGTGACCACCCAATCTAATTGCAGAAGCCCAAGGATTCACTACAAGAAAAGGCAGGATTTCCAACAGATTGTTACCGACGGCCATGATTTCCGTCATAAACTAACGACTTACCGACGGAATCTTCCGTCGAAAAGCTTGGAAAGCAAAAGTCACAAGAATTACAGACGGAAAAGGCGTCGGTAAGGTTATCGACGGCTTTTCCGTCGATAATTCCGTCAGTATCGATGGCGGGAAATGCGATTTTTTGGTGCGTGTCTGTACCGACGGAATTTCCGTCGGAAATGTCGATTACTGTTACCAACGGATTTTCCGCCGGAAAATCAAATCTCAGTTACCGACAGAATTTTCCATCGGAAATCTTGGGAGGCCGTCGGAAATTTCAATTAAAAGAGAAATGGCCGTCCCCTCCTCCCTCATTTCCATTTTACCTTATCCCTCTTAAACTCTCTTCTGTATTCTCTAATGGTGCCCCTCCCATCGCCCCGCCACCACCCACTGCCAACGCGATTGCCTCTCTACGCTGCTCCCCCTCTCTTTGAGCCACCACCAACGCACGCCTCCACCTTCTTTGTTAGAGCAACCACCGTGTGGCGCCATCTCCCTCTCTGTTCGAGCCACCGCCGCGAGGACCAGATCCTCTCAGTCACCGACCGTCAGGGCGTTTCCCATCCGGGTTCTTTCAGATCTGGCACATTTACCATGGCGACATCATCTCACCACCAGCTGGAGCAAGTTCGAGAACCACAAAAAGCTGAGACAAGTTGAGAAGGGGAAGGATGTCGTCGACGGAGTAGAGGAATGATGATCAGAAGCCGAGGGAGACAAGGGTTTGGGAGATCTTGTGGTAGACGACGGCGACATCTTCCGACACTAGTGAAGAAGATCGTGCCGATGACAAAGAGAAGGGTTTGGGTTTTAGGTGGTTCTATTGTGATTTGAAGAGGTTGACGAAGGTGGTTTCGTCAATGCGGCTGGTAAGGCCGTGTTTGGATGGCGAAGGAGAAAGATCCTGCTAGAATGAAGGCAGAGAACCAATTTCGAATTAATAATTTATTTTTAAAATAAAAGATTAAATAAAAAAAATTTTAATTAAAAAATAATAATTACCGACGACTTTTTCTGTCGGAAACGTTTCCGATGGCTTTTTCCGTCGGTAATGTTACCGACGGAAAAAGCAGTCGGTAATTTCCGACGGATGTGGCCCGTCCGTCGGTAACCGTTTCCTACGAGCCTAGTACCGACGGAACTTGGTCCGTCGGAAACGTGCTTTTACGATGGATTTTTAGCGTTTCCGACGATTTTTGGTCGTTGATAATTGGGCTTTTTTTTGTAGTGATTTGGCCCACAAGTGCTCTAACCGTAACACCACCTAGCCCTCTCTGTTGGAGTAATTGGACTAAACATAAAGAGTCCAGCTGAACTTCCACCTCCCTTTATCCTTTTGATCTCGCCAATTTAAGGCCTTCCAACACTCCCCACGCCTCTGCCACATAACCGCTGCACTTGCCCAGGTGCATGCAAAATCCACCAAGCCACCCACCAGATGAATCCCGTAGGAGCCCCCCACTCCCTGCAACACCAGTACCATCTTTCCGAGCTCCATCTGAATTGAGACAAATCTAACCATCCATAAGTTTACTCCAGCTAATCTCAATCCTTTGATTCCCACCATCAATGTTTCTACTCATAGCTAATTTTGCACCATAATAGTTATGGATAGCTCTATAGATAACTAGCCAAGGCTTGAAAGGCCTTATGAAATGATAATCATGAACCATCAAGTTCCTCCATCTCCATAAGTAGTACCAGGTAGTTACCCATAAATCCACCCATTTCACTTCACCTTCACTTCCTCCCTTCATTCTGTTAGATAAGTTGAAATTAATCCAATGATGAAAACCCCATAGAAAAAAGCTCTCATGGGGAGGCGGGATTGCAAACAGGCGTTGAACTATAGAAGGAGGAATGTGATTTTTAATCAGATCATAGTTCCATCCTCCCGAGGCATCTATCAAATCACACAGCTTCCAATATTCTACTCCATGATCAATTTCCTCCACCATATCAATCAGCTTTCTCCCTTCTCCTATCCAGTTATCCTTCTACACACTGATTCTCCTGCCATCCCCAATGCTCCATGTTTCAAATTCTTCAAACCATGGCCAGATCTTGACAATACTCCTCTATAGAGCCGAATCAGAGGGCTTCCAATCCAGATCCCCTGATCCCAGAAGACGTGCCCCATACTTGCTCTCCATCACTTTGACCCAAAGTCTATTTTCACCCTGTTTAATAGTCAGGCCCAACTTCATGAGACAGGCCCGATTCTTATTGGGGAGATTCCTCAAGCCCAATCCACCACAATTCTTAGGATACTGAAGAGTGGCCCAATTAACCGCATGAAACTTTTGATGCCCCTCTTCATCCCCCCACACAAAAGCTCTCTGAAGTCGTTGAAGTTCTTGCAGGCATCCCATTGGCACAAAGTTTGTCATCATTGGGTAGATGGGAATGGCATCCAAAACTGCTTTAGATAAATTCACTCTACCTGCAAAAGATAACTGCTTAGCTTTTCAATTCGACAGTTATTCTTCACTGACTCAATTAAATAGTTAAAATCCATAGGCTTTGGACACCTCCATGTTAAAGGGACACCAAGGTAATTTTCCAATGAATTGAGTCTCTCTGAAGCCAGTTTCCTGAACCAACATTCTTTTAGTTTGGGAATCAACGTTTTTGGAGAAAAAAAATGGAGGTCTTCTCCACACTAATCTTCTGACCATACATCATACAGAACTCCTCTAGGATATTATTAACACATCTAATTTGGTTAATATTAGCCTTACCAAAGAGAAGAGGGTCATCCGCAAACATCAAGTGAGACACCATGGGCCCATTCCTCCCAGCTCTCAACGGGTGCCAAACTCCCTCCTCAACAGCTTGAGTGATCAAATGGGAGAGTTTATCCATACACATCACAAAGATATAGGGGGACATAGGATCCCCTTGCTGGATACCCATCTGGGGCGCAAAACAAGTGGCACGATTTCCATTCCACATGACATTGGTCTGGACCGAAGTAACACAATTCATTATAAACTGAACCGTAGCACTCGGCAGCCCAATCTCAGTAAGGACTCCATTAATGAAAGACCAACGCAATCTATCATAAGTTTTGGCTAAGTCAACCTTAATAGCAAAGAAACCATACTTTCCAGTCATCTTGTTCATACTATGAACCATTTCCTGTGCCACTACAATGTTTTCATGTATGCTCCTCCCCGGAATAAAGCCAGTTTGGTAGGGAGATATGAGATCTGGGAAATAGTCTTTTAACCTGTTAACCACAATCTTGGTCATAATTTTGTACACAACATTACACAATGAAACCACATTAATTCTTCTTGAAAAAGGACCACGTTTAGATCATTCTGCAAGTCCTGTTGGAACCAAAGTGGTTTTGGATTTAATAATCTCTAAGTTTTGATGCTAACAAAAGGATTAAATTTGATTGGAAAAGTGTAGTTGAGATCTAACATGTGCTTTCAGTTATGTAGGAATACTTTAATATAAGTAAAATAAACTTGTGATAAGTTTTCATTGAAAAATACGCGTCCACCCTTGTAAATGGGCTACTCAAAAACTTTGGTAAAGTTACTTCTTTAGGCTGGTTTACTTAAGTAGACGAAGCTCTAAATGTTAGCTAGATGAATACCAAAATAACTTGTTTAGATACAACAAGTCCAAAGACTTGATAATAAGCGCGTCCATCTTGCCACGTAAGCACACGAAAGTAATTAGTACAAGTAAATTAACTGAAACATAAAGTAATCTAGTAGACGAGCTCTAACCACCACGTCACCAGACGGAGATCTTTATAACTCATTAAGGAATAGCAAGTCCGAAGACTTGATAGACGAGAGGATATGCCACATAATCAGACGAGCAAAGTAAAATATTGAACAGACTTAGTCTCTCATATAACTAAGTAGACGAAGTTTCTTTTTAGACGAGCTCCATCCTTGAAATGAATTAAATGCAATCCGGATCTCTTGAATTTATTTCAAATGATTGATATTTATTTCAATAGAATATTTGTTTTTCACGTTTGTTTTATCTGCTTTAAATGTTTCACCTTGTTGTAAAATAAACATAGTACCATCAAGAAATGTAAAAAGCAAAATCGTACATTAAGATACTGCAAAACAATCTGTACGATGACAACTTTATGGCTGAAAAAGCTGGATTATACACAAAGGAGGAACAACAAGTGCTCAAGCTGCAACACTCAGAGGAGTGAACCTCAAATTTCATGCTACCTCGATAACCAAGAGTACTATTCAACATTGCCACAATCAAGCTCTCAGGCACAATGGATATCACGCATTAAATGCTATCTCTAAACAGGTTATTCAAAGTAACCGTTGAAGAAATACAGTGAAGAAGAAGGTCACTATAAATAGAAGACCTCAAGTTTTGAAGAATAACTTTTGCCAATCGATAATCACTCATTCTAATATTCTTTCAATAGCAAGAGTCTGTATTCTTTAGTTTGAATATTGTTGTAATATTCAACTGATCTTAAACTGTCATATTCTCACACATAGTGAGTTAAGAAGATTAAACATTATATCTCTTTGTTAGAGTTAGAGCCTGAAGATGCTTGGTAAGAAAGTAATACTTGTAGCCTGGAGAGGCGTTGAATACTTGGTTGTAATCTATTTGGAAAATAGTGGATAAATCCTTCAAGTCGAAGGGACTTGACGTAGCTATTGGTTGGAAGAGAGTGAACCATGATAAAATCTCTTGTGTGAATCTTCAATCCTTAAACTATTCAGTTTTATTTGCTTATACTAACTGTTGGGTTTTGATATTGCTTTTGTTAAAGTCTTAAAAAAAAGGATCTTTTTCTTTGCGCTTGCTTCTGTTCATAATCTCCTTGAGTGCAAAAATTGTCTTAAAGGTTGTTTTCGAAAATTATAAACAAACACAATTCAACCCCCCCTTCTTGTGTTTGCCTGTGTCAACTTCAGTTGGTATCAGAGCTCGGCCTTGAAAGGGTTGAGCATCTAACAAGTGCTGAGGGAGTACGATCCAACAACCATGGATGCAGTAGGACAAGCTATCAACAGACCTCATCTCTTTGATGGTTCTGATTATGACTACTAGAAGAAGAGGATGATGGCCTTTTTGGATGCACAGAATGTAGATTTTTGGGAGCTGATTGAAACCGGCTACACTGAACCAAGAAATGAAGCTGGAGCCACTGTTCCTAGACCCCAATGGACTCAAGAGCAGAAAAACCAACATCAGCTGAATTTGAAGGCTAAGCACTATCTCATGTGTGCTATAACCAGATCTGAACATGACAAAGTTCATAGCTGCAATACTGCTAAAGAAATCTGGGATACTCTTGCCCTAGCTCATGAGGGTTCCTCACAAGTTAAATAATCCAAGATCAACATGCTGGTTCATTAGTATGAGCTGTTCAAGATGGGTGAACATGAAACAATAGACCAAATGTTTGGAAGATTCCAAACCATCACCAACAGTCTCAGATCTCTTGGAAAAATTTATGAAAATAGAGATCATGTCAGAAACATCCTGAGAAGTCTATCCAAGCAATGGAGACCCAAAGTAACTGCTATTCAGCAAGCCAAAAACCTGAATACACTATCTCTGGAAGAGCTTCTTGGATCTCTCAAGGTTCATGAACTTGAACTTAATGAAGAATAAAATTCCAGAAAAGTAAAATCTATTGCCCTAAAGGCAAAGAAAGCAAGTTCATCAAAAGTTCTCAAAGCTGCTGAGTCATCTGATGAGTCTGAATCTTTTGATGATAATGAAGGATCAGATGAGGATGAATTATCCTTTATCTCCAGGAAGATTCAACATATGTGGAGAAAGAAAGGTGGTTTCAGAAGGAAGCAACTCAATAAAAAGTTTTCCAAGGATAAGTCAGACTCTAAGGAAAAAGGTCCACCTTTGTGCGTTGAATGCAAGAAACCTGGTCATTTCAAAGCTGACTGTCCTGAGCTAAAGGATAAAAAGAAATTCTTCAAAAAGAAGAAAGGCTTAATGACTACATGGGAGGATCTTGATCTGTCTTCTTCAAATGAAGAAAATGAAGCAGAGGAAGAAGCAAATATTTGTCTCATGGTAGACACTGCTTCAGAAAGTGAATACACTGATGCTGGGGTAATGGACTCTGACCCGTCCACTCTTCAAAATGCTTTTGATGAATTGTTGCATGAGTCATCTATACTATCACGAGAATATAAGAGTTTCAAAAAGAAGTTTTCTAAACTGTCCAGAGAATATGATAGGGTCTGCACTGAGAAACAAAACCTCAAAAATGAAAGCGACGTACTAAAATTAGTGAATGTCAGTCTAGCTGACAAAGTGGTGTGTGAACCTGATGTCTCTTGTGAAGTTGCAAAACTAAAACAAGATGTAACATATCTAACTGATTCTCTATCAAAGCTTGTAGGTGGCTCAGATAAGCCTAGTCTCATTTTAAGGTACTCTAAGTCACTTTATGATAAATCTGGTCTTGGTTATGACAAAGAGAAGCAAGAAGCATCTCACAAAAAGTCAAAACTGATAAGGATGATCCTCCGTGATTCATTCTATCATGTATTTTATCTAGTTTATGTTTCTTATCTTCTACTGTTACGGTTATTCTTAGTTAGCTATTTTATCTTTAGTTATCTTCTGTTATGATCTAGTTCTTATCTTGTATCTTGCAACAACTATTTAATAAGATTTTCGGCCAATCTCATTTCATTGAGTTCAATTGGTCTCCCTTAAACTTCTATATGGTATCAGTATAGTCATTTGCTTTATTGCTTCTGTTTTCCACCCCAAGTTTCCAATGGCCTACACCCCACCACACACTCGCCCCTTTAATTCCTCTCCCAACACTCCCACTAATTCTCCTTACCCAGATCCAGCCACTCTAGACATCAGCAACTTTGTATCCTTGGACCTTACATCATCTAATTATCGTCTATGGAGGGCCCAAATGAAGAACCTGATTGAGAGCCAAGATCTTGGAGGATTCATTAGTGGTGAGACCCCTGCGCCTATTCCCCGAATTAGTGCCCCCAATGCCGCCAATGGCATGCGTCTGGATCAGCCCAATCCGGATTTTGAGCACTGGCGCAGAACTGATCGGCTTGTCCGTTCATGGTTAACAAGTCGTCTCACTGAGGAAACACTTAGCCTCGTCATTGACTTGGAAACTTCAAGGGAAGTATGGTTGACACTCCAAGACAATTTTGATCACACTTCAGTTGAACGTGAGTTTCTTCTCAAACAACAACTTGTTACTTTATGCAAGGAATCATCTCATTCCATTCATGATTACATTCGCCATTTTAAAAGTATTTGTGATGATCTTGCCTTAATTGGAAAACCTCTCTCTGATCATGATAAAGTATTTCATTTGTTACGTGGTCTTGGTCCTGATTACAACTCTTTCACTACCACTATGATGCGCCCTCCTCTTCCATCCTATCAGTCTCTACTTCCTCAACTTACCAATTATGATACCCGCACTAATTACATTCACAAATATAGTGCCACCCCAATTTTTTATGCAAAACGTGATTCTCGTTCACAAGCCAAACGCCAAGTCTCCTCCATATCACGTCCCAACCGCCAACAATTCAGTTCTAAAGGTCGTGGCCTTGCTCCCCATTCGGGATCCTCTCCATCTCAGCCCCGTTCATCCAACAAGTCCTCGGTTGTTTGCCAAATTTGTAAAGGACAAAACCATGAAGCTCTTGCTTGTCCACACCGGTATAATCATGCCTATCAGCCTGATTTTGTTTCTCCTGCTCTTGCTGCCTTAACTCTGAATGAAGTTGCTGATGCAAATGAATAGTTCCAGATTCCGGTGCTGGTGCACATATGACGAATGATGCAGGTATTCTTTCTAATATTCGCCCCTATTCTGGAAATAAGTTTGTGGCAGTAGGTAATGGCAATACTCTTGATATAACACACACTGGTGATGCTCTTGTTACACTTTCTACTGGTTCTACTCTGTGTCTTAAGGATGTTCTTGTTGTTCCTAATATTCAGAAGAATCTCTTATCTGTTAGTCAATTGACCACTGATTATCCATGTCTGTGTGAATTTTCTTCTGGTGATTTTATTATTAAGGACAAGATATCGGGGATGATTTTGACCAAGGGGAAGAGGACGGGGGATGTTTACTCTCTCACACCACCAATTAGTGCCCACTATTCTACCAGGTTTCAAAGTGCTGATGAACGACTTTGGCATGCTCGCCTCGGACACCTAAACATGCGTCTTGTTAGACTTCTGCACAATAAAGGGACTATTAAAGTCTCCAATAAGCAGTCTTTACCTTTTATTTGTGAAAGTTGTTCTCTAGCTAAGGCTTCTCAGTTGCCTTTTTTATCCGTTAATAAAAGGAGCATTTCTCCATTTGGGCTTGTACATTTTGACTTATGGGGTCTAGCTCCTATTGTTTCTAGACATGGTTTTCGATTTTATGCATGCATAGTTGATGATTTCACTCGTTTCACTTGGCTTATTCCACTTAAAGTCAAATCTGATTTTTTTGATCAGTTTCTACTGTTTGAAAAATTTGTGGCTCTCCAGTTTGAGGCTTCAATTAAATGTGTCCAATGTGATGGGGGAGGTGAATTTATCAATAACAAACTTCTGGCTCATCTTGCTTCTAATGGTACTCGCACTTAAATATCTTGCCCCAACACCCCACAGCAAAATGGGGTTGCTGAAAGAAAACATCATCATATTAGGGAACTTGGTCTTACAATGATTTTTGCTAGTAAGGTTCCTCTAATATATTGGCCAGAGGCTTTCTCCACTGCGGTTTATTTGATTAACAGATTACCTTCCTCGGTTCGTCATTTTCAAAGCCCGTATTCTCTTTTGCACGGTTCTCATCCGGATTATTCGTGTTTATGGGTTTTTGGCACGAGATGTTTCCCACTAATAAAGGCACAACAAACTAAATTTGACACCAAATATTTACCTTGTGTTTTTCTGGGATATTGTGAACGGTATAAAGGATATAAGTGCCTTTATCCAACTACTGGTAGAATATTTATTTTTCGCAGTGTTGTCTTTGATGAGCATTTTTTTCCTTATAAAGACCTTCAATCTCTCCATGCACCTACCCCACATGACTTGCATCAAATTACTACCTATATTGACCAATCCCACCCACTAAATTCCCCTTCTCTACGTCACCCTACAAGAAATGCCCATGACCCACAAGATACAAATATTTCAAATTTCACTCCCCAACAATCGTCCCCACCATTATCTGCCACATATCCTATCAATAATCCCACCTTATCCTCGAACTCTACCTATACTCCATTGTCCCCATCAAATTTGTCCCTATCTCAACAAACAACCCCACCAACCTCTCAAAGTCATTTATCTCATTCTACCTCCAATTCCTTATTCAATTCCAATACACCCTCTATTGTCTCACCACTTCAAGACCCTATTCCCAGTACCCTACCCACCCACTCTTCTTCCGCTGAATCACTTCCATCGCCACCCTCTACTTGTCATCCTCCTCTCAATACTCATCCTATGATAACACGTGCCAAAGATGGAATACACTGCCCTGTCCAACGCCTTTCTCTTAATTGTGCCCTTATTCCCAAAGAACCAAAAACCATAAAAACTGCCTTACGACATCCTGGTTGGAAGCGTGCTATGGAGGAAGAGCTTCAAGCTCTCATTGATTAGCAAACCTTTGAACTGGTTCCCCGTCAATCTCATATGAGAGTGCTTGGCACTAAATGGGTATGGAATACGAAACTTAAGTCTGATGGATCTCTAGATCGGCTTAAGGCTCGGTATGTTGCCAAAGGATTCAATCAAATTGCTGGACTTGATTTTCAAGAAACTTTTTCACCTGTCATCAAATATAGCACGGTTTGTTTGGTGCTATCTCTGGCCACTATGAAGAACTGGGTGATAAAGCAACTTGATGTTAAAAATGCATTCTTGCATGGCAAACTCCAGGACCCTGTGTATGTCTCTCAGCCTCCCGTATTTGAGGATCCTTCATTTCCCAATCATGTTTGGAAGTTGAACAAAGCCTTATATGGTCTTCTCCAAGCTCCTCGAACCTGGTTCAATAGGTTGAGCTCATTTCTCCTCCATATGGGGTTCAAGTGCAGTACTGCTGATCCTTTATTGTTCATTTATCATACTGATGATGTTATCATGGTGCTGTTACTTTATGTGGACGACATAATTTTAACTGGCAACTCAGATTCTACTTTATCAAGTTTCGTGGGTCAACTTAGTATAGAATTTGCTATCAAAGATCTGGGTCATTTACATTATTTTTTGGGTGTTGAGGTTTGCAAAACCGAATATGGTCTCTTCTTGAATCAGACCAAGTATGCACTAGCCATTCTTCAACGATCACAAATGCAGGACTCCAATGTTGTTGCCACCCCAATGGCTGTCAAGCATTTTGTCATGACTGATGCTATTTTCCATGATCCTCATCTCTACCGTAGTCTTGCTGGGGCTCTTCAATATCTCACTTTTACTCAACCAGATTTAGCTTATAGTGTGAATTATCTTTGTCAGTTCATCCATTCTCCATCACTTCATCATTTTAAGATGTTGAAGAGGGTTCTGCGATATGTCAAAGGCACAACTTCTTTGGGTATGCGCATTCATAAAACCTCTGATACAAATTTGTATGCCTTTGCTGATGCTGACTGGGCTGGTTGTCCGATTACTCGTCGTTCCACAACTGGATTTTGTACGTTCTTGGGCAGTAATTGTATCTCTTGGTTTGCAAAGAAACAACCTACTGTTGCTTGCTCGAGTGCCGTGGCAGAATATCATGCTATGGCTTCCGCTACTGCAGAAATTACCTGGATCACTTACTTACTTCGTGACCTTGGCATTCCTCTCCATGAGGCTCCTTCTCTATTTTGTGACAGTTTGAGTGCACTCCATCTCACAGCAAATCCAGTCTTTCATGCTCGCACAAAGCACATTCAACTGGACTACCATTTTGTTCGCGAGAAGGTTGCTCAAGGGACATTGGTGACTCGTTATGTTCCTTCCACCAATCAGCTGGCAGACCTGTTCACCAAAGCCCTCTCCAGAACCTCTTTCCTGACTCTACGGAACAAACTTGGACTTTGCTTAGCCCAACCAAGTTTGAAGGGGGGTGATAAGGATAATCCTCCGTGATTCATTCTATCATGTATTTTATCTAGTTTATGTTTCTTATCTTCTACTGTACCGGTTATTCTTAGTTAGCTATTTTATCTTTCGTTATCTTCTGTTATGATCTAGTTCTTATCTTGTATCTTGCAACAACTATTTAATAAGATTTTCGACCAATCTCATTTCACTGAGTTCAATTGGTCTCCCTTAAACTTCTGTAAAAATCACTTAAACAACATAGAGCTTCAAAAGTTCCAAATAAATATACTGAAGCTAAGTCTAGCTCATCCAACACCTTTTGTAAAGTGTATGGAAAAAGTGAGCATGTTACATCTAGATGCATACACAATAAACATGCTAAGCATACTCGTCCAGTGACAACTAACAAGAAAGGACCCAAGTCAGTTTGGGTACCTAAAGATAAGATAATACCTGTTGCAGATTTGCTTAACAACAGGAAGAAAACAGATGTCTTGGTACTTGGACAGTGGCTGCTCACGACACATGACGGGAGAAAGGTCTATGATCCAAAACCTTAAGCTCAAAGATGGTGGTTGAGACACCCCGTTGTGCCCCTTTGTGTCATTTAGTTTAAAACCTCATTATTTAATTACTTAATTGCACGCTTAACGTGAAAATTACGTAAAAATTGAAACTTAATTTCTTAAGCAAATAGATTCATATGGAACAGAATATGCAAACATAAATATATTACACATACTTAAAGCATCAGAGTTACCCAAACACTGTTTCAGGGCATCCCATCAATAGGATCCCGAACTGGTGCATAGTTATACAAAACATAAGTGGAAAGATAAAGCTTCACGACACAGACGCACTGGCCATAACTAACTAGACCCTAATCACCATGGGTCACAGCTTGTCCTCCGGTATCCGGTTCGTAGGGAGTTCCATCCAACTCATCCTCGTTACGTTTGTAACAACCTGATTTTCATTATATTGTTTAATCGATTAAAATATAAGTAATTATATTTTAATATGAAATTAGAAAATATTTTGTTTAATAAAATAAAATCATATTCCTAATCCACCTTATCATATGAAGTCACAGTAAAATTTTCGGTTGAAAATTCAGACGAAAGTCGGTCTGCGTTTTCACTGCCAGTATAAGTTTACTGAGCAGAAAACCTAATTTTGACCCTTGAACGTTTAATGTTTTTATCATGTTTCCTTCAACTTTGGTTATTTTGAAAATTTTCGTTCAAAAATAAAATAAAATAAAATATTTTATTCGGGTGAAACCTTCAGAAAATATGATCGGATGTGCAACCGGTTACGTATTTAAGCAGTTAAATGAACCCTAAAGGATGAGAGAAGGCTTGATGGAATGCCTAATTAAATGCTTATGACACACTTTAAAGTGATCATGATTACTTTTTCAAATTATAATCTATTTTATTCCAAAAACCCATTAAACCTTCCTTAAATGATCCAAACAATGCCCTAAACCAAAACTTCCTCTCCAAGCCTTGCTCCGTCTCCTCTAGGCCGTGCACCCCTCCCCCTTCCTCTATAAATACCACTCTTCATCCTCACTTCATCACTTTCCTTCCTTCTACTCCATTAAAACTCTTAAGCTTTCATATTTTTCTTAACTTCAAGCTTCCAAAGCTCTAGTTTTTCTTCTTCTTTTCACTAAGTGTTCTTCACCAAAGTTGTTCCTCTTGCTTAGGGTAATACTCTCATGTATTCTTTTCTTTAAAAACTTCATCTTTTTCTAAATTTTCTTCTTTATGTCATATATGAGCTTTTATCTTCGAAAATCTCTCAAAAATGGTAGAAAACTCCTTTTGTGTTGAAACCAAATTCTATGGTCTTGTATTTACTTGTAGTTTAACATACTAAGAGGTTGTATAAATCAAAAATCTCCATCCTCTATTTCTTGAGGAGGCCGAATCTACTCATGATGGCCTAGGGAGTGTTTTGTTTCAACTTCTTTTACATGATCATGTGTTAGTTTTTTTTAAGTGTTCCTTGATCATTGAATCCATAAATCTTGGAAGGTTTTGATAGCTTGTTTTCCCATGATGGCCAAAAACTATGTATTAATGGCCTAGCATACTATGTTTCAACTTATCCAAGTGTGATCATGAACTTAGAGCCCTAATACATTGTGATGCTTTACTTTATTCTTTCTTCATTTATTTATTGTGCTTTCTTTACGGCTTTCCTTACCCGTGCTTATTTATTTTTATGTCATTATGTTTCTGTTCATGTCATTTACTTCCATGTTCTTTATATTCATGTCTTTTATTTTATTTCATTTATATTTATGCCATTTACTTTATGTCATTTACATTATGTCATTTACTTTTATGTCATTTATGTTGATGTCATTTATGATTCATTTACTTATGTCATTATGCTTTAATTACTTATAGGCTTATGTTGTTCTTACTTTATGTGCTTATGAGCTTTGTTATTTAAAGTCCTATGTTGCTTCCAAGATGATCATAGACTTGAGCTCCATAAGTTATTGGATGCTAAAAGGTCTAAGAGATTGGAAAATTTAAAGATTTCTATCATGAAAACTGACACGCTGTCGCGCACGTGTCAAAAAGAAGAGCGGTTTGTAAAAATATGTAGTTAGGGTGCGACAACTCGAGTATTGTCTCACAAGGACTCTTGGGTTGTTGTTAACAGAAAAAGCCAGATTAGGGGGGGGGGGGGGGGTTGGATTTGAAATTAAATAAAGAAAACAGTTAAGAAAATAATGCAAATAGGTGACTGTCAATAATTGAAACAACTAATCTACTGCTCTCGGTTTCCCACTATCATTGGTTCATACAAATCCAAGCCCTAAGCGGATTCTAATCTCTTTTCGATTGTAACATCAATTAACAAGCGAAACCGACGCTACGAGACTTATGTTCCTAATTCCCGAATTAAGCAAACGGGGTGAAGCCCTCGTGAATTAAGCAAACACGAATGAACACACGCGAATTAAGCAAACGCGATTAAGTATAGGAACACACAATCATCGAAATAAATCAATACTAATCCTATACAATTATGAATTAAGCAAACAGAAACATATAGAGCAATATTGAAAGGGAATAGCAAGTCAAATAGGAATTACAGAACCTCAAATGGCAATGCAAACCGATTACAGCAGATCAGCCCAAGGGAGTTAGTTCTCCATTACAACTATATCAAAAACCTGATTCGCATCCATCTATTCTAAAAGGAAAAGAAGAGCATAAAAAAGATGATCCTTCGTTTCTGCCCTAAACAGCAATTTATAAGCCCAGGATCTGCGTGCGCTCACGAGGCGAGAAGCCTCTCGTGACGCGAATATTAATTGTGGCGCGAGTTCAAATTGGGTTCTCGCGAGGCGAGACAGTGATTTGCGGGGCGAGGCTTCAAATTCCAATCTGTCACAACCGTGACCTTCATCACGGCTAAGCCGTGATGGTCTCTGTCCTTCAGGGTCTTCTCATCATGCCCGTGATGGGAATCACGGGCTGATCATGATGCTTTATGACTTCCAGGCTTGCGAGGCGAGACATGGTTCGCGTGGCGAGACAGAGAGGATGGCATTTTTGGCACAGCAAGGCTTCAGGCTCGCGAGGCGAATAATCCCAGAATTGCTTCTCTTTATTAACCTGAAAACAAGAAATAGCAGTAAGTGCTTTATTTGACTCTAAATCACCTAAATTACCCTAAAACTACTTTAGAGACTCAAAATGTTGCTTGAAGACAATCAAGTCTAATTTGGGCGAAAACGAGATTAAACTCGAATAAAACCATGGTCTTTACTAGTCAAAAACTAGTCGAGCCAGAGGCTGATCAAAAACCCAAGGATGGCCGAATCTTAAAGGTTATGGACCTAGGGTGTTTCGTTTTTGATTTTCCAAAGTGATCATGGTTTTGAGCTCCTTACTATTAATGGATGCTAAACCTAAGAGATTGGAAAGTTTAAATGTTCCTAGCCTATCTTATTGGTCAAGGTCGAATCTCCATCAAGTGTAACATGGTGGGATTTTTGTTCAACTTTGTTTAAAGTAATCTTCTTTTAAACTCCTAGCACTTAAGGATGATAAATCCCTAAGTTGCAAGTGTTTTGGAAACTTCTATCACTTAAGGATCATAAATCCAAGAGTCGCATAAATTTCGGAAACCCCTAATCCTAGTTTATTGTATGAACCGAACCTATACCTTGTGGTTAGTGTTCTTTGATTGAGTTTTAACTCATGATTTCATGTTTTGTAACCTTAGACTTCCATCTCGGAGGAAACGAGGACGTTCATGGTATACCTCTTCGAGTATCTAATCTCCTTACCTTCACAGAAGGTGGAGTTGATACTTTGTGGTGTGACGACGAGGAGCTTCGAGTTCGGGAGTTCGATGATAACCCAGGTGGGGGAAAGAATCAACCTATCGTCGGAATCAATAAGTAGTAAATTATGTAGTAATTATGTAGGGCGACCTAAACCCTACTAGAAGTCGAATAATCGACAAGACCAGAATCGCTTTAAATTGCTTTTATAAAACATCCGTGGTGATTCAGGGATTGTAGGTTGATCGACATTAGGTTGATGTTTATACTGTTGATGGTTGATTTGAGTTTTATTACCTTTATTGAACTGATTTAGTGCTATGTTGATGTTTTGAAATATCTTTGATTGACTTGATGTTATGCATGATCTGTGTGGTATTTACTTTATGCTTAGTGGATTAAGCGAAGATATATATGTGGTCTAAGAGATGAGTTGTGTTGGGCGTGAGGATCATGATGATTTTTAGAGGTGCCTAACCTACACGAAATATGTTAAAGAGGTGTTGTGACATAGAGCATGTGTTGAGGTCTTGATGAGAGGTTAAGGCACTAGGTTATGACCATAGGAGTCTCCGAGGTTCATAAATTTTGTTGTTTCTATAACCGTATGTGGGACACATGCAAGACCCGAAGTCCTTGTGGGACCGTCCAAAGGGTAAACTTAACTTATGCAGCTACCAGTGTCATTACTTTGCATGAGCACCTCTGGGAGTGGATGAGGTGTGCACCGGGATCATCGTGCAGCTTATTACCATGGTGAAGGTGTGCACCGGGATAATCATGCAGCTATAGTGTCATTGCTTTGAATGAGCATTCTCACCATGACCAAGGATGTGCACCGGGAATGGGATGTGTCACTTGGACGACTGACCAATAACCATAACTATGATAGGGAAACCATAGCCATTTTCAGTATCAAGTTTTAGTTGTAGGAGTGAGGGTAGGATGGATATAAGAATTTTATGGAAGATGGATGACTTGACTGATGTTGTGTCTATGATAATTACTGTATAATTTACTATGACTCTTTTCCGCTTTTGATGATAGAACTGTTTCTTATCCCTTGGATATTTCTGTATGTTGTATTTTGTCTCCTTGTGGAACTATACGAGAAGACCCTGTGGATGGACGTAACCAGGAGGAGTTGGATGGAACTCCCTACGAACCAGATGCCGGAGGACGAGCTGTGATCCATGGTGATTAGGGTCTAGTTAGTTATGGCCAGTGCGTCTGTGTCGTGAAGCTTTATCTTTCCGCTTATGTTTTGTATAACTATGCACCAGTTCGGCATCCTATTGATGGGATGCCCTGAAACAGTGTTTGGATAACTCTGATGCTTTAAGTATGTGTAATATATTTATGTTTGCATATTCTGTTCTATATGAATCTATTTGATTAAGAAATTAAGTTTCAATTTTTACGTAATTTTCACGTTAAGCGTGCGATTTAGTAATTAAATAATGAGGTTTTAAACTAAACGACACAAAGTGGCACAACGGGGTGTCTCATTTGGTATCAGAGCAGTTTGATTATGATCGGACTGCTAAAAGTTAGGGTGTTATTACTGGCCGTGTCTAATTGAATACACATCGGATTAAGACTATGGTTAGAAGTGGGGTAGAGTGTCCAAACCTAATACAAAAGTTAATATTAGTATGGCATATGGTATTTATATACTTGCTTATGTAGTATTATATGTCATACTAATTAGAGCGGATGATTTCTTTCACCAGAATGATGGCACGTGGAAGAGGGCGTCCAACTAACAGTGGAGAAAGGACTCCAAAAAGGGTCATTGGAGCAGTCAATGACAATGCTGACATTGGAGGAGGATCATCTTCGACTCCCAACACCATGGAGACAATAGCTGCTGCTATGCTATTGCAAAACCAGCAAAATGCTGAGATACTGCAAATGAAAAAAGAGCAGCTAGAGATCAAGAACCAGAGGAGGGCAGTAGCAGCTGAGAAAGCCGGATTGGAAACCTTTATGAATGGAAAGCCACCTAAATTCAGAGGAGAATACGATCCAGAGAAGGCATAATGGTGGATGCAGGAGATTGAGAAGATATTCGATACTATGTGCTGCTAAGAGGATAGAAATGTGACTTATGCCGCCTTTATGTTGACTGAGGGGTCAGAATTCTGGTGGAAGGGCAAGAGAAGGTTATTGGAGGCTGAAGGTAGTGTAGTTACTTGGAAATTATTCACCGATTGCTTCTTCGAGAAGTATTTTCCGCGTATAGTTAGACGCGAGAAGGGAAAGGAATTCACAAACCTCAAGCAAGGCAATATGTCTGTTGGTGAGTATGCATCGAGGTTTGAGGCGCTGATCAAGTTTTCAGAATACTATCAGAGGTTTCCGAATGAAAACTGGCAATGTAGAAGATTCGAGGAAGGGCTCAGAGATGAGCTGCAGAGGGCTGTAGTGTCTCTTGATATACAGTACTTCCCAGAGCTAGTCGAGAGGTGCAGTGCCATCGAAAGCATAGATCTGAGGATAGCTAATGAGCAGAAACAAATGAGGATTGGAGGCCCTAACCGATCAATTTTCCAGAGGCGCGGGGGAAGTGGTTTCCAGTGGAGACAGAAACCATATGTTAGACCTGGGCAGAAATAGGGACCAGCACCAACGACTAGAACTGGTCAGCAATCGCAAAGTGTAGTTTACTTCAGATGTGGGGGACCACATTATGCAAACAACTGTTCAAGTGGACCCAACTGTTTCAACTGTGGGAAATCAGGTCACATGGCAAGAGACTGCAGACAGAAGGTTATACAACAACTAGCAGCTACGGGAAAAGGTTACGGAGATAATAGAGGTGGAGCTGGAAGAGGTGTCCCAACAACTAGATCCCAAGCCACGGGAAGGGTGTTTACCGTGAAGGGAGCTGAATCCTCCCAATCTGCTGAACTCATACAAGGTATGTGTCTGATAGCTGGTAGAATCTCTAACGTATTGTTTGACTCAGGCGCTACTCATTCTTTTATCTCGCATGATTGTAAGGATCATTTGAACTTAACTGTCTCCAAATTGCCTTATACCCTTACGGTATCTACTCCAACTAGTAATCCTTTGATTACCATATCTGTTTGCTTAAAGTGTCCTATAGTGATTGAAAATCAAACTTTTGTTGTAGACCTCATCTGTTTGCCTATGCAACAGATAGATGTTATCCTTGGCATGGATTGGCTTTCGGCTAACCATGTAATGCTAGATTGTTCTAGTAAGACCTTATCATTTCTTGAACCTTCTAATATAGTGTCTGCCAATGAAGGAGTACCTATGAGGAGTAACAACTCTCAGGAATTTGTGAGGCTTTGTGCAATGGAGGCTAATGAGATCCCCAGCATAGATTCTATACCTATCGTGAGAGAGTTTCCTGAAGTTTTCCCTCCAGACGTTCCAGGTTTGCCACCGGAAGAGAGGTGGATTTCACTATAGATCTAGTACCAGGGACAGGGCCTATATCTATAGCACCTTGTCGGATGTCACCAATTGAGTTGGCTGAGTTGAAGGAACAATTGGACGATATGATGGGGAAAAAGTTCATCAGACCGAGTGTTTCGCCTTGGGGGGGCACCGATGTTGTTCGTTAAGAAAAAGGATGGAAGTGCGAGGTTGTGCACAGATTACAGACAGTTGAATAAGGTGACACTTAAGAACAAGTATCCGTTGCCTCGGATCGATGGCCTGATGGATCAGTTGAAGGGAGCAGCAATATTCTCGAAGTTTGATTTAAGATCTGGGTATCATCAGATCAGGGTAAGGAAGGAAGATATACCCAAGACGGCTTTTAGGACGAGGTATGGGCACTATGAGTATTTAGTCATGCCTTTCGGTGTAACTAATGCGCCAGCCGTGTTCATGGATTACATGAATCGAATTTTTAGACCATTCCTCGATAAGTTTGTTGTTGTATTTATCGACAATATTCTTCTCTATTCTCGTACGTGGGAAGAGCATGAGGAACATTTGAGTTTGGTATTGCGAGTCTTAAAGGATAGGCAACTTTATGCCAAACTTTGGAAGTGTGAGTTTTGGCTGGAAGAAGTGAAATTCCTAGGGCACATGATTAATAAAGAAGGAATAGCCGTAGATCTAGCTAAGGTTGAGGCAGTTCTTAAATGGGAACGACCTAAGTCAGTGAGTGAAGTACGAAGTTTCTTAGGACTTGCTGGATATTATCGGAGGTTCATAGAGGGATTCTCTAGGATTGCGTTGTCCATGACGCAGTTAACGAGAAAGGATACAATTTTTGTATGGACGGACAAGTGCAAGCAGAGTTTTCAAAAGTTGAAGGAAATGTTGACTACATCACCTGTGTTGATCTTACTAGACCCTCTAGGACAGTTGGATGTATACTGTGATGCGTCATACCAAGGTTTAGGTTGTGTTCTGATGCAAGAGGGAAAAGTTATCACTATTGCTTCCTGACAAGTGAGGATTCGTGAGAGGAATTATCCGACTCATGATTTGGAGTTAGCAGCAATAGTGTTGGCTTTAAAGATATGGTGACACTTTTTGTATGGAGCAAGGTTTAATGTTTTCAGTGACCATAAGAGCCTGAAGTACCTATTTGATCAAAAGGAATTGAATATGAGGCAGCGGAGGTGGATGGAGTTCATAAAAGATTGCGATTTTGAGTTATTGTAGCACCCTGGTAAGGCCAATGTGGTAGCAGATGCCTTAAGTAGGAAGTCCTTGCATGTATCACTAGTGGAAAATATACATTAGATGGTAAAGGTTTACGTCAGTTAACCAAAACCTAGACGTTAAAAAGGGGGCGGTGGCAGTTTTGTAAATACCAGACTTCATTAATTCAATTTTAACGTCAATTGTTTTAATGACTGACGTTAAAAGTGAAGTGACTGACTTTTAATGTCAGTTCAATAAACAACTGACGTTAACAGTGAACATTTTAATGTTAGTTCTTTGTCGAACTGACGTTAAAAGTGAGTCACTTCACTTTTAACGTCAGTCCTTACTTCAACAGACGTTAAAGGTTATTTTAATAATTTTTTATCTAGTATACGTACCCTTCCGCATTGCCTTCCTCAAAGTTCCAGTTTCACATGAATTGCTATGATGTTTTGTGTTTCTGTTTTGAAAACTAAAATATATGTGCGAAGTATAAGTTGAATCAATAACCCAAACCGGATCTCATTCATGAAGTGTAATACAGACTGATATAGAATATTTAAAGGGTTTAAAATCCTATAAAAAGTTACATTGAAAGGGTTTAAAATCCTAAACATTAAAGCTACATCCCATCAGAGAGTTTTATGAAATATGCCAAAGGGAAAACTATACTCCGAAGACCTCAGAAAACTGGGGGGCATGAGAGAGTTCAAGAGAGGCAAAAACAGGTGCACTAGATCTGTTTCAAGCAAAGGCAGTGGTTCCAGAGACTTCCATGACGGTCACTTGCTGCCAAAGCTGAGGTTTTGGAACTGTGACGCCCGAGCACCTGATTTGCCCTCCAGCAGCTGATTCTCCGGAAGGATGATAAGGTGAACAACTCACATAATGTGGTTTACACAAACTTATCACCCATGTAATGTGATTTACACAAACTCAGAAGTTGTTTGACCATTAAGACAAAGATCTTTGAGTCTAGGAATAGGAAGAAAGAGTGATGAAGTTAATCTCCATGGCAGAGCCATATTGTGAAGCCGAAAATTAAAAGGATGGAAGGAAGCTATTTATAGGAGCAGGGGATGAAGTTACTAAGCTATTCTTATTTTCTTGAAAACTTATCTATAAACTTAATGCTCATTAAGAGGATTAAGTTACAAGGTGCATGGGTAAGTAGCACAGTAGTCAAAGGAATGAATGTTTTTGCAGATATCTATACACTTTTAACGTCAGTTGTTTAAAAAAACTGACGTTAAAAGTGTTTTTAAAATAAAAATATTTATTGTTAACGTCAGTTTTTTATACAACTGACGTTAAAAGTTTGATTTTTACTTCAGTTAAATAAATAGCTGACATAAATAATCCTATATATTATAAACTTGAAGAATGAATATTGGAAATAATGTAATTAATATACGGGAACTTGGCAGTCATAAATTAAGTTGACGTTAAAAATGAGGTGGTGGCAGTTTGTAAATATTAAATCACTATTTGCGTCAGTTCTATAAATAACTGACGTAAATAATTATGAAACTCATTTCATTGGTTGTCATGTCCCTGTTGTCCCTCTTAACGCAGATCACTCCATATAGTACTGCAGTTTATTTATAAACCTTTTTTTATACAAGTTTATTTTTAATTTTTATTAATTAGCTTGATTTAGTAAACAAATTCTTGTGCAAATTAAAATAAATAAACACTTAACATAAAACAAGTTATATGTATAATCAAATCGTATGTCATTGAAGCGATTCATAAGTTAAAATTACATGATTAAAAGATAAAAAATTTCTGCAACATAGCCCTAAAATATAAAAAAGTTTCTGCATCAACATCATTTTCTTCTCAGTCCTGTCATCAGAAACTCCAATGGATGCATCACCTCCCTCACTTGAATTCCATGATGCAAAGTAAATCCTCAGTCACTAGCAGCGAAAGCAAAGTGAAATGGATCTTTGCATCTTTCTTCTTCACTGGAATTCCTTGATGCATCGTCTTGAATCCACAGTCACTTGCTTCCAAAGCAAAGTGAAAGGGATGGCGGGGATGAAATAAAGTGAGAGAATCACATTACGTGATTCACCCAACCTTACCATCCATGTAATGTGATTTACACAACCTCAGAAATTGTTTGACCATTAAGACAAAGATCTTTGAGTCTAGGCATAGGAAGAAAGAGTGATGAAGTTAATCTCCATGGCAGAGCCATATTGTGAAGCAGAAAAAATTAAAAGGATGGAAGGAAGCTATTTATAGGAGCAGTGGATGAAGTTACTAAGCTATTCTGATTTTCTCGAAAACTTATCTATAAACTTAATGCTTATTAAGAGGATTAGGTACAAGGTGAATGGGTAAGTAGCACAGTAGTCAAAGGAATGAATGTTTTTGCAGAAACTAATAAAATTTTAACGTCCGTTGTGTAATACAACTGACGTAAGAAGTGTGAGTGTTTTTAACGTCGGTTTCTTAATACAACTGACGTTAAATATATGACCTTTAACGTCAGTTTTTACTAACAACTGACGTAATAAGTCTGAGTTTTTTTAACGTCGGTTTCTTAAGACAACTGACGTTAAATATATGACCTTTAACGTCAGGTTTTACTAACAACTGACGTAAAATGTTGTTTTATTTTAATTATAACGTTTACACCCGCGTGCCTTCTGCACTTCTCTGTACGTCTCTTTTCTCTTTTCATCACGCTCAACCCTCACTCTCAACCCTCACTCTCGCTCTCACTCTGCCCTAATCGCGAGCTCATCTCCACCGCAACCACCGCGAGGGCTTCTTCGTCACCACCGTGAGGTACACTCTTAACCCCTAACTCTGTCTTTCCCGTTCATTCTTTGCAATAACTTGACATCTCTCTTTCCCCTTCCCGCGCACTAACTCTCCTTGTCCCTCTGCTCTCAGTAACCACATCGAACGTTGACCACCACTCGAGCTTCCTCCCCACCACCACGCGAGCGCCTATTTCTGGTGAGTCTTTAGGGCACAGTTTTTTATTTTTGGTTTTGAGTGCATGCATGTTGCTCTGCTGGTTGAAACTGTAGTCTCAGTAGTTAAAACTTGAAACTGTGAGTTTGAGTTGTTTGGAATGTCTCTATTTTTGGTTTTGAGTGTATGTTGAAACTGTAGTCTCAGTAGTTGTAACTTTAAACCGTGAGTTTGAGTTGTTTGGAATGTCTCTATTTTTGGTTTTGAGTGCATGTTGCTCTGCTGGTTGATCTGTCACGACCGTGATGCTCATCACGGCTAGGCCGTGATCAGTTCTGCCTATGAGGTTCTGGTTCAGTTGTCATGTTACGGCCGTGATGGACATCACGGCCAGGCCATGACCAGTGCTTGGCAATCTTCAAAAACTATAGTTTTCAATCTCCCGTATTGTCCTTATATTGGATATATAGATGTTTTGTATATCTACAGGACCTATCTAGTTATTTTTATTTATACTTGTGTATTTATTTTGAGTTATAACCTATGTTAATACATATATATTGTTTCTGAACATGCATACATATGGATCAGTCGGATAGCCCACATGCACGGGAGGACACTGTGGGGGTTTCGCAGGACCCGATCACGCCTACGCCTGATTCTAGTGTAACTTTACATGTTATATACTATCTTTAGTCCTTCTTTTTAATGTAAGTTTATAATGTTACAACCCTCTATTTTATCATTTTTTTTGTCCATACAGACATCACAGGCTCATAGGAAACGGGGTAGAGGAGCCACCTCGTTGAAGAAACTAGAGAAGGACAGGCAAAGCGGACAGAAGCTTGAGGTGTCCTTCGATGCTAATCTAAATTCCCAGGGACCCCGTGCTAAAGAATTTAATAAGTGGGTGTTTCTACAAGCGAAGCAGCACGTAAGCATCAACTACAACCACTGGAATGATGTTCCACAGAATGTTAAGGATCATATTTGGGAGGCTATCACGGTATTTTACCTTTACATTCATTTGATTTACATTATTAGATAATTATCCGAGTTATAATCCATCCAGTTGTTATGTATTTAATGTGTAGGTAGCTTGGACTGTGCCAAATGACGAGGATCATCGTCATAAATGTATGAAAATGGCATCAAAGCGTTGGAATGGGTTCAAGCATGATCTTACCAGGTACTATGTATCTGGGAAGAAGAGGCTTGATAAAATGTTCTCGGATTATCCCTGGATTGATCAGGATACTTGGGATATGTTTGCCAGGAGTCGACAGGATGGAGAATTTCAGGTTGGTTGATTAAGTTAATTTTGTATGCTTATTATAGATCATTTAAATGTATTTAATTATGTGTTTTTGTTTGAATAGGCTAAGTCAAATAAGGGTCGGCAGAATCAGGCGAAGAACGTCCAACGCCACACCATGTCTCAGGGTGGGTACCAGACTCGGATCGAGCAGATGATGGCGGATAGGCTGAGGGCGAAGCAGGAAGAGCACTCTGCTAGGATTGAAAGAGGAGAGGTGCCTGAGGTCACACCATCAAGTCCTCCGTCGGACATCGACCGCGAGAATGTCTGGTTAGCCGGCCGCATGACAAAGACGGGATCTTTTAAAGTTGATGCCACTCGCGAAGTGGCAGATAAGATTGTAAGTAAATAATTAACTTGATTTCAACTGATATTTGTATAGATATTTGCAACACTTTTCACTTGCACATTTTTTCATTGTAGATGGATCTTAAAGCACAATCCTCCCAGGGCGCATTCGTCCCTTCTGTACGGCAGGACGTCTTGATGACTGCTCTAGGCAAGAAAGACCATCCTGGTCGGGTTCTCGGTGTTCCTGGGAACGTGACCATCAAAGAATATTATGGCAGGTATGCTTCACGAAAGCGGGTGGTCAATGAAGCATCAATTTTGGCTGACATTACTCAACACCTCATGTCCAACCCAGCTATTACAACACATCTGATGCAAGGCTTAATATCCAACCCAGAATTCAAACAGGCGCTTGCCAGAGAGCTTTCCTCCGTCGGTACATCCCAGGACACCGCAGGGCATGCCAAACCTTCACATGTGAGCACAAAAGAGAGTTTTAGTAGGGCACATGTGGAGGACGATGAGTTGGCAGCTAGGGAGTGGGAGTTGGAAGTCCAGCGCCATGAGCATGAGTTGGAAATGAAAAGGCGTGAGCTTGAGTTGGACTCCAAACGACGTGAGATCGAAATGTTAACAAAGGTATTTATTCATTATTAATGTCCAAATTAGTCAAATAATTACTTTTGTTTTTTTTAATTATCAACAACTTATCTAATTTATTTTTCCTAAACTGAAGGCCAAGTCAACGTTGGTGTCGCTGTCACTTATCACTCGTTTGTTCTCACTTGATGAGGATTATGCGTTTGAGATTTTTGAATGTCAATTGGAGCACGATGGATGGGTGGCACACCCATATCAACGGATGATATTTACCTTCTGTGATGACGATCTCGGGAACGCCTGCAGAAATAACGTCTGGATGAACAGCAATGTTTTGAGTCTCTGGTGCACGTAAGTTAATTTTAAAATAATAACTTATTTATTTTTGGTATTTTTCCATTTAATAATTTATTTTAATTTAAATATATATATTATGTAATTAACATCCACACCTTTTCATATCTTAGGTATCTCCATCGTCTTCAGCTTGATAAGGGTGTTGCATCAGTTTACGGCTTCTTAGATCCGTCAGTCCTTCTGCCCCAATTCTTTGATGGCGATGGATTAAGTAAATACATAGGGAACTTGTTGGGAGACAATCTGAAAGAATTATATCTGGCTCCCTACTGTATGAAAAACCATTGGCAGTTGTTCGTACTTCACCCGTCTAGGCATACTGTCATATTCTTCTGCTCTCTCCACCAAGATCCGCCACTGAAGGTGGTGGAAGCTGTAAATAAGTAAGTAACTAATCTTAAATTTAATTTAAGTTTTAATTTCAGTTGTTTTTAGTTTATTACACACATGATATATGAATTTGTTAATTGATCGACATGATTATTTGTTTATGATAGCGTGCTGAAGGCGAGTAGCATAAGTTGCGCCAACGGGAGAAGTATGGCTTTTAAGGCTAAAGCAAATCCTGCATGGAACATCCTCAAGGTTTGGTAGTTTATTTATCAAATAATTAATATTATAATTACTAATTTATATGTATATTCAATTGACATTGAAATTAATTTTGTTGGAGAGGAAGTTTTGGTTTAGGGCATTGTTTGGATCATTTAAGGAAGGTTTAATGGGTTTTTGGAATAAAATATATTATAATTTGAAAAAGTAATCATGATCACTTTAAAGTGTGTCATAAGCATTTAATTAGGCATCCCATCAAGCCTTATCTCATCCTTTAGGGTTCCTTTAACTGCTTAAATACGTAACCGGTTGCACATCCGATCGTATTTTCTAAAGGTTTCACCCGAATAAAATATTTTATTTTATTTTATTTTTGAATGAAAATTTTCAAAATAACCAAAGTTGAAGGAAACATGATAAAACATTAACCGTCTCGTTCATGGGTCAAAATTAAGTTTTCTGCTCAGTAAACTTATCTTTGGCGGTGAAAACGCATCGACTTTACATGCGAATTTTCAACCGAAAATTTTACTGTGACTTCATATGATAAGGTGGATTAGGAATATGATTTTATTTTATTAAAAAAAATATTTTCTACTTTCATATTAAAATATAATTACTTATATTTTAATTGATTAAATGGTATAATGAAAATCAGGTTGTTACGTTACTACCCCTCTTAAAAGAAAATTCCGTCCTCGGAATTTACATACCTCAGAAAAGATGTGGATATTGTTGTTGCATATCCGCCTTGCGTTCCCAAGTTGCATCTCCAGTAGTTTCATCCCATATGACCTTAACCAAAGGAATCTGTCTACCACGAAGCTCCTTAATCCGTCTATCTGCAATCCTCACGGGTAAGGCCTCATGCTCTAGGTTCTCTTGCAGTTGTATCGACTAAGACTCAATAACATGAGATGGATTAGGATAGTACTTTCTCAACTGAGAAACATGAAAGACGTCATGAATGTTGGAAAGATTTGGTGGCAAGGCAATTTGGTAAGCTACTGGACCAATTCGTCGAAGAATCTGAAAAGGTCCCATGAAATGAGGAGTAAGTTTTCTAGATTTGATAGCTCTGCCAATTCCAGTTTTCCGAGTAACTCTCACGAATCCGTGATCACCTTCCTAGAATTCTAATGGTCTCTTCCTCTTGTCACTATAGCTCCTTTGCCTATCCTGTGCTTCCTTCATCTTTTCCCTTATCTTCCTGACTTGTTCCGTAGTCTGTTGTACCACATCCGGACCCAAAACTTGGTTCTCACCAGTCTCATACCAACATAATGGGGTCCTACACTTTCTACCGTACAAAGCCTCATACGGTGCGATTCCGATACTACTGTGGAAACCGTTGTTATAAGTAAATTCAATCAATGGTAAGAACTCATCCCAACTGCCAGTGTGTTCCAACACACAAGCTCTCAATAGATCCTCCAATGATTGAATTGTCCTCTCTGATTGCCCATCGGTTTGGGGATGATAGGCAGAACTCATTCTCAATTTCGTTCCCAAGGCATGTTGCAATTGTTTCCAAAATTGAGAGGTAAATCTAGGATCTCGATCTGAGACAATGCTTGATGGCACACCATGCAATCTAACCACTTCGCTGATGTAAATCTGGGTTAACTTTTCTAATTTATCACCTTCTCTAATAGGTAAGAAGTGAGCACACTTCGTCAACCTATCAATGATAACCTAAATCGCATCATGCTTCTTAGGAGTTCGTGGTAATCCGTCCACGAAATCCATAGCTATACTATCCCATTTCCATTATGGGATATCTAAAGATTGTAATAATCCTGCTGGTTTCTGATGTTCAATCTTCGCCTTTTAACACACCAAGCAAGATAAAACATACTCTGCTACTTCATTCTTCATTCTGGTCCACCAAAACATTTTCCTCAAATCTTGATACAACTTTGTGGATCCAGGATGAAAACTCAACTTACTCTTGTGTGCTTCTTCCAAAATCATCTTCCAAAGTTCTGCTTCCTCTGGCACACATATCCTATCCTTAAACCTTAACACACCATCTGATCCCCTAGTGAACTCAGAAACTTTACCCCCATCTATCCCCTTACTAATCTCCCGAAGGTATAGCTCCTGAACTTGCTTATCTTTAAGACCTTTCAAGAAATCACTACTAATAGTGACCATACTTAAGCAAACTTTATCTTTTCGTAATTCCATTCCTAAGCTCAGATCTATGAATTGTTCAAGCAATTCTAACTCCTTAACCATCATTGCATATACATGCAAGGACTTCCTACTTAAGGCATCTGCTACCACATTGGCCTTACGAGGGTGGTACAATAACTCAAAACCATCCACCTCCGCTGCCTCATATTCAATTCCTTTTGATCGAATAGGTACTTCAGGCTCTTATGGTCACTGAAAACATTAAACCTTGCTCCATACAAAAAGTGTCGCCATATCTTTCATGCGAACACTATTGCTGCTAACTCCAAATCATGAGTCGGATAATTCCTCTCATGAATCCTCAACTGTCGGGAAGCATAAGCGACAACTCTTCCCTCTTGCATTAGAACACAACCTAAACCTTGGTATGACGCATCACAGTATACAACAAACTGTCCTAGAGGGTCTGGTAAGATCAACACAGGTGATGTAGTCAACCTTTCCTTCAACTTTTGAAAACTCTGCTCACACTTGTCCGTCCATACAAAAGTTGTATCCTTTCTCGTTAACTGCGTCATGGACAACGCAATCTTAGAGAATCCCTCTATGAACCTCCGATAATATCCAGGAAGTCCTAAGAAACTCCGTACTTCACTCATTGACTTAGGTCGTTCCCATTTAAGAACTGCCTCAACCTTAACTGGATCTACGGCTATTCCTTCTTTATTAATCACGTGCCATAGGAATTGCACTTCTTCCAGCCAAAACTCACACTTGAAAAGTTTGGCATAAAGTTGCCTATCCTTTAAGACTCGAAATACCAAACTCAAATGTTCCTCATGCTCTTCCCACGTGCCATGATTCTGGTGAAAGAAATCATCCGCTCTAATTAGTATGACATATAATACTACATAAGCAAGTATATAAATACCATATGCCATACTAATATTAACTTTTGTATTAGGTTTGGACACTCTACCCCACTTCTAAACATAGTCTAAATCCGATGTGGATTCAACTAGACACAGCCAGTAACAACACCCTAACTTTTAGCAGTCCGATTAGAATCAAACTGCTCTGATACCAAATGAGACACCCCGTTGTGCCCCTTTGTGTCATTTAGTTTAAAACCTCATTATTTAATTACTTAATCGCACGCTTAACCTGAAAATTACGTAAAAATTGAAACTTAATTTCTTAAGCAAATAGATTCATATAGAACAGAATATGCAAACATAAATATATTACACATACTTAAAGCATCAGAGTTATCCAAACACTGTTTCAGGGCATCCCATCAATAGGATCCCGAACTGGTGCATAGTTATACAAAACATAAGCGGAAAGATAAAGCTTCACGACACAGACGCACTGGCCATAACTAACTAGACCCTAATCACCATGGGTCACAGCTCATCCCCCGGCATCCGGTTCGTAGGGAGTTCCATCCAACTCCTCCTGGTTACGTTCATCCATAGGGTCTTCTCGTACGGTTCCACAAGGAGACAAAATACAACATACAGAAATATACATGGAATAAGAAACAGTTCTATCATCAAAAGCGGAAAAGAGTCATAGTAAACTATACGGTAATTATCACAGACACAACATCAGTCAAGTCATCCATCTTCCATAAAATTCTTATATCCATCCTACCCTCACTCCTACAACCAAAACTTGATACTGAAAATGGCTATGGTTTCCCTATCATAGTTATGGTTATCGGTCAGTCGTCCAAGCGACACGTCCTATTCTCGGTGCACATCCTTAGTCATGGTGAGAATGCTCATGCAAAGCAATGACACTATAGCTGCGCATTAAACCCGGTGCACACCCCGGACCGTGGGTGCTCATGCAAAGCAATGACACTATAGCTGCACGATGATCCCGCTGCACACCTTCACCATGGTAAGAACGCTCACGCAAAGCGTGACACTACAGTTGCACGATGATCCCGGTGCACACCTCGTCCACTCCCAGAGGTGCTTATGCAAAGCAATGACACTCGTAGCTACACAAGTTAAGTTTACCCTTTGGACGGTCCCACAAGGACTTCGGGTCTTGTATATGTCCCACATACGGTAATAGAAACAACACAACTTATGAACCTCGCAGACTCCTATGGTCATAACCTAGTACCTTAACCTCTCATCAAGACCTCAACACATGCTCTATGTCACAACACCTTTTTAACATATTTCATGTAGGTTAGGCACCTCTAAAAATCATCATGATCCTCACGCCCAAAACAACTCATCTCTTAGACCACATATATATCTTCGCTTAATCCACTAAGCATAAAGCAAATACCACACAGATCATGCATAACATCAAGTCAATCAAAGATATTTCAAAACATCAACATAGCACTAAATCAGTTCAATAAAGGTAATAAAACTCAAATCAATCATCAACAGTATAAACATCAACCTAATATCGATCAACCTACAATCCCTGAATCACCATGGATGTTTTATAAAAGCAATTTAAAGCGATTCTGGTCTTGTCGATTATTCGACTTCTAGTAGGGTTTAGGTTGCCCTACTTAATTACTACATAATTTACTACCTATTGATTCCGACGATAGGTTGATTCTTTCCCCCATCTGGGTTATCACCGAACTCCCGAACTCGAAGCTCCTCATCGTCACACCACAAAGTATTCACTCCACCTACTGTTTGCTTAATTCACGAGGGCTTCACCCCGTTTGCTTAATTCGGGAATTAGGAACATAAGTCTCGTAGCGTCGGTTTCGCTTGTTAATTGATGTTACAATCGAAAAGAGATTAGAATCCGCTTAGGACTTGGATTTGTATGAACCAATGATAGTGGGAAACCGAGAGCAGTAGATTAGTTGTTTCAATTATTGACAATCACCTATTTGCATTATTTTCTTAACTGTTTTCTTTATTTAATTTCAAATCCAAACCCCCCCCCCCTAATCTGGCTTTTTCTATTAACAACAACCCAAGAGTCCTTGTGAGACGATACTCGAGTTGTCGCACCCTAACTACATATTTTTACAAACCGCTCTTCTTTTTGACGCGTGCGCGACAACGTGTCAGTTTTCATGATAGAAATCTTTAAATTTTCCAATCTCTTAGACCTTTTAGCATCCAATAACTTATGGAGCTCAAGTCTATGATCATCTTGGAAGCAACATAGGACTTTAAATAACAAAGCTCATAAGCACATAAAGTAAGAACAACATAAGCCTATAAGTAATTAAAGCATAATGACATAAGTAAATGAATCATAAATGACATAAACATAAATGACATAAAAGTAAATGACATAATGTAAATGACATAAAGTAAATGGCATAAATATAAATGACATAAAATAAAAAGACATGAATATAAAGAACATGGAAGTAAATGACATGAACAGAAACATAATGACATAAAAATAAATAAGCACAGGTAAGGAAAGCTGTAAAGAAAGCACAATAAATAAATGAAGCAAGAATAAAGTAAAGCATCACAATGTATTAGGGTTCTAAGTTCATGATCACACTTGGATAAGTTGAAACATAGTATGCTAGGCCATTAATACATAGTTTTTGGCCATCATGGGAAAACAAGCTATCAAAACCTTCCAAGATTTATGGATTCAATGATCAAGGAACACTTAAAAAAAACTAACACATGATCATGTAAAAGAAGTTGAAACAAAACACTCCCTAGGCCATCATGAGTAGATTCGGCCTCCTCAAGAAATAGAGGATGGAGATTTTTGATTTATACAACCTCTTAGTATGTTAAACTACAAGTAAATACAAGACCATAGAAATTGGTTTCAACTCAAAAGGAGTTTTCTACCATTTTTGAGAGAGTTTTGAAGATAAAAGCTCATATATGACATAAAGAAGAAACATTAGAAAAATATGAAGTTTTTAAAGAAAAGAATACATGAGAGTATTACCCTAAGCAAGACGAACAACTTTGGTGAAGAACACTTAGTGAAAAGAAGAAGAAAAACTAGAGCTTTGGAAGCTTGAAGTTAAGAAAAATATGAAAGCTTAAGAGTTTTAATGGAGTAGAAGGAAGGAAAGTGATGAAGTGAGGATGAAGAGTGGTATTTATAGAGGAAGGGGGAGGGGTGCACGGCCTAGAGGAGAGGGAGCAAGGCTTGGAGAGGAATTTTTGGTTTCGGGCATTGTTTGGATCATTTAAGGAAGGTTTAATGGGTTTTTGGAATAAAATAGATTATAATTTGAAAAAGTAATCATGATCACTTTAAAGTGTGTCATAAGAATTTAATTAGGCATCCCATCAAGCCTCCTCTCATCCTTTAGGGTTCCTTTAACTGCTTAAATACGTAACCGGTTGCACATCCGATCGTATTTTCTGAAGGTTTCACCCGAATAAAATATTTTATTTTATTTTATTTTTGTACGAATTTTCAAAATAACCAAAGTTGAAGGAAACATGATTAACACATTAACCATCTCTTTCAGGGTCAAAATTAGGTTTTCTGCTCGGTAAACTTATACTGGCAGTTAAAACGCAGACCGACTTTCGTCTGAATTTTCAACCGAAAATTTTACTGTGACTTCATATGATAAGGTGGATTAGGAATATGATTTTATTTTATTAAAAAAAATATTTTCTACTTTCATATTAAAATATAATTACTTATATTTTAATTGATTAAACAGTATAATGAAAATTAGGCTATTACAGTGGCTGGGTCACATTTGGAGGAAATCAGAAAGGAAAAATCGTTGGTATAGGTAAAATTGGTAAACATCCTTTTCCCTCCATTGATAATGTTCTTTTAGTAAATGGCTTGAAGCACAATCTACTGAGCATAAGTCAATTATGTGACAGTGGATATGCAGTGTCTTTTGATAAGAACATGTGTACTGTCAAGAAAGATGATGGATCACTTTTATTCATTACAAAAAGGTAAAACAATCTCTATAAGATTGACTTGGAGGACCTCTCAAATCAAAGTGTCTCATGTCTAGTGTCCATTGAAGATGAACGATGGATTTGGCACAAAAGGCTAGGTCATGCAAGCTTGAAATTAATTTCAAAGCTAAATAAGCATAACCTCGTGAGAGGACTACCAAACCTTAAGTTCAAATCTAATGCTCTCTGTGATGCATGTCAAAAGGGAAAACAAGTCAAAGGTTCTTTTGAATCTAAGAATGTTGTCAGTACCAATAGACCACTAGAGTTGCTATATCTTGATCTTTTTGGTCCAACAAGGACCGCCTCTGTCAGTGGTAAGAAATATTCTCATAGTAGACGACTACACTAGATGGATATGGGTTATGTTCCTAACTCACAAGGATGAGTCTTTTAAGGTCTTTTAAGGTCTTTTATGTATTCTGCAAACGTGTACAGAATGAAAAAGGCATGTGTATCACTTCAATCAGAAGTGACCATGGGGGAGAGTTTGAAAATGAACTATTTCATAAGTTATGTGAAGAAAGTGGTATCCTGCACAACTTCTTAATACCTAGAACACCACAGCAAAATGGTATGGTAGAGAGAAAGAGAAGATCTCTTCTAGAGATGGCTAGGACTATGCTCAATGACAACTCTGTCCCTAGACACTTCTGGGCTGAAGCTGTTAATACTACCTGCTACATTCAGAACAGAATATACATTAGACCTATCCTGAATAAGACTCCTTATGAAATGTGCAAAGGAAGAAAACCCAACATATCTTATTTTCACCCTTTTGGTTGTAAATGCTATATATTGAATACTAAAGATCAACTTAGTAAATTTGATGCTAAAACGGATAGTGGAATACTATTAGGATATTCTGAAACATCTAAAGGCTTTAGTTTATAATTCTAGGACTCTGATAGTGGAGGTAAGTATTCATGTCAAGTTTGATGACAAATAGCCTAATAAGAAATTATTAGAGCTAGATGAAGCTTTTGTAGATCTTGATCTAAGCATTTTAGGAGACTCACCTGAGCTAAAAGTTGATGATCAAGAAGATGACCCCACTCAACAACCGGAAACTTCCACTTCTCAAAATGGTACAGTTCAAAAATCTTGGTACTTCAAGAATTATCATCCACAAGATCAGATCATTGGAAACCCCAATGACAAGCTAAGAACCAGATAAACCTTCAGAGAACAAGACAATTCTGCACTAGTCTCTGAGTTGGAACCAAAGACAGTAGACGAGGCTCTAATAGATGATGGATGGATTCTAGCTATGCAAGAAGAACTCAACCAGTTTGAAAGAAGTGATGTCTGGACTCTGGTTCCACTGCCCAAAGACAAATCAGTGATTGGAACAAAGTGGCTTTACAGAAACAAACTTGATGAAAATGGTAAGGTAATCAGAAACAAAGCAAGACTTGTTGCTCAAGGCTTCTCTCAAGAATAAGTTATAGATTATACTGAAACTTTTGCACCTGTTGCTAGATTAGAAGCTATTAAAATTCTACTTTCATTTGCTGCACATCATAGTATTATGCTTTTTCAGATGGATGTTAAAAGTGCTTTTCTAAATGGCTTTATTAATGAAGAAGTCTATGTTATGCAACATCCAGGTTTTGAGTGTGAAACCCATCCTGAACAAGTATATAAGCTTAAGAAAGCTTTGTGCGGTCTCAAGCAAGCTCCTAGAGCTTGGTATGACAGTCTAAGTTCCTTTCTTATGGTAAATAGATTCAATAGAGAAAATGTTGACACAACTTTATTTAGAAAATTCATTAAGTCTAATTTCATAGTTGTACAGATATATGTTGATGATATTATTTTTGGTGGTACTAATGAGTCTCTATGCAAAGAATTCTCTAAGTTAATGCAAAAAGAGTTTGAAATGAGTATGATGTGAGAATTCAAATTCTTCCTTGGACTTCAAGTAAAACAAACCATGGACGAGGTGCTCATCCACTAAACTAAGTATACAAAAGAACTTCTGAAGAAGTTTAAGATGGATGATTGTAAACCAATGAATACTCCTATGCACCCCACTTCCACACTGAACAAAGATGATAAAGAGAAAAAGGTAGACCAAAAGGTATACAGAAGTATGATAGGATCTCTCTTATATCTTACTACGTCTAGGCCTGATATTATGTTCGGTGTCTGTTTATGTGCTCGATTTCAATATAATACTAGAGAATCTCACTTATCAGCAGTTAAGAGAATTTTTAGATATTTAAAAGGTACTACTAATCTTGGTTTGTGCTTTAAGAAAAATGAATATTACAGATTAGTTGGTTTCTGTGATGCTGACTATGCTGGAGATAGAATTGAAAGAAAAAGCACTAGTGGAGGATGCCACTTCCTTGGAGCTAATCTTGTCTCATGGTCAAGCAAAAGACAAAGTACCGTTGCTTTATCAACTGCTGAAGCTAAGTATATATCAGCTGCAAGTTGCTGCTCACAACTTCTCTGGATCAAACATCAATTGGAGGACTGCAATGTATTTGTAAGTAGTATTCCGCTCATGTGTGATAATACTGCTGCAATAAATCTATCTAAGAATCCAATTTTGCATTCTAGAGCTAAGCACATAGAGATTAAACATCATTTTATTAGGGATTATGTGCAAAAAGGTGTGATTGATATTCAATTTGTAGATATTGACCATCAATGTGCAGATATCTTTACTAAACCTCTTGCAGAGGACATGTTTATCTTTATTAGGAAGCATCTTAATATGATATGTGTGGATTAATTTAGGCGTCCATGCTCGAGAAAAAAAAATTGTTTTGTTAATCCTGCATCTATTATATATGCTCGTCTAATACATATTTGAAGTTGTGCATTTATTGCATATTGTATTGTACGTCCATATGATGCATCCACTGATACTGGTTATCGCGTCCATTGAATAGTTTCAGACGAGTTCACATCTGCCTGTGTTTAAGTATTTTTTATGTGTTAATAAATGCATTTATTTTGTCTCAAGACAAATTTATCCTTTATTCTCTTTGTTGAGTGAGTACTTCCATCAATCCCATCAAGACCTTTTTATGTTTCCAAGTTACCAATGCCATTTTATCATACTGACATGTCATGTCAAAAGTTTTTTTTTAAAAAAAACCTTTAATATTCGAAATTCCTTTAAAAGTAATCTTTTCCCTCTGAAAAAAACTTTAAGCTTCCATAACCTCTGGAGCTATCTCTCTGCTTTTAAACCCTAAGCCCTTTGATCACCTAAAATGGCTTCTTCTTCAACCTTTAACGTGGACAAACTCAACTTGGCTATAGAGCATCATTTCAACCTTGGAGTGCTGCAAGACTACAATCTAGACATAAGCAAATATGTCAATGCAGCCAGGTGGGGAGGGCTCTTCGCGGAGAAAGTCTCTGTCTTTCCTAACCTGATCAGGGATTTCTGGAGAAACGTCCAAGTGACTGATACTGATTTCTTCTCAACGGTGTTAAGAAAGAAGATTGTAATCTTGGAGAAGACTATTAATGATGCAATTTCCTGTGCTCAAGAGGGTTTAGTTTTCACTGAGTCATGAGAAGAGGACTTGGATGGCTCTGAGACTATTGAAGTCAGTCTCATGAAGGAAGATACAGTCATAACCCACACTTGGAAGGCTGTTGAAATGAAGGACATTGTTCGTATCCTTCATCAGCTTCTCAACAAGGTGGTTCTTCACAAGGTTGGGTCCAAAGACAACCTCTCCTCTCTGCACAAATTATGTCTCTGTTATCTTCTCACTGAATCAAAAATCAATCTTCCAAATATCCTGTATAGAAGATTTAGAGACACTATGATGAATAAGAAAAGACTCTCTGCACTTCCTTTCTGCCATCTTCTTTCCAAGATTTTCAAGACTCAAGGAATTCATGAGATTCTTGCTGCAAAGAATCCTGATGAGCAAGCTAGGATATTGACTGAAAAATCAATGTCGGCTGCATACTTTGGAAAAATGAATATAGTCAACATGAACCTCAGTACCTATATTGCTGCTGCAATGGCCAAGACTGAGGAGTTAATGAAGGCTAAAGAAGAGATGGTGGAACAAAACAATGCTGAAGTCCTAGGAGTTAAAAGGGTAACTAGGCAAAAGACCAGCTACAAGGAAGCCTGCTCCCAAGAGACCTGCAGATGGCATTGTTATCAGGGAACCTTCTGATGCCCCTGTTGTAAAGAAGCAAAGAAGAGTTATCTTATCTCACAATGAAGATGAGGAAGCTAATGAGGACATCATTCTTATCAGTTCAATTCTAAAGAAGCAGAAGACCTCTGTTGCTGCTGCTGAGGCCGTACCTGTTCCAACAATTGTTCCAACTAAACCAAGAAGGCAACCAGCAAGAAAAGCTAGATCAACTAAGACTTCTAAGGTAACCATCTCTGCTAGTGATCCTGTTCAAATAGCAGTAGATGCTCTACTGTCTAGTTTAGGAACTAGGATTGATGGTGTGCCTGTCTCCTCTCTAAATGATGTGTACATTCCCACACCCCTTTCACTCCAACCAACACAAATAGCCACTTCACAATTTCAATCTATTATCCATGCTGATGATCCCTGGTTAAATCAACCAGATGATGGAATTTCCCCTGGTGCCCTTTTCCCCAAAACCTTGAGAACCTTATTTCCCTTCACCCCAACATCTGTCCTTTATAATGGCAAATCTGAGGATCGGGCCAAGGTAAAAAGGGAATAGAAAGTTATGTTTCATTCTCACCAACCTAAACCCGAACACATTCTAACTAGATGGTATCCTCTACCTGAATATGAGGAAGAAATCAACCCATCTGTTAGACCCATTTACCTACCTCATCCTGAGTGTAAATTAATCAAAAATGTGTCTTCTCAAATGCACAATAACTTAGGGCCATTAGTCACTCACCTACCTCTAAACAAATCCCCCCCCCCCCCCCCTGGAAAAATTTACCCTAACCTTGTCAAAACTCCTCCCTTCTTACCCCTCACTGATTGAGTTGAGATACATATCATACCTGTCTGGGAGACTGACCCCAAAAGGAAAAATCTTCCTACCATTCTTTGGCGTAGAGCAAGATCTTCAACACATGTTCCCATGATCATGCCAAGGGACACAAAATGGGTATCTTTTGAGCATCCCAGAGTCTATGGGAGGACCTCTGACTTCTTTCTGGATCAGCTCTACAATGAAATGCTAAAGTAGGAATTCAGTCAGATCAGAGCTGATAGAGTTGTGCATTTTGTCCCTCCATTCTGGCTGAGACACAATGACGCAACCAGAATTGGAATCAAGCCCTGCAGGATCTGTACAAGACTGCCAATGCTAGATCTAAATAAGGACAATGACATGAAAAATAGAAGATTCAAGGGAGTGATGCCTACAGCTGAATCAACAATGCTTGATCTTGACCAAGAAACCTTTGACTACTCAATACTGGATTTCCTTTTGCATACTGAATCCATTGAGTTGATCAATGAACATAGAGCTGCTGAATTCTAGAAATCTCATATTATCCACTACACCAGAGAAGCATCTTCCTATGTTCTGTCAGAAGAAGAGAAGAAGGATATTCCCAAGGTCAGAGGGAAGTGTGGTCTTTCACACTTTAGATATATGATCTATAAAGACCTCTGGGGACTTCCTATAAATAGTAGGAATGTGGAATTCATCTACCCCATTAGAGGGGCAAAGGAAGTTTCAGTGATCCCTCCACCTACTCCAGAGCCTATCACAGATGAACCTGTTGCTGAAGAACATGGTCAAATTGCCACTGTTGTTGGTTTAGAAGATACAGCCGAATCCATTCACTAACAGAGCTCATCAGAAAGATAATCTTCTCAACCTTTATCTCTAGTTGTGATGCACCCTACAGATCATTCAAGAACACTGAGCACATTTCAAGAGTCTGTAGAAAGCTCAAGACAACAGGCTCTGCCATCTAATATTGAAGAGGTTATTGGAAAATCGTTGATGAAAGGGTTGGTAAGACAGTTGATGAGAAGGTTGAAAAGATAATTGAGAAGATCAAGGAGGATGTCCATCAGCAAGTTCAAACTTCAATGGCTCCAACCTTAGAGGTTGTGAATAAAATGCTTGAATTCCTCATGGACTTCAAGAAAAGTCAAGCTCAGACCCCTCCACCTCCACCACCTCCTCCTGCTTAACCTTTACCTTTATTTTTTTATACTGATAATGATGGTCCTCTCCTTTTACCTTTTTGGCTGATGACAAAAAGGGGGAGAAAGGAAAGAAAAGATATATATATATATATATATATATATATATATATATATAAAGTCAATTTTTGAAAAGCTCTTATTTGTTTGCATTTGCATATTCTCTTCTACTTGCTAAACTGCTCTGATACTTATGTTTGCTTATTTGCTTTGATATATGTTGCTCTGATACTTATGTTTATTCCTTATATATATATATATATATATATATATATATATATATATATATATATATATATATATTCTAAGTATGATAAGCTGTTGCACTTAATTGTTAGCTTACATGCAGTTGTTTTTCATATGCTTTTTCTGCATAATCTTTTGAATGCTTTGTCTTAGGGGGAGCCCTGCAAGCTCTCCAAGATTGTTGGAACCAAAGTGGTTTTGGATTTAACAATCTCTAAGTTTTGATGCTAATAAAAGGATTAAATTTGCTTGGCAAAGTGTTAGTTGAGATCTAACATGTGCTTTCAGTTATGCAGGAATATTTTAATATAAGTAAAATAAACTTGGGATAAGTTTTCATTGAAAAATACGCGTCCACCCTTGTAAACGGGCAGCTCAAAAACTTTGGTAAAGTTACTTCTTTAGACTGGTTTACTTAAGTAGACGAAGCTCTAAATGTTTGCTAGACGAATACCAAAATAACTTGTTTAGATATAGCAAGTCCAAAGACTTGATAATAAGCACGTCCATCTTGCCACGTAAGCAAACAGAAGTAATTAGTACAAGAAAATTAACTGAAACATAAAGTAATCTAGTAGACGAGCTCTAACCGCCACGTCACCAGACGGAGATCTTTATAACTCATTAAGGAATAGCAAGTCCGATGACTTGATAGACAAGAGGACATGCCACGTCATCAGATGAGTAAATTAAAATATTTAAACGTAGTAAAAGAAACATAGTTATCTACTTTAAATGTTTCACCTTGTTGTAAAAGAAACATAGTACCATCAAGAAATGCAAAAAGCAGAATCGTACAATAAGATACTGTAAAACGAACTGTACGATGACAACTTTATGGCTGAAAAAGCTGGATTATACACAAAGGAGGAACAACAAGTGCTCAAGCTGCAATACTCAGAGGAGTGAACCTCTAATTTCATGCTACCTCGATAACCAAGAGTACTATTCAGCATTGCCACAATCAAGCTCTCAATCACAACGGATATCATGCATTAAATGCTATCTCTAAATGAGATTATTCAAAGTAACCATTGAAGAAATACAGTGAAGAAGAAGGTCAGTATAAATAGAAGACCTCAAGTTCTGAAGAATAACTTTTGTCAATCGATAATCACTCATTCTAATATTCTTTCAAGAGCAAGAGTCTGCATTCTTTAGTTTGAATATTGTTGTAATATTCAACCGATCTTAAACAGTCATATTCTCACACATAGTGAGTTAAGAAGATTAAAAATTATATATCTTTGTTAGAGTTAGAGCCTAAGAGGCTTGGTAAGAAAGTAATACTTGTAGCCTGGAGAGGTGTTGAATACTTGGTTGTAATCTATTTGGAGAAATAGTGGATAAATCCTTCAAGTCGAAGGGACTGGACGTAGCTCTTGGTTGGAAGAGAGTGAACCAGAATAAAATCTCTTGTGTGAATCTTCTATCCCTAAACTCTTCAGTTTTATTTGCTTATACTAACTGTGGGGTTTTGATATTGCTTTTTTAAAGTCTTAAAAAAAAGGATCTTTGTCTTTGAGCTTGCTTCTGCTCCTAATCTCCTTGAGTGCAAAAATTGTTTTAAAGGTTGTTTTCGAAAATTATAAACAAACACAATTCAACCCCCTTCTTGTGTTTGCCTGTGTCAACTTCAAGTCCTTCTCTAGATCCTCCAAAAAATGATTGGACATTCCCATGGCTTGCTTACGCTGAATGCCACCAATACGGGCTAAAATATTATTCTCTCGCTTCTTTATATCACCAAAAACATTAATGCTCCACTCCTTTAGCGTAGTTTCTATGCAAGTATTGCTTTGCTGAATATGAGTATGTTGGTCCCAACAAGGTTTGATAGTGTCATGAAAAGTTGCATGAGTTAGCCATGCACTTTCAAACTTAAAAGGACGTTGGCAAACCGAAGGTCTAGTACCATTAAGATCAACTAAGATAGGATGGTGATTTGAAAATTCAACCCTTAGAAGAACACGAACCACAACCTCTGGAAATCCCAACCACCAATTATCATTATATAAAGCTCTGTCCAACCGTTCAAAAATGTGAGCTCCACCGTTGAAGATAGGTCCTCTCCAAGTATATTTGGACCCAATAGCAACAAGGTCCATGAGTTGGCATGAGTTTATTCTATCCATAAAAATACTACACTTTCTTTGGGAAGCTACTGGCCTACCTTTTCTTTCCTTCTTGGCTCCCTATATCATTAAAATCACCTACCACTAACCACTGCCCTCTCATAGAAGCAGCAACAACCTCTAACTCTCTCCACAACTCCTTTCTATTATCATCATTCATACTTGCATATGTCGGGGTAAAGAACCAATTGTTGGAAATTTCAGTCAAAGCAAGTCCCACATTGTATGGGAGCTAACTTGGAGAGCCCACTTAAGCCTATATAAAGAAGCTTAAGGGGTGCTAACTAAACACACCAATCCTCACAAGAGAGAGTGAGAGAAAAATAGAGAGATCCTTGGAGAGAGTTTTCTCAGAGAGAAAAATAGTGAGCCAACTTGTGAGAGTGTTATCCACAAATTGAGGATACAATATTCTTGTATTTTTGTATTCATATTATTGTTATAGTGGAAGTTTAAGCAGCCTACGGGTCCCGTGGTTTTTTCCTTGCTCACATTGAGGAGGTTTTTCCATGTTAAAAATTGTCCGGGGTTATTACACTTATTTTTACGCTTCCGCTTAGTGCCTATTTTGGAGTTCACAGAGGAGGGAAATTATGCAGGTATTTCCCAACAGTGGTATCAGAGCTCTCAAAGCTCTGGAATACTAGGTACCGGATTTATAAGAAAATTCTTAGTATGCTCTGTGGCTGCAGCATTGTCTGATCTTCCACATTAGAAAAGAATTATTCTTGTTGCTGGAAATAAAGTGTGGTAGTGTGAAAGTGCATGCCTAGAAAAGTTATGGCTAGGAAAGACTTGGTATTTAAGTGTGTCTATTGAGCCACCTCTCTTTCCTGGGAACTTCCTCGGTATGTACTGTTCACAAACTACAGTAATTTTCAGCATTCGGTACAAGTCACCTATACGACACTATTCACGTATAGTGTTATTTTTATCAAAACCCACCTGGTTGGAGGAGCTATTGGCCTGTGTAACTCAAGATGGAGGGAGCTATCACTCATGATGGAGACATGTTCAAGATAACTGCAGATAACTACTCCTATTGGAAGTCGATGATGGAAGATCGTCTATACTGCAAAGATTTGTATTTGCCAATTATCCAGAAGGATATGCCGAAGGTTATGTCGAATGTGAAGACTGACAAAGATTGAGAGCTTCAGAATCGGAAAGCAGTGGCTATGATCTGGAAATATATTGATCGCAGCTTGTTCGAGCATGTATCAACTTATACCAATGCGTATGAGTTGTGGACAAAACTTGAATCCTTGATTCAAAAGAAGACGCCCAGGAACAAAGCCCACCTTGTCAGACGATTGGTAAATTTGTAGTACATGAATGGTCAAAATATGATCGAACATCTGAACACTTTCAAAGGCATTGTTAATCAATTAACAAAGGCAGTCATGAGTGTTGATGATGAGTTGCAAACTCTTCTACTCCTCAGTTCTCTACCTGAGAGTTGGGACACTCTAGTTGTCACTCTCAACAACTCTGCTCCAGACGGAAAGATTAGCATGGATTACATTATGCATTGTTTGCTAAATGAAGAGTCAAGACGGAGGGAAAGAGGTTTGAACAATCAGTTTGAAGCCAATGTTGTTGAAAATAGAGGAAGGAGTAAGAATCGTGGAAAAGGATGTCGTGGAAAATCACAAGGTAGGTAAAGCCTGAGTATAGATTCTTGAAAAGAGACCAACAAGCTGGAACAGTCCACCCGGACCATATTGACCCGAAGAAGAAGAAAGAAGATGGAACAACTACCGCAGTGGCCTCGAATGATGAGAATGTATTTCTTGTCTGAGAAGGAAATTATCTAAATGTTGCATCAGATGATTGCATATGGATAATTGACTCAGGAGCATCCTTCCACGTCACACCTCATGAAGAATTCTTCTCATCATACCAAAAAGGAGAATTTGGTACGGTGAAGATGGGAAATCATGTCACAAGTAAAATCGTCGTTATTGGTGAAGTAACTTTGATGACTGAGAATGGAAATAAGCTTGTGCTGAAGGAGGTCAAACATGTACCCGAGATGCGTCTGAACCTAATCTCAGTGGGAAAGCTAGATGAAGGTGGGATGATAAACCAATTTGGTAGCGGCAGATGGAAACTCAGCCGAGGAAGCATGATTATTGCTCGCGACAGAAAGGAAGGCTCTCTGTACATTATGCAGGAAAAGATATGCAAGGGGGAGACGAATGTTGCTCAAGACGCAACCAAAGAACTGTGGCATAGACGACTGGGCCACATGAGCGAGAAGAGTTTGGAGATCCTTGCAAAAGATCATCTCCCAAACATAAAAGGGCAGCCACTTGAATCCTGTGAAGACTGTCTAGCAGGCAAACAACACAGAGTATCCTTTAAAAGATCAAATGATGCAAGAAGAAGAAAGCAGATTTTGGATCTTGTTCATTTAGATGTTTGCTCAACGTCTGAAAGGTATGTTGGTGGTGCTCAATACTTTTTTACCTTCATTGATGATCACTTTAGGAAGGTGTGGGTGTATACATTGAAGACGAAAGATCAAGTTCTTCAAGCTTTCAAGGAGTTTCATGTTTCTGTAGAACAAGCATTTGAAAGAAAACTGAAATGCTTGAGAAGTGATAATGGAGGAGAATACATAGGTCTGTTTGATACATATTGCAAAACTCATGGATAAGACATGAGAAAGTTCCTCCCAAGACACCTCAGATGAATGGCAAAAACTTGTTGTGTCACCGGCAAGTGTACCGGGTCGTCGCAAGTAATAAAAACACGGTAAGAATTTACCGAGGTCGAACACAAGGATTGGGCTACCAATTCAACCAGTTCGTGAGAAATTCGATAAGTTGGTTAAGTAACAGAAGGTGGTTGAGGGAGAGAGAATAAGAGGATCGATATTCAATTAACAAATCTAATAAAGCTAAACTATTAAAATATGAAATTAAAATGTCCAAGGTCACAAATCCACCTACCCAATATGCATACCCAAGTGATAATGAATTCCTCCCTAAGTTCAATTACAATGTCAACCGGGACCCCCAAATTCTCCTATATCCACTGTCGTGCTCAATAGGACGTATTCGACGATTGGATTAATCACTTACTAGGTCTCATAATCCTAATCTCGAATTTGATTAATTCTTGTTCCCTACAAGGTTTCACTAATCTCCTACTCACTCTCGTGCAATAGTCGATTAGTGATCCCAATTCAAGTTCTAAAACGTGAATCGCCGTTCGGCCTCAAACACGTTTAACTAGTTAATCACACAAAACATATGATCAACGCAATCATATCAGAATTGGAAAACAAGAATTGAATTAAAGGAGAGAAAAACATACATCACATCGAATCTACACCACCATGGGTGGCTTCATTGTTCCCTCAGACGAGGGGATTAGTTCCTCATGCTCATAGACAAGCAATCCGACATAACCACCATGATAAAATAAAAAGAAAAGGGAGACGCAGCTCCAAAGAGAAAACAAGGATTCGTAACTACTGATCTAAACAAGTGGAAAAACTTCCATCCCCCATTCTGATATGAAACAGCCCTTAAATAAGGATTCTGATTCTTGCCCGCTCGCGGGGCGAGCCATCTCTCGCGAGGCGAATTTTAGTTTTGGCGCGCATTCAATTTGGATTCTCGCGAGGCGAGAGTATCTTTCGCGGGGCGAAGCTTCAAATCTAGGCTGTGACCCTCATCACGGCTAGGCCGTGATGGTCTCTGACTTCCAGGTCTTCATGATTCGCGAGGCGAGCAGCCTGTTCGCGGGGCGAGCCAGAGTGATGACTGTTGCTACTTTATCTGATGTTCAGGCTCGCGAGGCGAGCATCCACTCGCGAGGCGAGTATCTTCAGAAGTGCTTTTTCCACTGCTTCTTGACTTTCCTTGACTCTCAGAGCTTCACTTATTGACCTGAAACAACAAAAGCAAAAAAAAGCGTAATTCTATTCAAAATAACCTAAAAACTACACAAAATACACAAAACAAGTCAAAGTCTAACTTAGAAACAAAACAAGGCTAAATTTGGGCGAAAACGAGATTGAACTCGACTATTTAGCACGTAAACCACCGTCTTACTAGTTATAAAACTAGATAAGCCAGAGGCTTATCAAAACACCCCCAAACTTAAACCTTGCTTGTCCCCAAGCAAGGTAAAACTCAAAAAGGACTCAAAACTTGGCAAGCCTAAAGGAATCAATCGATTTCGCACAAATTTCATGCAATCTGAACAAACAGTTTTTCTTCAATGATCCCCCCTTTTACATCAATGTAATTCCCACATTCATTTACTTTAAACAATTGAGAACTTCATCATTCATGCATTCATTAATCTAAGTTGAGGATCAAAGTCACACACAAAAGGAAGATCACCAATTTCAAAAAATTGCCTTCCTCACACGGGCATTTAGTATTTCACTCATTCGCTCAATTTTTGTCAAGCTATCAACTATTCCCTCAATTTCACATATCAAGAGCACTTCCCATGAATTTGATTTTCATCTCAAAAATGGTTCCCACGAAAACATGCATGCAACATCAGAAGGTCTTTTAAAGGTTGTAATGGGGCCTGGCTGAGGGTAGGATATTCAAGGATACTAGGCTTGAGTCCCTAGGAACTAAGAGAGCATGAGCATTTGACACATATTCCACTCAAATTCCTTTTTCCATTTTTCTTTTTGTCTCGAGTGACTACAGCCTTTTCCTTGCCATTTTTTTCTGTTTTGCCCCTTTTCCCTTGGCACCTTATTTTGCTTTCTTTTTCTTTTCTCTCTTCTTCTTCTTTTTTTTTTTTTTTGGTTTCAACCTTTATTTTTCTTTTTCTCACCCCAAAATGACATATCACCTTGTAGCCACCCCAAACTTAGTTTCTCACAACCTTTCTCTTGCTAAGCTTCCATGCTCTCCTAATCCCAAGATTGGGTTAACATGGTTTTTTAGATTTTCGGCTTATAATATAGGTTCATCAAGAAACAATAGGTCAATTAGGCTCAATGTGGCTAACTAGGGAACATGTATTAGGGATGGTTCTTTTTAGGCCAAGTAGTTATTCAAAGAAAATTGCCTAAATCATTTGATGCAACATATAGACATGCAAACCATGAAGAGATTCAAGCAAATCCGGGAAAGTGCAACTTAACAGTGATTCACACAATCAAAAACAAAGTTGGAGGCTCAAATCCTCACCTGGACATTTTGCAAATTGTTTGACCGAGATACGATTCCTAGTGTGTGCACCCCCTCACCCCAAACTTATCATAAATCAAGTAATCACAACAAAATTCTCAAAGTTCAGTTTTCAATTTTTAAGTGGGGATAAAATTTTCTAATTTCAGAACCTAGGGGGGAAATCATCAATGGTCAAAATCATTCATGCAATCAATCTATGCTCAATTTAATTAATATCCAACAAGCTTGCCGACACGACATTCATACAAAAACTCTTGATCTTCTCAAATTATTCAAGAGTGACAACAAAAACAAAAACAAAAACAAAAACAAGTGAAGGGTAAGAAAATTTTTATCTTAATGGGGCCCGAGCGAACCCCATGCTCTCAGCTGACTTCCTTTCCACTTTTCATCTCTCTACTACCCCGCTTCACAGCGGGGCTAGTTTCGGCCTCATCCTTGCCCAAATGATTGGCCCTTCAGGTTCCGGGCACTCCATGTAGTTCCATTCACAAACAAACATGAACGTTAAGCAATAATATATCAGAATAAATAAACAGTCATCCAAGTTTGCCTGTAAAATAGTCAGTAAAAATAGTTTCTAGCTAGCACAATAATGTACAACCAAATCGAATCCTAGCTATAACTATCAGTGAAAAGTGCAGGGGCCCGGATCAATGATCGAAATCGATGTCGTCCACCGGGTCACCCTGGTCCTCTGGTGCCTGCTCGTCCTCTGGATCCTCGGGTACCCCCCCTGTGGCATAGCACCCTGGTCCCCAGGGTAGTCTTGCCACCCAAGCCGAGGGGACAGCTCCTCCTCGGAGGGGTATACGGGCACCCGACCCTCCTGCTGGGCTAGCGCCATCTCTCTGAAAAACTCGCGCAACACTGATAAGCCTCTGGCTTATCTAGTTTTATGACTAGATGAGCTAGGGTTTATGTGCCTATTTATTCGAGTTCACTCTCGTTTTCGCCCAAATTTGCCTTGTTTTGTTCCTAAGTTGGACTTTGACTCGTTTTGCGTCTTTTGTGTAGTTTTTAGCTTATTTTGGATAGAATTACGCTTGTGGGTGCTTTTGTGTTTTCAGGTAAATAAAGTGAAGCTCCGGGAGTCAAGGAAAGCAAAGAAATAGTGGAAATTGAAGTCTGAGACACTCGCCCGCTGAGTGTACTCTCACCTCGCGAGAGTCCGAGGACCAAGAAGACAGAGACTATCACGGCATAGTCGTGATTAAGGTCACGGCGGTGACAAATGGAGGTTTGAAGACTCGCCCGCGAGAGGAAGCTCGCCTCGCGAGAGTTTGAAGACCCGGAAGTCGGGAGACCATCACGGCCCGGTAGTGATGAAGGTCACAGCCTAGAATTGAAGACTCGCCTCGCGAACATACCTTCGCCTCGCGAGAGTTTAAATTGAATGCGCGCTAATTTTAATTCTCGCCTCGCGAAAGTCTGCTCGCCTCGCGAACGAGCACAGATCAGGATTACTATTTAAAGGGCTGTTGCAGATTAGAGTGGGGATCCATCTTTAGAAGGCAGTTTTCCACTGTTTAGAGTAGCGTAGGGTATTTTCTTTTCTCTTTGGAGCTGCGTCTCCCTTTTTCTTATGGAGATTATGTCCGATCGCTTGTCTATGAGCATGAGGAACTAATCCCCTCGTCCGAGGGAACGATGAAGCCACCCATGGCGATGTAAATCCGATATGATGTATGTCTTTCTCCTTAATTCAATTCTTGTTTTCTAATTCTGATTTGATTGTGTCAATTATATGCTAGCGTGATTGACTTGTTAACGTGATGAGGCTTAGTCAGCGATTCGCGTTTAGAACTTGAATTAGAATCATCGATCGAATATTGCACGAGAGTGAATAGGAGATCGGTGCAACCATATAGGGAACACGAATTAACAGAATTCGAGATTAGGGTTAAGAGACCTAGCAAGTAATTAACTCAAATCATAGAATACGTCCTAATGAGCACGGAAGTGGATTTAGGAGAATTTAGGGGTCCCGGTTGACATTGTAATTGAATTTAGGGAGGGATTCATCATCACTTGGGTGTACATATTGGGTAGGTGGATTTGTGACCTTGGACATTTTAGTTTTCTGATTTTTAGTTAATTAGTTTATTTAGATTGTTAGTTGAATTTCGCTATTATTCTCTTTCTCTCAACCACCTTCTTCCGTAACTTGACCGAACATATCTGACTTCCCGCGGATTAGTCGAATTGGTACCCCAATCCTTGAGTTCGACCTCGGTATTTACTTACCGTGTTATTTTTATTACTTACGACGACCCGGTACACTTGTCGGAGTCACAACAAGTTTTTGGCGCCGTTGCCGGGGATTGGCACAACCAGTTTTTCTGATTTTTAGGGAAGTTTGAATATTTGGTTAAGTTATTTTTGTTCTTATTTTTTTTTATTTTTTTTTTCTTTTTATTTTCTACTATCTCTCTACTTCTTTGATTCCACTTGGTCTTGCCTTGTTTTGTATGCGAGGTACACGAAGGAATGCTTCCGGGTTGCGAATATTGTGATGGGAACCATGACACTTGGAGTTGTCCGTTCTACTTCCCTGAAGTATATGTGGAACCATGGCATAATGACAGCGTGCCCCAGAACAACTATCAGAGTCAGAATCAGTATTGGGGTGATATGAGTAGAGACCATCCGGATGTCGCTTGGAGTAATGTTGACGATGGTCTAGCCTGGCAACCACAACCTCAACAAAATTGGCAACAGCAACCTCAACAGAATGGTGGACCACAACCTTGGGAGTTGGCTCTTGAGAAGTTGAGTGCGACACTTGAGAAAGTGTCAATCAATACAAACGCAACCATTGACAAGTTGGCAACTCATACAGAGATGGCACTTCAAAATCTAGAGATGCAGATCGCCCAACTCACAAAGAAACTAAATGAGCATCCCCCAGAGACTTTCCCAGTTGATACCGAGAACGACCCTCAGAACCAATGCGATGCCACAACAACTAGAAGCAGTGGGGTGTTGGGATATGACTGGGATGTAACTAGTTCTCAGGGAGTTGAGGAAGAACAACCACATGTTGAGGAAGAACAACCGGAGGAAAAGGAATTGGCAAGTGTCATGGCCCCGGAACAACCACATGTTGAGGAAGAGCAACCTAAGGAAGAGGAGTTGGCAAAGGACAAGGCACTGGAGCAAGGGGGTAGAGATCAAGATGAAGATAAAGTGGCGGAGGATTCCACCATGCTTGCCAAGCAACCTGATTTTGATGCGTTAAATAAATATGTTGGCTTGCATGCATGTGTGGACACCGGTAAATTAGACCCTCCCACTTGTCTAGCACACTTCCTCGTGAAAACACCATTTGACCCGAGAGGAAGTGAATTCATCAGTACGGAGGTCAATGGAGTTTTCACACTCAGGCTTGGTGGAATAATGAATAGAGTGGTATTGCTCCTGCGAGGGCTACTTCACAAACCATGGGATCCAGGTGGAGGATTTGATATGATGAGCATCTCTTGGCCTCTGTACCACAGACTATGGGATCCAGGTGGATGCTTCTTAATAAGTCAGGCTCGGGACGTTAAACAAGCGCTACTTGGGAGGCAACCCAAGCTAGATATCCTTATTTATTTATAGTTTCTGTTCTAAAAAAAAAAAAAGGGGGTCTCGCCGCGCGAGCGCATGATGGCCATGCGAATCTGGGCTTAAGCAGCTTACTGGAAATTCCAGATTCGCCTCGCGAGATACTACTCGCCTCGCGATTCTGAAGAATGGGAAGAACAAGTTTCCAGATTCGCCTCGCGAGTGTTGTCTCGCCGCGCGAATCTGCAATTAGGGTTTTCAATTTGGGGCAGAATTTTAAAATTCGCGTCGCTAGTATACACTCGCCTCGCGAACGAGGAAAATTATAAAGCCCAGCGAGCGGCCGCGCGGCACTCGCACGACCTTCCCTCTCCTTCTTCTCTCTCAGACTGCGAGACACTCTCTCTCTCTGTCTCTCTTTCTCTCTCGCACTCATCACCCATCACTACCACACACTACCCCACGTCCATTCACTCAGTTCACTCTCACCATCACGCATTTGTCTCTGCAAGGTAAGTCATCTCCTTCCCTGTTCATACACTGGAATGCAGACAGTCACTACCACACTATGCACGAAATTTATGACTATGATTGGTAATAGGGTAGATGCCATGTTCATGAACTGTCTAGTCTTAGGAATCTTTCTTTGTGCACCGAGTGCGCTTTCGATAATTATGAATATAGTGGGGATACTGTCATGATTCTTTATTGCAGATCTGTATGATAGTAGGACAGTGGGGGGTTAACACTGTATTTTGCCTGGTTTCACTCTGAATTGCTAAATATAAACTGTATTGGGACTTTTCTGATTTTCAGGTATGGCTCCGCCTAAGAGCAACCCTGCTGAAAAGGCTTGGCAAAAGCGCAAGAAGCGCACTTCTGCTCCTGGGGACGACGTAGTATTGCCTTCAGGGCCAGGCGGCTCCTCTAGGGCCAACTCCTACTCCCCCAGGTTCCGCTCTCCTGATCACAGGGAGCATTGGAACTTGGTTGTGAGGAAGGAAATGGTTCTAGAGAGGCGTGTGTCCCTCGTGGGGCAGGACTATGCCAGTGTCCGAGAGCGGATTCGCGACCGAGGTTGGGAGATGTTGGCAGACCTCCCGCACCGGTATGATATTAAACTGGTGCAGGAGTTCTATGCCAACGCTCTCAAACTCGAGGTCACGAGCCCGAGTTTGCGTTACGAGAGGTTCGGGGGGTCCCCATCACTTTCACAGCTGCAGACATTAACTCATGTTTGGGGATCCCCATTGGAGAGGAGCCCCTGCGACTATGAGCAGCTCCCAGAATCTGAGACACTTGCTCGAGGCCATCTTAGACACATCTTTGTGTCCCGGGAGCTGCCACGGGAAATGGGGACATCTGGGAACCTCCACGAGACTTAGGAGACAGGACCTCACCCCGGATGCCAAGGTGCAGTCGGCGTTCTTACACGCCAACTTACGAGTGAGCTCGCATGAGTCCACAGTCACCGCCGCCAGAGCCCACTTACTGTATGGCATCTTGTCAGGTAGAACTATTAATGTGGGAGGAGTCATTGCCGCAGACATACAGATGAAGGCAAACTCCCGAGCTGCCAAGGAGAGTCCGGGACACGGACGGTGATCACCGAGCTTATCCGCCGGGGGGGGATACCGGTGAGTAGGATGATGGAGAAGGTGCCGAGGCAGCCGATTGATCAGGATTACATCCGGCGCTTCTGCTATGTAGCCCCTGCCGCACCTAGGAGGCCGCCACCCTTACCCACTCAGAGGCCACGACCATCAGACATGGCTCTGCTCTTGCAGAACCAGCAGGCTTTGAGGAGGGATAATGAGGTGATGCGGGAGTTCTTGGAGCGATGGCATTGGCCCAGCAGGAGGGTCGGGTGCCAGTATATCCCTCCGAGGAGGAGCTGTCCTCTCGACTTGGGTGGCAGGACTATCCAGAGGACCAGGGTAGTATGCCACAGGACCCAGAGGAGGAGCAGGCACCACAGGACCAAGGCGACCCGGTGGACGACGTCGATTTCGACACTTGATCCGGGCCCCTGTACTTTTTGTTTTAGTTCTAGCTAGGATGATTCGATATGGTTGTATATTATTTTGCTAGCTGGAAACTATTTTTATACTGACTTGTTACTAGTAGACATGGATAACTGTTAATTATTATGATATATTGCTTAACATTCATGTTTGCTTGTGATGGAATTATGTGGAGTGCCCGGAACTACAAGGGTAAATCAATTGGGCAAGGATGAGGTCAAAACCAGCCTCGCTGTGAAGCGGGGCAGTAGAGAGATGGAAAGAGGAAGGAGAGCCAGCTGCAAACATGGGGTCCGCGCGGATCCCACTAAGATAAAAATTTCTTACCCTTCACTTGTGTTATGTATGTTTGTGTGTGTTTTTGTTTGTCGCTCTTGAATAATTTGAGAAGATCAAGAGTTTTTGTATGAAATGTCGTGTCGGCAAGCGTGTTGGATTTTAATTAGATTGAGCATAGATTGATTGCATGAATTATTTGACCATTGATGATTTCCCCTAAGTTCTGAAATTAGAAAAGTTTATCCCCACTTAAAAATTGAAAACTGAACTTTGAGAATTTTATTGTGATTACTTGATTTATGATAAGTTTGGGGTGAGGGGGTGCACACACTAGGAATCGTATCTCGGTCAAACAATTTGCAAAATGTCCAGGTGAGGAATTTGAGCCTCCAACTCTGTTTTTGAATATGAGAATCACTGTTAAGTTGCACTTTCCCGAATTTGCTTGAATCTCTATATGGTCTGCATGATTATGTGTTGCATCAAATGATTTAGGCAATTTTCTTTGAATAACTACTTGGCCTGAAAAGAACCATCCCTAATGCATGTTCCCTAGTTAGCCAAATTGAGCCCAATTGACCTATTGTTTCTTGATGACCCTACATTACGAGCCAAAATCTGAAAAACCATGTTAACCCGATCTTAGGATTAGGAGAGCATGGAAGTGAGCAAGAGAATGGTTGTGAGAAACTAAGTTTGGGGTGGCTACGAGGTGATATGTCATATTGGGGTGAGAAAAAGAAAACAAAGGTTGGAACCCAAGGCAAAAAAAATAAATAAATAAATAAATAAATAAAATAAAATTTGCCAAAGGAAAAAGGGGCAGAACAAAAAGATTAGCAAGGAAAAGGCTGTAGTCACCCGAGCTCAAATGAAAAAATTGGAAAAAGGAATTTGAGTGGAAAAAGTGTCAAAATGCTCATGCTCTCTTAGTTCCTAGGGACTTAAGCCTAAATTTCCTTCATTATCCTACCCTCAGTCAGGCCCCATTACAACCTTTAAAAGACCTTCTGATGTTGCATGCATGTTTTCGTGGGAACCATTTTTGAGATGAAAATCAAATTCATGGGAAGTGCCCTTAATAAGTGAAATTGAGTGAAAAAGTTGACAACCTTGACAAACTTGAGCGAATGAGTTAAATTTTAAATGCCCTTGTGAGGAAGGCAATTGTTTGAGATAGGTGATCTTCCTTTGTGTGTAACTCTAATCCTCAACTTAGAGTAATGACGGAATGAATGATGAGTTCTCAATGGTTTAAAGTAAATGAATGTGGGGATTACATTTATGTAGGGGGGAGATCATTAGAGAAAAACTGTTTTGATTGCATTAAATTTGTGCGAAATCGATTGATTCCTTTAGGCTTGCCAAGTCTTGAGTCGTTTTTGAGTTTTAAGCTTGCTTGGGGACAAGCAAGGTTTAAGTTTGGGGTATTTTGATAAGCCTCTGGCTTATCTAGTTTTATGACTAGATGAGCTAGGGTTTATGTGCCTATTTATTCGAGTTCACTCTCGTTTTCGCCCAAATTTGCCTTGTTTTGTTCCTAAGTTGGACTTTGACTCGTTTTGCGTCTTTTGTGTAGTTTTTAGCTTATTTTGGATAGAATTACGCTTGTGGGTGCTTTTGTGTTTTCAGGTAAATAAAGTGAAGCTCCGGGAGTCAAGGAAAGCAAAGAAATAGTGGAAATTGAAATTCTGAGACACTCGCCCCGCGAGTGTACTCTCGCCTCGCGAGAGTCTGAGGACCAGCAAGACAGAGACTATCACGGCATAGTCGTGATTAAGGTCACGGCTGTGACAAATGGAGGTTTGAAGACTCGCCCCGCGAGAGGAAGCTCGCCTCGCGAGAGTTTGAAGACCCGGAAGTCAGAGACCATCACGGCCCAGCCGTGATGAAGGTCACAGCCTAGAATTGAAGACTCGCCTCGCGAACATACCTTCGCCTCGCGAGAGTTTAAATTGAATGCGCGCTAATTTTAATTCTCGCCTCGCGAAAGTCTGCTCGCCTCGCGAACGAGCACAGATCAGGATTACTATTTAAAGGGCTGTTGCAGATTAGAGTGGGGATCCATCTTTAGAAGGCAGTTTTCCACTGTTTAGAGTAGCGTAGGGTATTTTCTTTTCTCTTTGGAGCTGCGTCTCCCTTTTTCTTATGGAGATTATGTCCGATCGCTTGTCTATGAGCATGAGGAACTAATCCCCTCGTCCGAGGGAACGATGAAGCCACCCATGGCGATGTAAATCCGATATGATGTATGTCTTTCTCCTTAATTCAATTCTTGTTTTCTAATTCTGATTTGATTGTGTCAATTATATGCTAGCGTGATTGACTTGTTAACGTGATGAGGCTTAGTCAGTGATTCGCGTTTAGAACTTGAATTAGAATCATCGATCGAATATTGCACGAGAGTGAATAGGAGATCGGTGCAACCATATAGGGAACACGAATTAACAGAATTCGAGATTAGGGTTAAGAGACCTAGCAAGTAATTAACTCAAATCATCGAATACGTCCTAATGAGCACGGAAGTGGATTTAGGAGAATTTAGGGGTCCCGGTTGACATTGTAATTGAATTTAGGGAGGGATTCATCATCACTTGGGTGTACATATTGGGTAGGTGGATTTGTGACCTTGGACATTTTAGTTTTCTGATTTTTAGTTAATTAGTTTATTTAGATTGTTAGTTGAATTTCGCTATTATTCTCTTTCTCTCAACCACCTTCTTCCGTAACTTGACCGAACATATCTGACTTCCCGCGGATTAGTCGAATTGGTACCCCAATCCTTGAGTTCGACCTCGGTATTTACTTACCGTGTTATTTTTATTACTTGCGACGACCCGGTACACTTGCCGGAGTCACAACAAACACCTCCTGACCCCTCCTCATAGCCTGCTGGTTCTGCAAGAGCAGAGCCATGTCCGATGGTCGTGGCCTCTGAGTGGGTAGGGGTGGTGGCCTCCTAGGTGCGCCCTGAGCTGTATAGCAGAACCGCCGGATATAATCCTGGTCGATGGGCTGCCTCGGCACCTTCTCCATAACTCTACTCACTGGTACCCCCGCTCGGCGGATAAGCTCTGTGATCAGCAAACCGTGCCCCAGGCTCTCCTTCAATGCTCGGGAGTTCGCCTTCATCTGAATGTCTGAGGCGATAACTCCCCCTACGTTCATCGAGCGACCTGTCATAATGCCGTAAAGGAGGTGGGCTCTGGCGGCGGTGACCGTGGACTCATGCGAGCTCACTCGAAGGTTGGCGTGTAAGAACGCCGACCAGACCTTGGCCTCTGGGGTGAGGTCCTGCCTCCTCAACCGCAGGAGGTTCCCCGATGTCACCACCTCCCAGGCAGCTCCTGGGACACAGCACGTGTCTAAGATAGCCTGAGCGAGGGCCTGCACTGCTGGGAGCTGCTCATAGTCGCAGGGCTCCTCTCTGATCGGGATCCCCAAGCAGGAGTTAATATCTGAAGCGGTGAAAGTGATGGGGACCCCCTGAACCTCCGTAACGCAGCTCGGGCCTGTGACCTCGAGTTTGAGAAGCGTTGGCATAAAATTCCTGCACCAGTTTGATATCATACTGGTGCGGAAGATTAGCCAACATCCCCCAACCTCGGTGGCGAATCTGCTCTGAGATGGTGGCATAGGTGTTGCCCACGAGGGACACACGCCTCTCTAGAACCATCTCCTTCCTCACCACCAGGTTCCAATGCTCCCTATGATCAGGAGAACGGAAACTGGGAGAGTAGGAGGTTGCCCTAGAGGAGGTGCACGGCCCTGAAGGCAACACTACGTCATCCCCAGGAGCAGATGCGCGCTTCTTACCCTTGACCGCTGCTTTTCCGGTGGGGTTGCTCTTTGGCGGAGCCATACACGAAAATCGAGAAAAGTCCCAATGCAGTTTATAATCAGCAATTCGAATATACACAACAGCATCATAAGTACAATATTAATCCCCCACTGTCCTACTATCATACAGATATGCAACGAGTACCCCCACTGCATTCCTAACCACAATATTCAGAACAGAGAGCAATGCACAGTAAGACTCTCTAAACCAGACTAGTTCATGAACATGGAATCTACCCTACTACCAGTATACATACATTTCGCGCACAGTGTGTGGTGTGTCTGTTCGAATTCCACAAGCATGAACAGGGAAATAGATGAACTTACCTAGCAGAGATGAATAGATGATGTGCCTGTGTTAGAGTGAGACTGTGTGAACTGAGTGAGAGGGGACGTGAGGTAGTGTGTGGGAGTGATGAGTGTGAGAAAGAAAGAGAAAAAGAGGAAGTGTTTCAGAGGCTCGCCTGAGGAAGGAGATGGAGGGTCGCGTAAATGCCTCGCGACCCGCTCGCGGGGCTTTATACTTTCCCTAGTTCGCGAGGCGATAGTATTATAGCGACGCGAATTTTAAAATTTTGCCCCAAATTGAAAACCCTAATTGCAGATTAGCAAGGCGAGTACTAACTCGCGAGGCGAATCTGGAACAGTGTTCTTCACACTTTCCAGAATCGCGAGGCGAGTAGTAACTCGCGAGGCGAATCTGGAATTTCCAAAAACTGCTGATGCCCAGATTCGCGAGGCTACCATGATCTCGCGAGGCGAGCCTCTGTAAATTTTTTTTTATTTTTTTATTTTTTTTATATATATATAGATGAAAATGACAGAAACTAAAAATAAATGATATCTAGCTTGGGTTGCCTCCCAAGTAGCGCTTGTTTAACGTCCCGAGCCTGACTCAAGTTGCATCCACCTGGATCCCATAGCCTGTGGTACAAGGGCCAAGAGACGCTCATCATATCAAATCCTCCACCCGGATCCCATGGTTTGTGAAGTGGCCCTTGCAGAAGCAATACGACTCTATCCTTGATTCCATCTGGCCCGTGTGTGGAAACTCCATTGACCTCTGTAATTATGAACTCACTTCCTCTCGGGTCAAATGGTGTTTTCTCGAGGAAGTGTGCTAGACGAGTGGGAGGGTCTAACTTACCAATGTCCACACATGCATGCAAGCCAACATATTTATCCAATGCAGTAAAATCAGATTGCTCGGCAAGCATGGTGAAATCCTCTACCACTTTATCTGCATTTTGATCTCTACCCCCTTGCTCCGGTGCCTTGTCACTTGTCCACTCCTCTTCCTCAGGTTGCTCTTCCTCAACTTCCTGAGAACTAATTGCATCCCAGTCAGATCCCAACACCCTACCGCTTCTAGTTGTTATGGCTTCACATTGGTTCTTAGGGTTGTTCTCGGTATCACCTGGGAGAATGTCTGGGAGAGGCTCATTTAGTTGCTTTGCAAGCTGGGCAACCTTCATCTCTAGATTCTGAATTGCCAACCCTGTATGAGTTGCCAACTTGTCAATGGCTGTGCTTGTATCGATTGCAAACTTTTCTATTGCCGCATTCATCTTCTCCAGAGCCAACTCCCAAGGTTGTGGTTGCCAATTCTGTTGAGGTTGTGGTTGCCAGGCTAGACCACCGCCATCATTACTCCAAACGAAATCCGGATGGTCTCTACTCATATAACCCCAATACTGATTCTGACTCTGATAGTTGTCCTGGGGCACGCTGTTATAGAAATTATGGCCTGAGTCCACATATTCTTGAGAGAAGTAGAAAGGACAGCTCCAAGTGTCATGGTCTCCATTACAATATTCGCAACCCGGAAGCATTCCCTCGTGTACCTCGCACACAAAACAAGGCAAGACCAAGTGGAATCAAGGAAGTAGAGAGAGATAATAGTAAATATAAATAGAAAAAAAGAAATAAAAATAACTTAACCAAATAATCAAACTTTCCTAAAAATTAGGAAAATTGGTTGTGCCAATCCCCGGCAACGGCGCCAAAAACTTGTTGTGTCACCGGCAAGTGTACCGGGTCGTCGCAAGTAATAAAAACACGGTAAGAATTTACCAAGGTCGAACACAAGGATTGGGCTACCAATTCAACCAGTTCGTGAGAAATTCGATAAGTTGGTTAAGTAACAGAAGGTGGTTGAGGGAGAGAGAATAAGAGGATCGATATTCAATTAACAAATCTAATAAAACTAAACTATTAAAATCTGAAATTAAAATGTCCAAGGTCACAAATCCACCTACCCAATATGCATACCCAAGTGATGATGAATTCCTCCCTAAGTTCAATTACAATGTCAACCGGGACCCCCAAATTCTCCTATATCCACTGTCGTGCTCAATAGGACGTATTCGACGATTGGATTAATCACTTACTAGGTCTCATAATCCTAATCTCGAATTTGATTAATTCTTGTTCCCTACAAGGTTGCACTAATCTCCTACTCACTCTCGTGCAATAGTCGATTAGTGATCCCAATTCAAGTTCTAAAACGTGAATCGCCGTTCGGCCTCAAACACGTTTAACTAGTTAATCACGCAAAACATATGATCAACGCAATCATATCAGAATTGGAAAACAAGAATTGAATTAAAGGAGAGAAAAACATACATCACATCGAATCTACACCACCATGGGTGGCTTCATTGTTCCCTCAGACGAGGGGATTAGTTCCTCATGCTCATAGACAAGCAATCCGATATAACCACCATGATAAAATAAAAAGAAAAGGGAGACGCAGCTCCAAAGAGAAAACAAGGATTCGTAACTACTGATCTAAACAAGTGGAAAAACTTCCATCCCCCATTCTGATCTGAAACAGCCCTTAAATAAGGATTCTGATTCTTGCCCGCTCGCGGGGCGAGCCATCTCTCGCGAGGCGAATTTTAGTTTTGGCGCGCATTCAATTTGGATTCTCGCGAGGCGAGAGTATCTTTCGCGGGGCGACGCTTCAAATCTAGGCTGTGACCCTCATCACAGCTAGGCCGTGATGGTCTCTGACTTCCAGGTCTTCATGATTCGCGAGGCGAGCAGCCTGTTCGCGGGGCGAGCCAGAGTGATGACTGTTACTGCTTTATCTGATGTTCAGGCTCGCGAGGCGAGCATCCACTCGCGAGGCGAGTATCTTCAGAAGTGTTTTTTCCACTGCTTCTTGACTTTCCTTGACTCTCAGAGCTTCACTTATTGACCTGAAACAACAAAAGCAAACAAAAGCGTAATTCTATTCAAAATAACCTAAAAACTACACAAAATACACAAAACGAGTCAAAGTCTAACTTAGAAACAAAGTCTAACTCAGAGCTTCACTTATTGAACTCGACTATTTAGCACGTAAACCACCGTCTTACTAGTTATAAAACTAGATAAGCCAGAGGCTTATCAAGTAGCTGAAAGGATGAACAGAACCACAGAGAAAGTCAGAAGCATGCTTTCTCAAGCAAAACTTCCCAAATCATTTTGGGGCGAAGCAGTGAAAACTGCAGTTGATCTGATAAATCTGTCTCCTTCAAGACCTTTAAATGGAGAGATTCCAGATGAAGTATGGACTGGATAGAAAGCCTCTTATGGTCACTTGAGAGTCTTTGGGTGTAGGGCATTTGTCCATATTCCAAAAGATGAAAGAGCAAAGCTAGATGCAAAGACGAAGGAATGCATATACCTTGGTTCACCAAGAGATGAACTTGGTTTCAGATTATGGGATCCTGTACACAAGAAGATTGTTCGAAGGAGGGATGTGGTGTTCTTTGAAGATCAAACGATCCAAGATATTAAGCAATCTGAGAAGGCAAAGCACAAAGTGATTTCTGATTCAAGTCCTGTTGTGATAAACAATTCAGGCGGAGAAAATCCTCAAAGGAATGGTGAACATGATCAAAAGGAACAATCTGATCAGACATAACAACCTGACCAGATAGAACAAAGTCAGGATCAGATGATGGAGACTGATGAGACAGAAGAAGAATCTCAAGTAAGACGATCCAGAAGAGTCAGTCAACCATCAAGAAGATATTATTCAGATGAATATGTCAATCTCACTGATGAAGGAGAACCTCAAAGCTTCATAGAAGCAATTGAGACGAATGATAAGGAGAAATGGTTACAAGCCATGGAAGAAGAAATGCAGTCCCTGAAAGAGAATCAGACATATGACCTAGTGAGATTACCAGATGCACGAAAGGCGTTGAAAAACAAATGGGTGTTCAAGCTCAAGACGGAAGAGAACAACCCAAACCCCAGGTACAAAGCAAGAATTGTTGTAAAGGGGTGCAATCATAAGAAAGGCATAGATTTCGAAGAAATCTTCTCACCAGTGGTGAAGATGACATCTATTAGAGCAATTCTCGGTCTAACTGCAAAACTAGACTTGGAGATTGAACAACTTGATGTAAAAACAACATTCCTACATGGAGACCTAGAGGAAGAAATCTATATGGAGCAACCAGAAGGTTTTGCAGAACCAGGCAAGGAACACCTAGTGTGTCGTCTGAAGAAAAGCCTCTACGGTCTGAAGCAAGCTACAAGGCAATGGTACAAGAAGTTTGATCTCTTCATGACCCAACACAATTTCAAGAAGACCTCCGCAGACCATTGTGTGTTTGTGAAGAACTATGAGAATGGTGAATCCATCATACTTCTGTTGTATGTTGATGATATGCTAATTATTGGGAAAGATAAGGAGAAAATAGATGCTCTCAAGAAGGCATTGAGAAAGTCTTTTGCCATGAAAGATCTGGGTGCAGTGAAGAAGATTCTTAGAATGAAGATAACTAGAGATCGTTCTAGAAGGATGTTGTGGATGTCACAAGAAGACTATATCCAGAATGTTCTTGAAAGGTTCAACATGCATAATGCCAAACCTGTGCATGTTCCATTACCTGGTCATCTCAAACTGAGTAAGACGCAATGTCCATGGAATGAAGAAGAAGAAGAAGAAGAAGAAATGAACAGGGTGCCCTATTCTTCTGCAGTGGGTAGTCTTATGTATGCAATGGTCTGTACAAGACCAGACAATGCTTATGCTGTCGGAGTTGTGAGTAGATTCCTATCAAATCCAAGAAAGGAACACTGGAATGCAGTGAAATGGATACTACGATATCTGAGAGGAACTGCCAAAAGCTGCTTGTGTTTTGGCAATGGAAATTTAAAGCTTCTTGGGTATTCAGATGCGGATATGGCAGGAGATGTGGATTCAAGAAAGTCTACATCAGGATATCTAATTACTTTTGCAGGGGGAGCTATCTCATGGCAGTCAAGACTACAAATGTGCATTGCTTTAAGCACTACAGAAGCAGAATTCATCGATTGCAATCACCGAAGATTGCAAAGATATCTTGTGGATGAAGAAGTTCCTACAAGAGTTAGGACAGGATCAGGAAAGTTATATTCTCTATTGCGACAGTCAGAGCGCAATCCATCTCAGTAAGAACTCGACATTTCATTCAAGGTCGAAACACATCGACATAAGGTATCACTGGATCCGTGATGTGTTGGTAAGTAAACTGCTGCAGATTCAGATAATACACACAAAAGATAATGGGGTGGATATGATGACAAAAGCTCTACCGAAAGAGAAGATAGAAGTCTGTAAAGAAGTTGCAGGCTTAGCATCAATCCCAAACTGATTCAAGGATATTTTCCCTTTAGCTGAAGGGGGAGATTTGTTGGAAATTTCAGCCAAAGCAAGTCCCACATTGTATGGGAGCTAACTTGGAGAGCCCCCTTAAGCCTATATAAAGAAGCTTAAGGGGTGCTAACTAAACACACCAATCCTCACAAGAGAAAGTCAGAGAAAAATAGAGAGATCCTTAGAGAGATTTTTCTCAGAAAGAAAAATATTGAGCCAATTTGTGAGAGTGTTATCCACAAATTGAGGATACAATATTCTTGTATTTTTGTATTCCCATTATTGTTATAGTGGAAGTTTAAGTGACCTACGGGTCCCGTGGTTTTTTCCTTGCTCACATTGAGGAGATTTTTCCACGCTAAAAATTGTCCGGTGTTATTACACTTATTTTTACGCTTCCGCTTAGTACCTATTTTTGAGTTCACAAAGGAGGGAAATTATGCTGGTATTTCCCAACACCAATCCCTACCATTCAGCATAGATATTTGAAGATGATGAACTGAAAGTGTTTAGAAAGAAGAGTTACCTTAAGTTTCTCTGTTTTCCAATCAAATACAATTCCACCCGCATAGCCTCTCACATCAGAATACTGGATCCCATCAAAGCCCAAAAGATTGATATTTCTAGTGAGCCTAGCCGGATCCACTCTTGTTTCCATAATCACAATCATCTCTGGAAGGTAAAACTCCATGTACTGCTTACAATAACGATGAAAGGCAGGGCTCACTGCCCCTCTACAATTCCAAAGAAAAATATTATTGGTGTCCATCATCATGATCAACTTAATCAAGTTGTATAACATTCTCCACTTCATCATCCTGTACCAGGTTGACTGTTTCAATCACATATCCATACTGGAGGTTCCATCACCCGCTTCTGGAAAAGCAATTTCAGCCACAAAACTTCCTTGCTCGCTCGAGTGTATAGTGTCATTTTGGAAGTTTCGTCTTCGGTGCACCACCCTCCTCTATGGAGCAATGGTGCACCCTCTAGTTGTCATTCCTTCCTCCAATGAAATTGCTAACTAATTCTGTCCCTGTCAGTTTGAATCGTCAACAGCTTATGTAGTCAAAGAGTATTGGATGATTATTTTGTTATTGATAAAACTATATATATAATTTATATCAGATGTATTTATGGTCTAGAATACTTTTGAATAAAAAATTTGTTAGTTACAAAGTACTATTAAATGTTATGTTTTTTAGTTTTTTATTTAATTTTGTGTAAATGACCACAAGTCTTCTACCACCATTTTTGGTTGAATGGCGGCTAGGCAATGTGGTCTGGTCGGTAAGCGGTGCATGACCATCGTCGATTACAGTGGCTGTAGTGATAGTGTGATTTTGCATCATATTTCATGTACATTTTTGCATGCATTTTCATATAGCTTAGGCATGATTAGTTTGAATTTTATTAGTTTTTACCTTGGAATGGGTGAGGCGGTTTCTTGGTGTTGTTTTACAGGAATTTAAGGAAAAATGCTCAAGATTAGCGATGATGGAGCTTGGATGAAGACAGAGCTTGAAAAGTGAAGAAAATGACCCAAGCAGAGCCTATCACGGCCTAGACGTGATGACCATCACGGCCTAGACATGATGACCATCACGGCCGTGATCGAGCAATAATTGAGAAGAAAGAAGGCAGAAGTCAGAAGCTGTCACGACCTAGCCGTGATGCCCATCACGGCCGTGACATGCTAATTGAATCAGAACCCTCCTAGGCAGAATCTGTCACGGCCGAGCCGTGATTCCCATCACGACCGTAACAAACCAATTGGTAGAGACAGAAGCGATCACTGCCTAGCCGTGACGAGTATCACGGTCGTGACAAACATATTTTGAAAGCGCGCCCAAAGCAGAAAGCGTCACGGCCTGGCCGTGATGGCCATCACGACCGTGACGCGAATCTTGATTTATAAAAAGGCACAGGAAAAATAGAAGGAACCAGTTTTTTGAAACCCTTAAACACTCTCTCTCGACCAAGGGCAGCTGCACAAGGATTCCATGGAGTCTCTTCTCTTTTTCATCTATATTTCTTTGGTTTTGGCTATGATCATGAGTAGCTAAACCCCCATTGATGGGGTTAGGTGTAGCTATTTCTGAATTCTCATGTATCTGACTTGATCTTGTAATACAATTTTTACTTCTTTATTGAGTGATTGATTTCTATGCTTAATGCTTATTGTGGCTAGCACCCCCATGACTTGATTAGTGTTTTGATATGCAATTGGAAAATTCGTATTAGAACCGGAACTGAAATTAGTCACCTAGTAACCCTTGCGTCTAGGAATGGAGTTTGGTTTACTAGTAATCGCGTAATCCCTAATCTTAATTCAAATTCATTAATCTAGGCCACCTAAGGAATTAGGGTCTATTAATGGATTTAGGCTCTTGTCATCTGAGGAATTGGGGCTTGAGTAATCTAGCGGATCGATTGTCATAATTGAAGTAGAAACTGTTTATTAGTCATTTCATTGCATGGGGATGAAGTTTAGTGAACCTAATCCCAACATCTTTTATATATTTGAAGAATCCTTTTCTCTACCTCCCAAGTGTTCGACAAGATTACTCAAAGAAATTTTTCTCTTATTTTGTTTATTTTAGGTTTTGAATCTGATTTGGCTTAGTATTGAGCCCCCTTCAATCCAAATATCCGCTTAGATAGTAATTGATTCGGTACGTGCTAGTACTTGTCACAATCCTCGTGGGAACGATAAACGATCTCACCATCGTATTACTTGTACGACTAGGTATACTTGCCTAGATTTCGTCAACAAGTTTTTGGCGCCGTTGCCGGGGATTGTGTTTCAATATTAGCATACCCATTTTGGTTACTAATTTAAGCAAAAAAAAAATTTGTTATAATCTGTTTGTTGTCATTTTTTTTTTCTGTTTTGCTGTCATAGGTTTTTCTGTTTTGTTTGCTATTTCTGTTTGCTGACATTTACTGCTAACAATCTTGTTGCTAGACTGTTTGTGTATGCGAGGTACTATCCCAGCTGACCAACTCCTCCACGATCCTGAAATTGAAAGAACAACTAGGGAGAATCGAAGGCAAGCAAGAGAGTAGAAACTGTTAGAACAGCAAGTAGAAGAACAAGAGATTTCCACCTCTCAGTTTCATCAAGAAAGACTCAGAATGGCAGGCAATGGTGAAGGTGCTCCACCACGGAGGACACTTGGTGACTATGCCAATACAAATGTCAATCGGCATGTCACTAGCATAGTGAGGCCTCCATTGAACTGCAACAATTTTGAAATCAAGCCAGCTCTCATCAATATGGTTTCACGGAATCAATTTGCCGGGTTGGAGAAAGAAGTTCCTAATAGTCATGTGTCCAACTTCCTGGAGTTGAGTGATACGGTGAAGATAAATGGTGCCTCCGATGATGCAATTCGCCTAAGGTTGTTCCCTTTCTCTCTGAGAGATAGGGCCAAGTCTTGGCTCTAATCTCACCCAAGGGGGAACTTCACTACATGGGATGACTTAGAGGCAAAATTTCTGGCAAGATTCTTCCCCACCTCAAGATTTGTGAAGACAAGGGGTGACATCATAAGCTTTGTTCAACAAGAAGGTGAGACTCTTCATGACGCCTGGGAAAGGTTCAAGGAATTGCTCCGAAGATGTCCAAATCATGGGTTTGATGATCATACCCAAATGCAAACATTCTGTAATGGATTGAGGCCGTCAACCAGGTATACGTTGGATGCCTTAGCTGGAGGTTCCATGAACACAAAGACAGCAGAGGAAGCATTGATTTTGATAGAGGCTATGGCATCTAATGACTATTTGATGCATCATGATCGGGGTCCCACATCAAGAAGGGGAGTGTTGGAGTTAGATTCACAAACTGCACTTTTGGCTCAGAATAAGCTCATGACACAACAACTGGAGTCCATTACCAAGCAACTAGCTCAACTCCCACAACAACTCCAAACTGTTCAAGGGACAACCATGCCACCTCAACAGGTAATGAGATGTGATTTTTGTGGAGGAGATCATGATAATGGAAGATGTGAGGCACCACCTAGTTCCCATGAGGAAACTAATTATATGGGGAACTATGGGCGGCAAGGCAACAACCAATACTCCAACAACTACAACCAAGGGTGGAGGAATCAAACAAGTTTTGGTTGGAAACAAGATGTCGGACAAGCAATCAAGCCTCACCCCACACAACAGCCTCTTCCTACACAACCGCCTCAAGACCGGATTTCTATCTTGGAGAACACCCTCAATCAATTCATGCAAGTGTCCATGACAAACCAGAAAACACAGATGCTTCTATAAAAAACTTGGAGGTTCAAGTTGGACAAATTGCAAAGCACCTAGCGGAGCAGTCTAGCAGCAGTTTTTCAGGTAATACTCAAACCAATCCTAAAAAGCATTGCAATGCTGTTGTTTTGAGGAGTGGTAAAAGTCTTGAGAATGTAAGCGGTGAGCCTTTGTTGAAGAATGAGAGAGTTGCTGAAAAAACAGAGGTGATTGCTGAAAAATCTGATTTGAATAAAGAAAAAGGCAAAGATGTTGTAGTAGAGGAGGAAGAAAAAGAAAGTGAAAAATATTGATATTTCTAGTGAGCCTAGCCGGATCCACTCGAGTTTCCATAATCACAATCATCTCTGGAAGGTAAAACTCCATGTACTGCTTACAATAACAATGAAAGCCAGGGCTCACTGCCCCTCTACAATTCCAAAGAAAAATATTATTGGTGTCCATCATCCTGATCAACTTAATCAAGTTGCTTAACATTCTCCACTTCATCATCCTGTACCAGGTTGACTGTTTCAATCACATATCCATACTGGAGGTTCCATCACCCGCTTCGGGAAAAGCAGTTTCAGCCACAAAACTTCCTTGCTCACTCGAGTGTATACTGTCATTTTGGAAGTTTCGTCTTCGGTGCACCACCCTCCTCTATGGAGCAATGGTGCACCCTCTAGTTGTCATTCCTTCCTCCAATGAAATTGCTAACTAATTCTATCCCTGTCAGTTTGAATCGTCAACAGCTTATGTAGTCAAAGCGTATTGGATGATTATTTTGTTATTGATAAAACTGTATATATAATTTATATCAGATGTATTTATGGTCTAGAATACTTTTGAATAAAAAATTTGTTAGTTACAAAGTACTATTAAATGTTATGTTTTTTAGTTTTTTTATTTAATTTTATGTAAATGACCACAAGTCTTCTACCACCGTTTTTGGTTGAATGGCGGTGAGGCAATGTGGTCTGGCCGGTAAGCGGTGCATGACCATCATCGATTACAGTGGCTGTAGTGATAGTGTGATTTTGCATCATATTTCATGTACATTTTTGCATGCATTTTTATATAGATTAGGCATGATTAGTTTGAATTTCATTAGTTTTTACCTTGGAACGGGTGAGGCGGTTTCTTGGTGTTGTTTTGCAGGAATTTAAGGAAAAATGCTCAAGATTAGCCATGAAGGAGCTTGGATGAAGACAGAGCTTGAAAAGTGAAGAAAATGACCCAAGCAGAGCCTATCACGGCCTAGCCGTGATGACCATCACGACCGTGATCGAGCAATAATTGAGAAGAAAGAAGGCAGAAGTCAAAAGCTATCACGGCCTAGCCGTGATGCCCATCACGACCGTGACATGCTAATTGAATCAGAACACTCCTAGGCAGAATCTGTCACGGCCTAGCCGTGATTCCCATCACGGCCGTAACAGACCAATTGGTGGAGATAGAAGCGATCACGGCCTAGCTGTGACGACTATCACGGCCGTGACAAACATATTTTGAAAGCGCGCCCAAAGCAGAAAGCGTCATGGCCTGGCCGTGATGGCCATCACGACCGTGACGTGAATCCTGATTTATAAAAAGGCACAGGCAGAACAGAAGGAATCAGTTTTTTGAAACCCTTAAACACTCTCTCTCAACCAGGGGCAACTGCACAAGGATTCCATGGAGTCTCTTCTCTTTTTCATCTATATTTCTTTGGTTTTGGCTATGATCATGAGTAGCTAAACCCCGAGTAAATAGCCAAAATGGTCCCTGAAACTGTGAGATCGTGTCAATTTGGTCCCTCAAATTAACAAAATTTCAAAAAGGTCCCTGAAACTGTCAAACGTTGATCAAGTTAGTCCCTCCGTTAGGTAGGGTTACTTGACGCCGTTAACAACGCTTATGTGGCACGTTAAGTGACCATGTGGCATGACAGCTGTACCACAGCTTTGGGGACCAATCTGACAGTAAATTTTAGGGACTAAAATGATTCAGGGACCAAATTGACACTCAATTTTTTTTCTAAAAACCTATCGTTCATCTTCTTCTTCCTTCGGTTGTCTTCTTCCTTCGGCTGTCTCTGGTTTGTCTCTCTACTCTCTCTCCTTCGTCGTCTGTTTCTGTCTGTCGCTCTCTCCAACTGCAACTACACAAAAGGGATGCCGATGGGTGGTGGTTCGTCGTTACCATACTCAAGACAAACCAAGAAACCCACAACTCCCTCTTGGTCGAGTAGCTCTAGGGTTGATGGGGCAGAAATCAACAACCCCTTACCTTTGTTTTGCAATTGTGAAAGGAGAGCTGTGTTACGAATCTCTAGGACTCCGAGGAACCCAGGGAGGGCCTTCTATGGATGTCCCTTTCCATTGGTAACATTCAATCCCAAAACTCCATTAGGGTTTGCGATTTTCTTGCACTTTGCAGGGAGCACAGTTTCTACTAACCCTAATTTCTTTATGTCAAATTGTTGCAGGGTGAAGGCAATTGTGGCTATCTTGTCTGGGTGGATGAGATTCCTAAGATTTTCAAGGTTCCTGAGAGATGTGAAACTCTTAATGATACTGGCAGTGAGGGAATAATGAAGGCAGAACTGATTGAGCTGATTGGCAAGGTTGACACTTTGGTTGCAGATGTTAGAATGGTCAAATTTGGGGTTGTTGTAATGTGTGTGTTGTTAAGTGTTTGTCTGGTTTGGCGGATTGGTAGGCAGTGTGCTTAGGTAGTTTTAGGTGTGATGTTCTTAGGTATGATGTAGGCATATTTTGGAATGTAATGTGTAAAGTATTGTCCTATTTTGGAAATGAAATGAATGACAAGCTTGGAGTAAATGTGTCATTTTGTTGCATAAGACAAACTGTGTCATTTTGTTACATAAAATGAAAGGAAGCACCAAAATGTGGTCCAAAAGACAAATTCCATAGGTATTAATTGAAGCACCAAAAGGTGTCCAAATATGTCTTACAAAAGAATACCCAAAACAGAGTACATATAAACCTGTACCACACTAGAAATTACAATGAGATAAACCATACACCATATTCCTAAACATCCATTGTTCACATGTGTCATTAACAAAAAACAGAGGCACCATCAATTGTGCAAATATATCATTGTACTAAATTATCCAAAATCCAAAATAGTCTTGACTTCATGGTTTCCTTGGATGCATCTGTGGCAGCCCTGGAGTTGGAATGAAAGACATGAACTGTGGTTGTCCTTCCCTTGATCCAGTTGGTGGTGCTGGAAGTTCGACCATGATAGGCCGTGGAGCTGGAATTGGAAGTGGTGGTGGTGCAAGAGGGGCTGGTGCTGGTGGAGCTGTTACTGGTGGGCCTCTAACTGGGGGTTCCTTTGGCACTTGTGGTATAAGAGGTCCTCTTATACCATATCTCCTTGCCTGCAGAAATGGAAATCGATAACATAGTGTCAATTTAGTCCCCAAAATATGCAAATTAAAATCAAAATAGTCCCTGAACTTTTATATATGAAATCAACTCAGTCCTTACAAAAGCCAGCTTACCCTTTGCACCCTTTGCTGTGATGGTGGATTGGCCTGAACTTGTGTTGGAGGATCTTGTACTTGTTGCTGCACTTGTGGTGGTACATCTTGAGATTGCACTGGCTCAATAGTAGGAGCAGTTTATGTTAATGGTATCTCAGACACTAAATCCTCTTGTCCTTGAGTTGATGTCTTAGCTTTAGGTTTTTGAGGAACTCCAGTGTTCATGCATCCCCTACTGTTATGGCCCTCAATGCCACATCTTGAGCAAGTGAAGTTAGGATATGACCTCTTCAGCTTATGACCACACACGAGTTCCTCATTTCCATCCTTTTCCTTCCACTGTTTTATAAAGTTCTTCCACAGATGCATGGCACAATACCTGTGGGGCACTCCTGGCATCACTTCCTGCATGGCTGGTATTAGCCCCTGCAAGCGTAACATACAAATCAGTCCCTAAAATTAGTCACTTAATATCAAATTGGTCCCTGAAATATGCAACAAATTATCAAACCAGACCACGTAATGAATGACAAAATCTTACCTTCTGCATGTCAAACATGAAATTCCATCCATGCTGCCTGTAATCACCTAGTGTTTCATGCAACAGTGTCAAAAACCATCCCCAATTGTCTTTGTTTTCCACATCCACTATAGCATATGCTATCACAAAAATATGGTTGTTTGCATCCTGCCCCACAACTGAAAGGAGTTGTCCTCCAAAGTAATCTTTCAAAAAGCAACCATCCAACCCAATAAAAGGTCTGCAACCTGCCTTAAATCCTCTCTTGCATGCATCTAGGCAAACAAAGAACCTTTGGAACTGTGGTTGTGAATGTGGCAGAGGGATGGTATCAATCTTAACCAATGACCCTGGATTGCTCCTTAACAACTCATGAGCATAGTCCCAAAGCTTACCATACTGCTCTCTTTCACTACCTTCAACCAACTCTCTTGCCTCCTTAACTGCCCTAAAAATCATTGGCCTATCAATGATGACATTGAACTCCTTTTTTTAGGAAATCAAAAACCTCTACATGTGTGATTTTGGGTTGGCTACGAATCTTTTCTTCTAGCTTCTTCACAACCCATTTTCTGTTTGCTTGACTAACCTTAAAGGCTCTGCAGCAGCTGTGAGTCTCCTTAAAGGTCTTAATTTGGAAACTCCTCCTTACATTACTCCTACCACAATAAATCTCCCAATCACAACCAACTTCCTTGCATTTAGCTCTAGCCCTGAAGCTATCATTTTTCACCCATTTTATTGTCCTGCCCATGTGTATGGTGTAATCCTTCACAGCTGCCTTGAAAGATGATAAATTTGTAAACTCCATTCCTAATACCAAACTGACATTACCAAACTTTGCTCTGTCATTAAACTGAGGGAAGTTAGGCAAACCTGTTGTTCCATTATTCTCCTCATCTGTACTAATAGGATCCTTCATTTCCTCAGACTTGTAGCTTGCATCACTCACAACTTCTTGCTGCACTTGATTGCTTCCACCACCTAACTCCCCATAATTAAAGAAGTCTTCATGCCCTGTATAAAACTCAGCCCAACCATCATTATCATCACTGCTGTCACCATTTGAAGGACTAGGTGACCTCTCCCTACTCTTACTTGAAACCTTCTTCTTACCCTTTTCCATCACTCACACTAGCCTTCTTACCCTTGGATGAAATCCCAACAACCTTCTTACCCTTAGCCTTCTTACCCTTGGATGAAGTCCCAGCAACCTTATTTCCCTTAGCCTTCTTACCCTTGGATGAAGTCCCAGCAACCTTATTTCCCTTAGCCTTCTTCCCTTCAATCTTGCTTAACACCACTTCCTCATAATCATCTGAACTAATTTCAACCGGATGAGGCTTGTAATGGCTGTCCTCTGCACTTTCATCAGCAGTAGAATGGTTGTCCTCATATGGACTCATGAAACACTCATCAACATCCATGTTAGCAGCATTCAAAGCTTCCTGGTTAGGCACCCATGCCTGAAGGGGCTCGGGGGCATACTCGTGATAAATCTCAATCTCATTCCCATTAAGGAGGGCAGCCTTAACCATCTCTATGAAGCTACTGTCAGAGGTTAGTTCCCTCAACCCAATATCCAGGTCCCTGTTTGGCTTCAACCACCACAATTTTTCAACCTTATCATAACCCTTACACACCTTCACAATGCTAAACAAATCAAAAACATTAAGTGTGTCTGAGTCCAACTCTTCCCACACATCCATCTCACCACCCACATACTCCATAATTCCTCTCTCATTCCTCAACAATATGCCTCCATGGTGCACGATAACAGTGATCATAGTACTCATTCTGCACATTAACAAAGAAGCATAAATTAAAAAACGTTTCATATACTCTGTTACAAAACAAAAAAACAGAGCATCGCAACAAACCCTAAACCCACCCACATTGATGATGAAGAATGCGCAACAATGGGTAAAACGATAACTAGGGCAAATGTCTAAGTACAAAACTAATGTAATAGAGGCTTAGATGAAACCCTACCCAACCCCTACCACATGCATAGTATGAAGAAGAAGATGAACAATCAAAACCCATAACTCAAAACAAAATGGGTAAACAAAATACACACCTGCGTTTTGAGTGGAAGCGAGTTCCGGTGAGGTTGCGGCGACGGGTTATGGTCTCCGGCGAGCGGTTGCAGAAGGAAGGGTGTGGCAGAGGGGAGGTTACGCCGGGGAAGATGAAAAGGTAAAATGAGGGATGGAAATGAAACGAAGAAGTGTTAAAGAGTTAAATTACAAATTAAGTATCATTTTAGTCCCTGAAATTTAGTGTCAGATTGGTCCCCAAAACTGTGGTACAGCTGTCATGCCACATGGGCACTTAACGTGCCATGTAAGCGCCGTTAACGGCGTCAAGTAACCCTTCCTAACGGAGGGACTAACTTGATCAACGTTTGACAGTTTCAGGGGCCTTTTTGAAATTTCGTTAATTTGAGGGACCAAATTGACACGATCTCACAGTTTCAGGGACCATTTTGGCTATTTACTTGCTAAACCCCCATTGTTGGGGTTAGGTGAAGCTATTTCTGAATTCTCATGTATCTGACTTGATCTTGTAATACAGATTTTACTTCTTTATTGAGTGATTGATTTCTATGCTTAATGCTTGTTGTGGCTAGCACCCCCATGACTTGATTAGTGTTTTGATATGCAATTGAAAAATTCGTATTAGAACCGGAACTGAAATTAGTCACCTAGTAACCCTTGCGTCTAGGAATGGAGTTTGGTTTACTAGTAATCGCGTAATCCCAAATCTTAATGCAAATTCATTAATCTAGGCCGCCTAAGGAATTAGGGTCTATTAATGGATTTAGGCTCTTGTCATCTGAGGAATTGGGGCTTGAGTAATCTAGCTGATTGATTGTCATAATTGAAGTAGAAACTGTTTATTACTCATTTCATTGCATGGGGATGAAGTTTAATGAACCTAATCCCAACATCTTTTATATATTTGAAGAATACTTTTCTCTACCTCCCAAGTGTTCGACAAGATTACTCAAAGAACTTTTTCTCTTATTTTGTTTATTTTAGGTTTTGAATCTGATTTGGCTTAGTATTGAGCCCCCTTCAATCCAAATATCCGCTTAGATAGTAATTGATTCGGTACGTGCTAGTACTTGTCACAATCCTCGTGGGAACGATAAACGGTCTCACCACCGTATTACTTGTACGACTAGGTATACTTGCCTAGATTTCGTCAACATGTTGGAGGGTTAAGCAGCGGAGCCGGTTTGTTTGTTGAAAAGGTCACTGTAATAGTTTTGTTGGTTACCGACGATGTGGTCGAGGATACGAATGGCTGTTTATCACAGGTATGGACTCTTACTGGTTGGCAATGGTTGGCAACGCTGTAACAGGTGGATGGCGGCGAATAGGAAAAGGAAGGTAGGGTAGGAACTCGGGTGGGGAAGAAGGTAACCGGGTATGCAGTAAATGTTTGAGGCCCAATCATCATATGGCAGATTGAAAATTCGAATTGAGGCCCAAATATGTTTTTACTGGTGTGAATTTGTTGGAACAATATTGCATATGGTTTCCATAAACATTGGCCCAAGATATATTCGGTGGACTAGTTTTACACACATTACAAATAACAAATATTCAGTAGTTTTGTAAACAGTTAAATGGCCATTCATGACCTGCCACCAAATAAATTTAGAGAACCTACTTTTGGTTTAAGAGAAAAAAAATTAATTAATTAGTCACTTATATTAGTCCCACTTCCACTTGCAATGTTCGTTTACTTTCCTATGTTTCCCGTTAACCATACTGTCTGACACGTTGGTGGACTTATTTGACCTATGAAAACGGGCTTTATAGTATTTTAAAGGTTCAGTGATTAAGTCCTTTAAAATTAAATTTTTAAGATTACTTTGACCCTAGTGAATTGTTTTAGTGATTTATTTGACCTTGGCCATTTGGTTTAGTTATTAATTTGACCATGGTCAATTGGTCTATTGATTAAGTCGACCAAGATTAAATTTTTAAGAATAATTTGACCATGGTGAATTGGTTTAGTGATTAATTTGACCTTGGTCACCTGGTTAAGTGATTAATGTGACCATGGTCTATTGGCCAAGTGATTAAGTCCTTTAAGATTAAATTTGTAAGATTAATTTGACCTTGGTGAATTAATCAAGTGATTAAGTCCTTTAAGATTTAATTTTTAAGATTAATTTGACCTTGGTGACTTGGTCTAGTGATTAAGTCCACCAATAATTAAATTGTTAAGATTAATTTGACCTTTGTGACTTGGTCTAGTGATTAAGTCCTTTAAGATTAAATTTTTAAGATTACTTTGCCCCTGGTGAATTGGTTGTGTGATTTATTTGACCTTGGTCATTTGGTTTAGTTATTAATTTGACCATGGTCAATTGGTCAAGCGATTAATTCCACTAAGATTAAATTTTTAAGATTAATTTGATGAAATGTAATTTAATGTTTGGTTGGTATCAAGTTTACGACAGTAAGTCAGAAATCACGAAATTGATGACTTTGACTGTGGTTATGATAAGAATAAAGTATTTGCAATCACATAACAATTGTGATTTATTGTTAGTGGAAAAAGATTAAAATATATATACGAGTATGTACAAGTAATATATATATATATATATATATATATATATATATATATATATATATATATATGGGCATATCTAGTGAGAGTGGTGATTAATATATAGGGGCATATATGTACCAAAGTGGACCAATAAGATTAATTTGACCTAGATCAAATGATTAAGTGATTAAGTGGACCAAGTTCAAATTTTTAAGATTAATTTGACCTAGATCAAATGGTTTAGTGATTAAGTGGACCAAGGCGGATTAGATGGTTTAGTGATTAAGTGGACCGAGGTTGATTAGATTAGTGATTTCGTGGACCAAGTTCAAATTTTTAAGATTAATTTGACCTAGATCAAATGGTTTAGTGATTAAGTGGACCAAGGTGGATTAGATTAGTGATTTAGTGGACCAAGTTCAAATTTTTAAGATTAATTTGACCTAGATCAAATGGTTTAGTGGTTAAGTGGACCAAGGAGGGTTATTTTCGTGATTAAGAGGACCAAGTTCTAATTTTCAAGATTAATTTGACCTAGGTCAAATGGTTTGTTGATTAAGTGGACCAAGGCGGATTAGGTTAGTGATTTAGTGGACCAAGTTCACATAATTTGACCTAGGTCAAATGGTTTGTTGATTAAGTGGACCAAGGCGGATTAGGTTAGTGATTTAGTGGACCAAGTTCAAATTTTTAAGATTAATTTGACCTAGGTCAAATGGTTTGTTGATTAAGTGGACAAGGTGAATTAGTATGAAAGTGAAAGTATAAATGAAATCTTACAGCCTTTTAAAAAAAATGAAATATTACATAGATATAATTGTATAGGAAAAATAATTGAAGTTATTTGAAATAGAAGTTAATATGCATCATAATATATATAAAAAAAATATAAAATATTAATGAAATATTAGAAGGTGTACATTTGCAAGGTACAGCTTCGGGTGTATTTTCCATTTTTTTGGATATAACTTGGCAATGTGCTCATTCTAAAAAATGGTTAGGTGTACGTTAGCAAATCCTATAAGGAAGTGTTAATGTACACCCACCCATTTTTTAGATGGATGAGGTTAGCAAGCTACACATCTGGGTGTATTTTTCCTTTTTTTTTAGTTGTAGCTTACTAACGTACACCATCTAAAAAATGTGTGTTAGGTTCCACTTTTGGGGAAACCATAAGTGCTTCTTTGCCTATCAAACGTGATTATGTTAAAAATTAGTTGTTTGGTTGCAAATTTGGGGAAGCAAAGGTTCATCTAAATTTGATTCTACCAGAAGCAGCGGAGAGTACCTTTTGCTTTTGGATTAAAAAATTACATTAAGTTTTGCATCAAACTTACTTTTAAAGTAAAAACATCCAAACATAATTCACTTTACCTAAAACTCAATTGTATTGGAATCAATTCTACAAAATTAATTTCATCCAAAATCACGTTTATTAGACGTTCATCCAAACACACATGAATTCATTTCCATTATGTTCGGTAAGTCCTTTGTGGCAGGTAAGAAGTATTAGGCGAGGTTAGTGAGTCCTATTGGGCCAGTTAAGTCCTAGTTGATCTAGTTAGTCTCATGCGGTATGGTTAGTCCTTTTGGATGAGTTAAGTAGACTAAATCGCCAAATAAGTGATTAAATTAGGGGTAGCTAACCTAAATTGCGTCTAGTAAGTCATATTCTGACAGGTGTTTACTATTGTACCTTGTTAGTCCTTTTGTACAAGGTAGGCTCTAATGAGGCAGCTAAGCCAAAAAGGTCGAGTTAGTTTCGTTCGTTATGGTAAATACCTATTTGGTCAAGTGAGTGTAGTTAGTACTATTCTCCCATTTGGTCAGGGTTACTACATACTGTTCACTCATCAAATCCCAACAAGGTCAAGTTAGGCATATCGTGCCTGTTGTGTCATAGTGGGCCATAGAGGTCGTAGTTGGCCAGGAAGCTCCTATTGGGCCAATTTGGTGGATTTGGTCCAGCTCATACCTATAAGGTCAGATAAGTGTGTCTTTTCGGCCCGGGTAGCTCCTATTAGGTCTAGTAAGGAATAATAACCCATGACTCATCGAAGTCCATCTGGCTCCAAGTAAGTCGTTATGGTCCAGTTAGGTCATATTGTGTAAGGAAGCCCTTATTGAGCCATCGAGGTTCCCTTGGTCCATATTAGCTCATATTGGGCAAGTTTGGTTGTCTTGGTTTAGTTGGGTCCATAGTTAGTGATATTCACCTAGCGAAGTCCAGTTGGGTCGAGTTAGGCATACTATGAAGGTAAGTTAAGTTGGACTAAGAATGTCCCATTGGGTCAGCTAGGTCGTATCCGTCACACTCTTTCCTATAAGTATTAATTAAGTTAGTCTATTCGGGTCGAGTAGCCCATATTAGGTCTATAAATTTTTCTTTTTGGGGTCCTTAACCAATAACGTTAGGACACTCATTAATAAGAACTTAATATTAATTAATTTGTAATTTTATATAAAGAACAATGTGTTTATTTTATATTAAAAATTAAAAATATGATATTCCAAAAATGAGTTTTCTTTGTTTTGTAAAAATGTTTCTATTTTACATTTGATAAATAAATAATTTATTTAATTTTTACTCCAAATAATTAATTTATTTGAAAAACTTAGTTATTTTGTATTCCTGGAAAAACTTATTTTCATGGTCCTAACCCAAAAAAAGTGAAAACCTTAATATCACGTTAATAAGTATTTAGATTTTTGTAGTGGAACTGATTTAGAGGTTTTGAATTTTGGTAGAAGAATGCAATCCCTGATAAAAGATTGTGATGTGATCGTGGTACTGCTTGTGTCAGTAAAAGCAATTTACTTTAACTCCTACTTTATTCAACCTATGCTATTTGTGGTAGATATTGGGCCACACAGTTGTAAAGAGGACAAGACCCGGTTACTTGAAATCTACTCCCTCCATATTTAAATATAAGTAAATATATTTAATTTTATATTTATTAAAAAAATTAGTTAATTTAATTTAATTAGTTTGATTTATGTAAAAATAAATGAATTATACTTACTGAATTATCATTTACACCAAATAATCTAGTAGACGAGTTCCATATGTCACATCATTGACAGAAGCGTTCATCCACACAAGTGATAGAAGCGTGCTCGTCCACACAAGTGACAGAAGCGCTCGTCCACACAAGTGATAGAAACGTTCGTCCACACAAGTGACAAATGCGTTCGTCCACAAAAGTCTTTGGACTTGCTAAGTCCTTAACGAGAAGCTCCGTCCAATGACGTGGCATATGAAGCTCGTCTACTAGGTCAGTTTGTGTTTTAGTACTTCCGTCTGCTGACGTGGAAGATGGACGTGCTTATTTTCAAGTCTTTGGACTTGCTATACCTAACAAGTTATTTAGGTATTCATTTATAGCCTCGTCTATTTTAGAAAACCAGTATACTTTTTCAATTAAATTATAAACAGATTAAATTACCTTTGGACGGGTAACTCTTTGTACGAGTCCAAGCATTGTATATCTTATATTATTTTGAATATTCCTGTATAAACTGAATTCGCTTGTTAGATCTCAACTACTACTTTTCCAAACAAATTTAATCATTTTGTTAGCATCAAAACTTAGAGATTATTAAATCCAAAACCACTTTGGTTCCAACAATCACCATTGGGACATCTTCATTAATAATCTGCACCAATGCCATTGAATTCTTCCCTGCAGATCACACACTCTCGATGTTGGGCATGCAGGAACGATAGTAATAGTTGTGAGTAATATAAATATGTAATATAGTGACTAGACGTTCTTCTTATACATATATAATACATGTACATATAAGAGTAATTAATGCACCCAAAGTTTGGCGACGACCAGGGATTGTAAGTGTAATTAATGCACCCAAAGTTGTAACGATGCCATATACAGGAGTTGTGCCATAACCTCCTAATTTTTCATTTTCATACTTTCAAATTAGCCAAGCGTGCCAAACAATTCATCGCCCTAATATGGGCATCGGTTAAATAAATATATTTTTATATTTTATTATATCTTTGGAACATATGGTCATGTTCTGTAAAGTTAAAGTCACCCTTGACATGACCACATCACCCATCAAATTGTGACAGCACGTATAGTTGCATGTCATCTCTCACAATACTGAATGGCTCTAAAAAAGTTTTGGAAAAATGCAATAGTACAACTCAACTACACTTATATCATGTTAATATTCGGCTAGGTATACATTTTAAAATTTTCATTATCCAAAATATATAATTACATTACATTGCTTGAAAAAGTTGTGCCATTTTAATAAATTTTTAAAGAAAATAACATGTAATATTAGTAATGAGTAATATAATGTCCCTGTATATTGCAATATTGCATCCTATGAAAATCCATATTTACACCTCCACTGTCCAACATGTGAGACATTCTGACACACGTTAGACGGACATTGACGAGACATGAAGCGTGTTGACTACGCCATTAGCTGCATCCTACCAATGTTCAATGAAAAAAAAAAAAACATTTGCAATCTTTACAATATGAAATTAAAAATTAGAAAATCATGAAATTAAATATGATTCTCGCATTATTGTTTTACTTAGTACCTGGTTATTGTTCCCTACGAGGCTTTTATAACACATGTCAAAGAACTCCATCCATTTAGTAGCCTCACTGTTGTGAATCATTGCCTTAACTCCAGAGCATTTCAACGATAGAGAATGAAGTGAATGCAACAGCTTGTGAAAAGCAACAAAAGTTAAACCCAAGGTATGGCATTTACTTCTTCAACTAACGTTTAGTGCATGAAATAACTTCAAAGCCATTGTTTTGTGAGACATTGCTTTAACTATTACTATTTATTCAGTATTGAAAATGTCCACACTGTTATTGGTAATCTGTTAATGTTACCATGCAGAAGATTCTGTCGCTCTTGGAGGTGATGTAAAAAACCACGTATTTTAAATTTGTTGCACAGTTAAATATGCTTTTGAAAACAACCAGAAAAATAACCAAACTTTACACTATGTAGATGATGGGAACAATTCAAGCTAACATAAAGACAATGGTGACCTCGATTGAAAAATACTTCAACGGCAAAGATCCAAGCCATGCTAAATGTAATGCAACTAAAAATGAGGGCCAAAAATCAAATCTGAAGGAAAAATATGTGATACGATCCGCAATTTAGAACTATAACCCCGACCAGACCATACCCCATCCCACCGGTATGTATTTTTCTGAAAGATTGTCAACTTTTGGGGGCTCTCAAGCTTTAAAAATGATTCTTATTGATCACTTTGGTAATATTAACTTGTAAACTATTTTCTATACATAGATATTAGAATTGCTTTGTCAGGCTGAGATATCAGCACAGTGCATGCATGTAATACATGCACTAATACAATAAGTGGTTTTTACATCAGTTAAAATTGATTTTATACGTCAGAATATTGTCTGACGTAAATACAACTGACGTTAATAGTTAATATTTTAACGTCAGTTGTTTAAATAACTGACGTTAAAAATAAAACTATTAACGTCAGTTCTTTAACATAACTGACGTTAATTTTGTTAAAACTAACGTTAGTTGTGTTAAAGAACTGACGTTAAAGATTTTAATTTTAACGTCAGTTGTTTATTTCAACTGACGTTAATAGTTTACTGTATATTTTATAAAATGCTATTAACATCAGTTGTTTGATACAACTGACGTTAATATTTTTTTTTTTTAAATTCAGTTTTAAAATATCACTCCCCTCAGCTATCCCTGCATTCAGTAAATATCCCAGTAATACAGAGAACATCACACACCTTACAGAATTGCAAACACTACCCTTAAATTTCAATATTAACAAACAGAAAAGAAATATACAAAGGAACAATAGGGAACTTAAAACCAAAACCCGTGTATAGGAAAAACATAACTACCTACAAGTATATATATATATATATATATATATATATATATATTAGTCTCTAATGTCTAAAAACAAAACTACCAATCTAAGGATATATATATATATACATGTTATTAATTAGTTTCTAAAGTCTAACAAAAAAACTATTCATCTAAGTAATGCGGAGGTATCTTGTCAATTCCTTTTTCAGCCGCATACTTGAAGAAGAATTCAGCTAACACTACAAAAAAAAACCTATTTAGCGACCGAAGATTTCGGTCGCTAAACATGATAATTCGGTTGCTATACTGTATAGCGACCGAATTAAGGGGGTAGCAGAAACCCTGGTCGCTAAATGTTTAGCGACCGAAATTATATTTCGGTCGCAAATCTGCGACAGATATTTGATTGCAAAAGTATATATTTCGGTCGCCGTATAGTTGGTCGCATACCAGCTCGCCTAATTTGGTGACCGATATTCGGTCGCTATTTCGGTCGCAAAATTTTGATTTTTTTTTCCTGTAACGATCCTACCGACCAAATATAGTTTTTCAACTATTACCCCATTGATTTTTAATTTCTGATATAAACAAAATACACCAATATTTTTTTTAAATAAATAGAAAACATAAATATGATGTACTAACGATCCAAAACACCACAGTCAATATGATCAAGAAAACATATACATTAATTAACGCAAGTTTAATAATGGTTTATAAAAAAAAGTTTAATAAGTATTAATTAACGATCAAAACATAAAAATACACTACAGTCAATAAGTACTAATCAAAATATCAAAACTCATCAATCTTCCAAAGGGATGAACATTTAGAAACAAGAACCCCCAAGGTACTTAAACTTTGCCAATGCACCAGTGGACAACAAATACAACTCCCTGATACCATTTGTATCTGTTGCAAAATATGGGCGATCCTCATGGATTACTATATTCCCATTGAACAGATTTCCGCTTTTGTCTTCAATAGTCACAACACGCGGTATTTGTTGTCCCCAACGACGGTAGAATGATCGCGGGATTGAAATCAAATCCTGCAAATACACAAGAACAATTTAGTAAATGATTAGTTTATGCCTTAACCATCATTACGTGAATCCGATCGTTATTCTTAAGTTGATGAGATACTGTACCTGGTCTATATGGATGGCTGTCTCAAAACATTTAGTCGGGTCCATTTTCTGATAAAACGATAAGGAAAACAAGTCATATGTCTAAACTTCATCAAGTGATAATAAGAAAAGATGGAAAGATCCATGCATACTATCATGTTAAAATAGAACAAAGAAATGCAACTTCACATGCAACTTTACATATTAGCAAACATAGTAGTTTTCAGGAAAGCAGATGCTTTTACGTCGTTTTGAAGGATGGTCATAGAGAGGATTAGCATGGTTACTACCTTTGGATGCCAAATGGTGTTTCACAATCATTTAATCATAAGATTGAATAACTTAACTCATAAATCAATCTATCGCTTAACAACTAATGACATAAAACAAAACACATAAACCATTCACATAAGCATTCTATAATCTCTCAATCTATCGCTTAACAACTAATGACATAAAATAAGAATCATAAACAAAATAGTTCTACGAAAACAGTTATAAGGAAAACACTGAACCTATGTCCATACGGGTTTTCGGGACAGAAGAACTATAACATCTCCTTGTAAACAATATAACAAACACTGTCAAGCAAGATCCTTTAACATATCTATTCTCACATATTGGCATATCAACACCATCACAAAATCAAAACCAAATTACAATACACATGCAAACAACACATAATTGCAAATGCATGCATAAATATTAAATTATCAAGACACAATCAAAGCATCTTGCCTTTCGGGCAGGATACCTTTCTATTGAGCTCAGCTCTCCACTAACAAACAACAAGATATATAGTAGTGATAATAAGAAAAGATGGAAAGATCCATGTAGCATACTATCATGTTAAAATAGAACAAAGAAATGCAACTTCACATGCAACTTTACATATTAGCAAACATAGTAGTTTTCGGAAAGCGGATGCTTTTACGTCGTTTTGAAGGATGGTCATAGAGAGGACTTTTCCTACCGGAAGTGCCTAGATAACCTAGTAAGGATGGTCATCAACAACTATTTCTGGAAAGCTCCATTTCCTAATAAAACAAATGAGTAAAAAACCAGAGTTGTTTTCATAATATTGTGTACAAAACTGCTTTCTAATGTGAATAATGTTTTAATGATGACGGCCCGTCATGCATGTGCCTGGAAAACTGTGCCTAGCCCTTCATTTTATCTAACCCTATACTTAATCCTTCATTATCTAAGAGACTCGCTTTTGTTGGCTTCAAGAAGAGACTTTCTAATTAAGCTCATGGACTTTAAATTAGTAAATGAATATTAACAACAACAAAGTCATGCCATTTACGAACTAATAACACTTTATCAATTCATTCCAATGCTTATAATGTAAACTATTCTTCATAGCAATCCAAATGTATGAACATGCTCAGATATAAGTACCAGCCTTCAATAAATTTACATCAAATAAGGTACACTCAAATACAATGAAATAGACCATGGTTATTTCATGTGCTTTCTGAAATCATCAATCACCAAAAAGAAGTGATTCGGACGAAGAACCATGGGTGAATAGCCTATCAATAGAATGGTTTAAATTACTTACATAAAGTTATAGACTTCAAGTAACAAATGTTAAATTAAATTAATAGATAAAGCTTGATAACCATATATACCCCTCATATTCGCAACCGTGCAACAATTAATCTTATGACTTCTCTCACAAAACGAAACAAAAAAATGAGATGGGTAATAAATAGGAAACAATTACCAATACTCAAGCAAAAAAGTAATTGGCAAAGTAGCCACACTTACTCTCTGTCAAAACTCTTTGCTCTCCCTGTAATTTTACCTTCTCTTAAGCAACCCGTATCATATTCTTAATTTTCTAGTTCAAACAAATCTCACATATCTCATATCAAAACATATCTTCCACAAATCTCAGTATTAAATATAAGATATGAATCTATTAACAAGATTAATTACAAATTAATGTATGTAATATCAGTCTCAATCTCTTTTATCCACAATTTATTGCCATTATCTCTACATCTCTACAACACATCTCAATTAATGTCACCCCTTCATATACCTTTACCAATTCCCCCAAACAAGTATTTATAACCCATAAGAATTAAACTTGACAAGTAACCACTAACCACCATATTTTTTTTTATAAACAAGCAAGTCGTGTACATTAGAAACAATGGTAAGGTCTTATTTTAAACAAATCTCACATCTCATATAATGACATCTATTATATGTATCTTAATATTCATTACATGATATAAATATATGAATGAAAATTGAAAACCACGGTAATTTTTAAATAGGAATTTACATCAACATTAATCATAACTTACATTAGAAACAATGGTAAGGTGTTCTACTCAATCACAGTCACCTATATCACAACTCACATGAAATACACAAGTAGCTCTTCTCAGTAGTAAGCAATAAAGCAAGCAATGAAACAATGAAGCAAAAAAAAAATTATACATAGAGAGTCCATGCATGGTTACCTCAAGGCAGAGCAGGGAATGCACAAACTGAGGAGAGAAGAGGGTAGGAGGAGCTCTGCCCGTGCGTGGTGACCGGAGAGCTGCGTATGGCGGCCTGAAACAGAGGGGGCGGAGTATGGCGGCCTGAAACAGAGGGGGGGATTAAAAACAGAGCAGGAAGAGGGGAAAGGAAGAGAGGAGAGGAAGAGGGAAGAGATGGAAGAAGAGGAGGAGGAGGACGGAGGCTTACCGGAGACGGTGGTGGTGGCGGTGCCCACTGCACGGTGGTGGCGGCCTGAACGCGAGGGAGAAGATCGAAGATAGGTGAGGGAGGAAGGAAGAGAAGGCAGAAATGAGGAAGAAGGGGAAGATTTCACGATTTTATGGATTTATAATTTAGCGACCGAAATAATCGGTCGCCAAATCGGTCGCCAATCACTTAAATAAAAAATGGTCGCTAAATTCGGTCGCGGGATGATTTAATTTGAAATTTGAATTCATAAATTTAGCGAAGGAGAACTCAATCGGTCGCTAACACGCGCGATTTTATTTTTTTCCCGCGCCGTTTAGCGACCAAATTAATATCGGTCGCAAATGTAAATAAAATTTAACCGTTGCATTTAATTCGGTCGCTATTTCGGTCGCTAAGAATACATAAAATTTCTGGCTTTCAACCGTTGCATTTAAGTCGGTCGCTGTTTCGGTCGCTAAGAAGGGATAAAATTACTGACTTTTAAGTTCCTTCATATAGCGACGGAAATAGTGACCGATAGCCCTGTTACGCTCTATTTCGGTCGCTATTTCGGTCGCAGTATTATCTCTAATCACTATTTCATGTAAATCCTACAATCGGACGCTAGTTCGGTCGCAAAAAACAACCGAAAAATTCGGTCACTACTTTCGGTCGCTAAACAACCTTTTTTTTGTAGTGTAAGCGCATCCTCAAGTCTCTAAACTCATATTCTTGAAGAAGCGATTGGTCGTTAAATGCCTACACACGTTCAAATAATAACAATAACATTAACGCAAGTCATCTTCAAAACTATAATATATAATCTAACAAGTTGTTTAAATATTACCTTAGTCCATCCATCCTTAATAGATGTGGAGACTATGTTCAGCATATGAAGCATCACATAATAGCCGCACGACCACCCGTCAATTTGAAATCGAGACTACAAACAAAATTAATTTCAATGTCAGTTGAATATACATATAAATTTGTAATTATATAATTAATTATTTGATAAATAAACTACCAAACCTTGAGGAAGGTCAATTCAGGAATTGCTTTAGCCTTAGAAGTCCTACTTCTCCCGTTGGCGCAACTTATGCTACTCGCCTTCAGCGCACTATCATAAACAAATAATCATGTCAATTAACAAATTCATATATCATGTGTGTAATAAACTAAAAACAACTGATATTAAAACTTAAATTAAATTTAAGATTAGTTACTTACGTATTTACAGCTTCCACCACTTCCTGTGGCGGGTTTTGGTGGAGAGAGCAGAAGAATATGACAGTATGCCTAGACGGGTGAAGTACGAGCAACTGCCAATGGTTTTTCATACAGTAGGGAGCCAGATATAATTCTTTCCGATTGTCTCCCAACAAGTTCCCTATGTATTTACTAAATGCATCGCTGAGCAAAGAATTGGGGGCGAAGAGGGTGACGGATCTAAGAAGCCGTAAACTGATGCAACGCCCTTATCAACCTGAAGACGATGGAGATACCTAAGATATGAAAATGTGTGGATGTTAATTACATAATATATATATATATATATATATATATATATTGAAATTAAAATAAATTATTAAATGGAAAAATACCAAAAATAAATAAGTTATAAAATTAAAATTAACTTACGTGCACCAGAGACTCAAAACCGTGCTGGCCATCCAGACGTTATTTCTGCAGGCATTCCCGAGATCTTCACCACAGAAGGAAAATATCATCTGTTGATCTGGGCGTGCCACCCATCCATCGTGCTCCAATGGACATTCAAAAATCTCAAACGCATAATCCTCACCAAGTGAGAACAAACGAGTGACAGGTGGCAGCGACACCGACGTCGACTTGGCCTTCAATTTAGGAAAAATAAAATAGATAGGTTGTTGATAATTAAAAAAAATACAAGTAATTATTTGACTAATTTGGACATTAATAATGAATACATACCTTTGTTAACATTTCGAGCTCACGTCGTTTGAAGTCCAACTCAAGCTCACGCCTTTTCATTTCCAACTCATGCTCATGGCATTGGATTTCTAACTCCCGCTCCCTAACTACCAACTCATCGTCCTCCACATGTTCCCTACTATAACTCTCTTTTGTGCTCACATGTGAAGGGTTGGCATGCCCTGCGATGTCCTGGGATGAACCGACGGAGGAAAGCTCTCTGGCAAGCGCCTGCTTGAAATCTGGGTTGGATATTAAGCTTTGCATCAGATGTGTGGTAATAGCAGGGTTGGACATGAGGTGCTGAGTAATGTCATCCAAAATTGATGCTTCATCGACCACCCGCTTTCGTGAAGCAGACTTGCCATAATATTCTTTGATGGTCACGTTCCCAGGAACACCGATAACCCGACCAGGATGGTCTTTCTTGCCTAGAGCAGTCATCAAGACGTCCCGCCGTCCAGAAGGGACGAATGAGCCCTGGGAGGATTGTGCTTTAAGATCCATCTACAATGAAAAAATGAAATAACGTGCAAGTGAAAAGTGTTAAAAATATCTATACAAATATCAATTGAAATCAAGTTAATTATTTACTTACAATCTTATCTGCCACTTCGCAAGTGGCATCAACTTTAAAAGATCCCGTCTTTGTCATGCGGCCGGCTAACCAGACACTCTCTCGGTCGATGTCCGACGGAGGACTTAATGGTGTGCCCTCAGGCACCTCTCCTCTTTCAATCCTAGCAGAGTGCTCTTCCCGCTTCGCCCTCAGCCATCCGCCATCATCTGCTCGATCCGAGTCTGGTACCTACCCTGAGACATGGTGTGGCGGTGGACATTCTTCACCTGATTCCGCCGACCCTTATCTGCCTTAGCCTATTCAAACAAAAACACATAATTAAATACAATTAAATGATCTATAAGAAGCATACAAAATTAACTTAATCAACCAACCTGAAATTCTCCATCCTATCGACTCCTAGCAAACATATCCCAAGTATCCTGATCAATCCAGGGATAATCCGAGAACATTTTATCAAGCCGCTTCATCCCAGATACATAGTACTTGGTAAGATCATGCTTGAACCCATTCCAACGCTTTGATGCCATTTTCATACATTTTTTACGATGATCCTCGTCATTTGGCACAGTCCAAGCTACCTACATATTAAATACATAACAACTGGATGGATTATAACTCGGATAATTATCTAATAATGTAAATCAAACGAATGTAAAGGTAAAATACCGCGATAGCCTCCCAAATCTGATCCTTAACGTTCTGTGGAACGTCATTCCAGTGGTTGTAGTTGATGCTTACGTGCTGCTTCGCTTGTAGAAACACCCACTTATTAAATTCTTTAGCACGAGTCCCTGGGCATTTAGATTAGCATCGAAGGACACCTCAAGCTTCTGTCCGCTTTGCCTGTCCTTCTCTAGTTTCTTCAACGACGTGGCTCCTCTACCCCGTTTCCTATGAGCCTGTGATGTCTGTATGGACAAAAAAATGATAAAATACAGGGTTGTAACATTATAAACTTACATTAAAAAGAAGGACTAAAGATAGTATATAACATGTAAACTTACACTAGAATCAGGTGTAGGCGCGATCGGGTCTTGCGTAGGCCCCACAGTGTCCTCCCGTGCATGTGGGTTATCCGACTGATCCATATGTATGCCTGTTCAGAAACAATATATATTTATTAACATAGGTTATAACTCAAAATAAATACAGAAGTATAAATAAAAATAAATGTATAACTCAACAACACATCACCATGCCATATCCATCTTGTATAACTCAAGCAAATCCCTTCACAAATCAAATGAGTACGTATATCCTTCACCGTACATTTCCTCGTATTCAAACACTTGACACCAGGACAACAGAACATTCCGTTACTATTAGGAACATTCCTTTGAGCAAATTCTATAAATTCTCCCACCCCCTTCAAATACTCAGCACTAGTGCGCTTACAAACCATCCAACTACGATCCATAACTAGATAGGTTATGTAGATATACAAAACATATATCCAATATAAGGACAATACGGGAGATTGAAAACTAGTTTTTGAAGATTGCCAAGAACTGGTCACGGCCTGGCAGTGATGTCCATCACGGCCGTAACGTGCCAACTGAACCAGACCCTCACAGGTAGAACTGATCACGGCCTAGCCGTGATGAGCATCACGACCGTGACAGACCAACCAGCAGAGCAACATACACTCAAAACCAAAAATAGGGACATTCCAAACAACTCAAACTCATAGTTTCAAGTTTCAACTACTGAGACTACAGTTTCAACATACACTGAAAACCAAAAATAAAAAAAATGTGCCCTAAAGACTCACCAGAAATAGGTGCTAGCGTGGTGGTGGGGAGGGGAGCTCGAGTGGTGGCCAACGTTCGATGTGGTTACTGAGAGCAGAGGGACAAGGAGAGTTAGTGCGCGGGAAGGGGTAAAAGAGAGGTGTCAAGTTATTGCAAAGAATGAGAGGGAAAGACAGAGTTAGGGGTTAAGAGTGTACCTCACGGTGGTGGCGAAGAAGCCCTCGCGGTGGTTGCGGTGGAGATGAGCTCGAGATTAGGGCAGAGTAAGAGTGAGAGTGAGAGTAGGAGTGAGAGTGAGCGTGATGAAAAGAGAAGAACAGAGACGTACAGAACGAAGTGCAGAAGGCGCGCGAGTGTAAACGTTATAATCAAAAACCAAAAATAAAACAACATTTTACGTCATTTGTTTGTAACAACTGACGTTAAAGGTCATTTATTTAACATCAGTTCTCTTAAGCAACTGACGCTAAAAGTCATTGTTTAACGTCAATTGTATTAAACAACTGACGTTAAAAATAAATATTTTTTATTTAAAAACAATTTTAACGTCGGTTGTTGAAGACAGCTGACGTTAAAAGTGTATAAGTTTCTGCAAAAACATTCATTCATTTGACTACTGTGCTACTTACCCATGAACATTAAGTTTATAGATCAGTTTTCGATAAAATCAGCTAGTCTATCTTCTTTATATAATGTACCATTCTTCTGTATCAGTCTGTGATACAGCCTCTTCTTTTCCTCTATATATATTTCATGCATTTTCTATTCCTTCACAAAATGGCTCTGAGACTTTTGTTATTTCTTCCTATACCTAGACTTAAAGATCTCTGTCCTAATGGTAAAAAACTTCTGAGGTTGAGTAAATCACATAACATGGATGGTAAGGTTGTATAAATCACGTAATGTGATTTACTCACTTTATTTCATCCCAGCCATCCCTTTCACTCTGCTTTGGCCCCAAGTGACTGTGGATTCAAGACAATGCATCAAGGAATTCCAGTGAAGGAGGTGATGCAAAGATCCCTTTCATTTTGCTTTCGCTGCTAGTGACTGTGGATTCACGATGCATCATGGAATTCAAGTGAGAGAGGAGATGCATCGATCCATCCATTGGAGTTTCTGAGGACAGGACTGAGAAGAAAATGATGTCGAAGCAGAAACTTTTTTATATTTTAGGGCTATGTTGCAGAAATTTTTTATCTTTTAATCATGTAATTGTAACTTATGAATCGCTTCAATGAGATACGATTTGATTATACATATATAACTTGTTTTATGTTAAGTATTTATTTATTTTAATTTGCACAAGAATTTGTTTACTAATTCAAGCTAATTAATTAAGATTAAAAATAAACTTGTTTAAAAAAAAGTTTAGAAATAAACTGCACTATATATATGGATTGACCTGCGTTAAGAGTGACAACAGGACATTTCAGATAGGGATGTAGGATTATTTACGTCAGCTATTTATTTAACTGAAGGAAAAATCACACTTTTAACGTCAGTTGTATAAAAAACCGACGTTAAAAATAAATATTTTTTATTTTAAAAACACTTTTAATGTCAGTTGTATTAAACAACTGACGTTAAAAATATAAGTTTCTGCAAAAACATTCATTCCTTTGACTACTTTGCTACTTACCCATGACTGCTGTGCTACTTACCCATGCACATTGTAACCTATAATCCTCTTAATGGGCATTAAGTTTATAGATCAGTTTTCTAGAAAATCAGCTAGTCTCTCTTCTCTATATAAAGTATCATTCTTCTGTATCAGTTTGTAATACAGCCTCTTCTTTTCCTCTATATTTCGTGTGTTTTCTATTCCTTCACAAAATGGCTCTGAGACTTTTGTTATTTCTTCCTATACCTAGACTTAAAGGTCTCTGTCTTAATAGTCAAAAAACTTCTGAGGTTGAGTAAATCACGTAACATGGATGGTAAGGTTGGGTGAATCACGTTATGTGATTCCCTCACCTTATTTCATCCCATCCCTTCACTCTGCTTTGGCTCCAAAGTGATAGTGGTTTTGGATGGAGTATCAAGCTAGAATTCAAGTAAGGGAGGAGATGCATCCATTGGAGTTTCTGAGGACAGGACTGAGAAGAAAATGATGTTGAAGCAGAAATTTTTTTATATTTTAGTGCTATGTTGCAGAAATTTTTTATCTTTTAATCATGTAATTGTAACTTATGAATCGCTTCAATGAGATACGATTTGATTATACATATATAACTTGTTTTATGTTAAGTGTTTATTTATTTTAATTTGCACAAGAATTTGTTTACTAATTCAAGCTAATTAATTAACATTAAAAATAAACTTGTTTAAAAAAAAGGTTTAGAAATAAATTGCACTTTATGGAGTGATCTGCGTTAAGAGTGACAATAGGGAGATGACAACGAAAGAAATGAGTTTCATAATTATTTACGTCAGTTATCTATTTAACTGCCGTAAAAATCACAAATTTAACGTCAGTTGTATAAACAACTGACGTTAAAAGTGTTAAAATCACTTTTAACGTCAGTTCTTTACACAACTGACGCAAATAATGATTTAATATTTACAAAACTGTCACCGCATCATTTTTAACGTCAAACATATGGTCAACTGACGTAAAACGTTCCCGTATATTACATTATTTTCACTAGTGATGGTGCCTGCCACCATCTTTTGCTGTGAGTATGAATCCCTGAAATTGAATAATTCAATGCCTAGTTGTAACAATATTCATTGTACAACATGCGTAATAACCATTTCTACAAAATGGCAGGAAGAAGTTCTAAGTGGCATGGAAGTACAGCAAGCTCTTTCAAAATTTGGTGACCCTTGGATGCCCCCATCCAAAGACTTGCGCTACGTATGTCCAATTACCAAATTTTTATTTGTGAATCTGCACATCCAAAAGGATATACAATCATATTCTTACTGTAATAAAATTATAAATATTGCAGATTTATGTCCCATTTTGTGACAACAATATACATTGGTACATGATGGTAATTTCCCTAATTGTGGTGACAGGTTAGAAGTTCTATCCAGCTAATTGTTAAGTATTTTAAAATAGCTTTGTAAAATGACTGACAACATGTTTTATTACCCAGCTCCAATTCGATGTTGTGGGTGTGTGACTGGCTAGACATGGTCAACTTCTTCAACCCACATGTATTAGGAAAGGTAGTTGTACACCCACCTTACCTTACGGAAGAGAGACCATTATGTAAATTTGATGCAAACTAGTGTTCCTGATGTCTTAATTTGACTTTATTAAACAGATTAATGAAGGTGCTGTGTACATGAGAATAACACTCAACTTGGTTACTGCAAAATGCAACCGTGTGGGAAAAACTGTTGAGGCTGCTGCACGGACCTTTAATTTTTGAGGAACCACGCACCGTCAACCATCTAAGAACCATAATAAATTTTGGAATAATGCTTACGGCTAAATTTTTGTTAATGCATGCGTATCTGTAGCCCAACTATAGCAAAGCATATTATTCCAAATATTTCTAAATGCTGCCTGGGCTTAGGATTGTTTAACTTAATGGTACCGCCACATGACAATTTTTTCGGCCACATTACATGTTTTTGCAACTATATTTCTGATCAAGGTGGTACCAAGTAGACTAGGAAGGATTTTTTGTGGACCCTAGTCCTTTTTATTTTGATCAGGTCTTATAACTTGTACGTTTTTATTTGGATTCCAAGAACACTCTAATGTGTAGTTTGGTGTGCATTCTAAATAATGCTTGGTACAATATGCATAAATGAGTTATGTAAAAATAAATGAGTTATAATTACTAAATTATCATTTACATAAAATAACCTAGTAGACAAGCTCCATATGCAACGTCATTGACAGGAGCGCTTGTCCACACAAGTCTTTGGACGAGCGCTTCTACCACTTCAGTGACAGCAGCGGTCGTCCTAGTAAAGTATGACAGAAGCGCTCGTCCACACAAGTCTTTGGACGAGCGTTTCTACCACTTTAGTGACAAAAGCGATCGTCCACCTCAAAAAAAATAACTAGTAACATGAATAAGGTACATCACACAGCCATAATATCACATTAATGTGGATCAATCTAACATTTACAATCACTCCTAATGATAAACCTTCAGAATTGAAGCACCGGAAGTTAGCTGATGATAAACCTAACAGATCCATCAGCTTGAAGCACTAACACGAAATACATATGATCACAAGAAAGCTACAATCCAAATAGCAATGTGAGATCACCAATTAATTCTCAAACATGAAACCTGAAAATTGAAGGGTTAAATACCCCAAACCAGACTATCGAAGGCTCCTACATTTGTGCTTACTTAGCAAATTTATTACTTACTAACCATAACTAATAAAGATCAAACGACCAAAAGCAAGGGATTACAATTGACACATCAAAAGATATATCGCCACTCTCTTTAAGTTTGAGTAAACTACACAGCATATCAAATATCCAATTAAACAAGAAATTTAGGTTATTACAGGTGATACTACATTCATAGTACTGAATCATCCAAATCATGCCCACTTTAGAATCTAGAAGCCATCCCATGGTTCTGTATTGATGGCAAAACAAAATATCCTCTTCAACAAGATGAACTCTGTTACAAAACATTTTAAATTAACTACTTATAAAAAAATAAACTAACCATAATTAAAAAGTGAATATCAAGGGTTACCTCATACTCTGAATCATCGCCTACATCAACATCCTCTCCGCCATCATAATCATCCTCATCATCTGATTCACGAGAACTATGATTGCCGACTGGTTGGGCACCTTGAGAAACTGGACACCTCCTTATGTTGTGACATTCTTCCCTACAGTTAGTGCAGCGTCTAGGTCTCTTAGACAAATGTTCTCGCTGTAAACCAGAAGGACCACAACCTTTGGTCCTAACTTTGACCGGATCTCGAACCTCTGCATCAACATTAACTCCATGGTCAGGATCATGAGTCTGATTGGCTCTAGCCCTTTCCAAAAGTTCTGCAGTTTCAGCATTGACCAACTCCCTTACTCGGTTGAAATCATCAATGGATCGGCAAGCAACACTACACAAACACTTGCAGGCATATTGAAGTGCTGCAAACCGTGTGCACCGGTTGCTGTAATTGGATGTGTTGCCTAAGCTATCAACAAGCTCAAAACCCTCCTTTGCATTTTTTTTCCACCTACTACAAATCAGATTGGGTGGTAACTCATGAATGCCCATGTGAACAACGGTTTTCAGGATGTGTGTGCAAGGAATGCCAAATGATTCCATACCCCTGCAAGGACAACGCCATTACATTTCATTGGGGTAAAAACAGACATGCCACTCAACCCTTACATTTCTCACCGTATATTTCTTTACAGTAAAAGAATATACAGTTTGTTGTTTTCCTTGATCCAAACACATTCAAGCATGCAAGTTGATTTAGCCGAGTACGAAATAGCTTAAATATGGCAAAAATGTAGATCTTGGCAACACTAAGCTCCAAAGTTTGCAAGCATGTTTGCAACACAGGGTCTCCATAGCAAGACTTGAAGTCTGCCTCTACCTCATTATTGTGCATGTAATTCAAACACCGCTGAAAGTGTTGCAAAAATTCATACAGACTATCCCTGGAACCAACATACCTACCAATTTGGGTGTGCAAACTCTCACAACGGGATGTCGTCCGAATGGCAGCAAAAAAATGTCCCCTCATGTAAGCAGTTGCCCACATATTCTTCTTCGAATATACATCATTCACCTATTGTACATCCTCTACACCAGTTTCAGCTACTAGTTCTTGCCACTTTTCTTCAAAGCGTTCAACTTCATAATCGCCACACATACATCTTCCAAAACCTTTTGTGAACGTAGGTTTCCCAACATTGGCAGCAGCATTGCGTAACAAGTGCCATCCTCAAAGTCTATGATGGGCTTCAGGAAAAACGGAGGCGATGGCATTCTTCATAGCTCGATCGCCATCTATTATTACTGCTTTGGGTGTTTTGCCATTCATTGCTGTCAAAAACTGTTCTAGCGCTTCCATGTGTACGTTTGTTCGGTTTCATCCGACACAACAGTACATGCAAATACAACTGTCTGCTTGTGGCGGTTGATCCCGAAAAATACAACAACTGGACACTTGTACCTGTTGCGGCCATAAGTTGTATCGGATGCTAGAATATCACCAAAAACACAGTAATCAACACAACAGTCACCATCGCACCAGAATAGGTTGCGCAACCTACCCTCATTATCAGACTGGTTTCTCCAGAAGACCTTCGTATCAAGACTTTCCATATCTCGGAGTAAGCTAAGGGCAGCTTTAACATCACCATTCTGCGTTTTACGTTTCTTACTTTGCACATTATACAATTTCTTCTTGTTGAACCCAACATTTGCATAGCCTACAGACTGTTGGGCAAAAGCGGCATATATTTTTGGTGTACTAATGTCCACCCTTCGCATGATATTCATCTCTGCAACATCTGCATCAGTCATCTTACGATGTGATCACAGTCGACCAGCATACTTATCTGCCAACAATTCGTGGTTGTGCAAATCATTGAAAAAGGAAACATTCCACCTACCAGTTTGTGCATCAATGTGAACCCGAAATTCTGCCTTGGACCCACACCTAGTAATACATCGAGGCTCCCTCTGCCTATCGGGATTCTCCAAGTGTTTACTATCTCTAACATCCTGCCTCAAACAAACAAAGCTCTTCTGAAGGATGTCACCAAGTGTTGTATCGCCCTTGCTACGTAGTACCTTGAACTTCCTGACACTAAATCCCTTTGATTTTCCATACTCATTAAAGAAATCATATGCAATCTGTGTCTTTAAAGTGAAACCTTCTTACTTCATCTAAAGTTAACTCTTCAAACATTATATGCCGAAAGTCCTCTACAGAATAAACTTGGTAAGACGGCTCCGCAGCGGGAATTCTGGATTCTTCATTGTGATCCTCTTCACTACCAGATGAACCTAAGGACAGTGAAGTATTCTCCTGCATAAAACCAAACTCACAGGGTCTTACCACCACAAAATTCAACTGTTATTACTGCCAACAAATTTTTTTTTCCATCAAACCTTATATTTGGTAAAATGAAATACCTCAGAAACATCTTCTCTGTTGTTGAATGGTTGAGAACACTCACCCCTTTCAGCCATCGCTACCTTAGAAACATCTTCTCTGTTGTTGAATGGTTGAGAACACTCGCCCCTTTCAGCCATCGCTTCTTTATCAGATCCGCAACTGCTCACTCTACTGCTATGTATCATGTAATCGTAACAACTTTTTTAGAATGTATCTCTAATTTAACAAGCATCACAAATGCTACAGGCTTAATAGTCACAACTCCCTGAGAAAATCGAATAACAATAAAACTTCAGCTAACTACATAGTACAAGGATAGTAACATCTAGGAAGATTAAGAGGAATATACACGCTACTAAGGTCTGTCATTAAGGTTTAAACATTCACAAAATCCAAACTCAACTTCCAGATTTGGGAATGTAGGGTTTTAGTGACCATTAGAATGAAAAGGAAGCTTCACTTGTTATACAGAACCAACGACATTTGGGGGGTAACAACCATATTTCGAATATTGGGGATTTAGGGTTCCTTCAAATGTAAAATGTTCGGGAAGGAGATGCACTTACCAACGAAAACCACGCTTTCCAAAAGCCGGAGATGGAGGCAAATGACGCAGCCAGAGACGCGAAGAAACAGACAAATCTCGATTACCGACCACAGAGATAAGCAGCTGTACCACCACGGCGAGCTAACTGTAGAATAACACCACCAGCTGAAGGTCGGAACATGGGTTGGCGGAGGACGAGCTTGAGGACGACTTTCGTCGACACGAGCCGGAGAAGACGAGCTAGAGGAGAAGACGAACTCGAGGAGAAGACACGAGCTGGAAGACACTGTCGTTTTGTGGGAAGACACGATGTCGGGGAAATTGAAACAAGGTTTTTAATTTGTGTATTTTTTTTTAAAAAAAAACTATTTACTGTATTTTACTGAATGTATATAACTATTTAAATTTTAACAAGTAATCATTAAGCACGGCATTCTGATAATAACTAATACGGAATTACTGTACAGAATGAAATACGGTTTTGACCACACTTGCTTGGGTTGAAAATTTGACTTGCAGACATGGCAAATTGATTGCACATAAGACATGTCATGTGGGTGGTACACCACTTCACCATTTAGGTGGGTGGTGCATCATAGAATGAACCCATTTTGGGTGAAAGGGGGAGTATGGCTCATTGGGGGAGGGGGGGATACCCACACGGCTTCCCTGCATAGCTCCAACTTGCGCACATTGGTGAATAATTTGAGAACTTGATCCTCCCATAATAGCCACAGATGCTTCCTTAGTGGGCCTCGTGGTATCCAGGCTATTAGGCTCATTTTTATTCTCCTCATTAGTTTCAATATGAAATACTTCCTGAGCCCCACTTCCCTTACCTCTATTTTTCTCCACATTAATTGACACCTGGCCCTTTACTGATATTCTTCTAGGAACATGTTGCTTTGGGATTTGAGACCCTGCATTGTTGGCCGCCCCACTCCCCCCTTTTCAGCTTTCTCCTTTTCATTAGCAATTTTGTCGCTTTCTGCACCAGGTTTTGTCGCACGGTTTTTTACTTTTACGTGCCTAACATCATTTGTAAGACCCTGTTAAGCTGCTCCACTCCCATGCATAGCGGCTTGGTTGTCTCCCTCCATACTCATATCCTCCTCAGTCGGGATTTGGAATCGTGACCCTGACTCTCCAATGGCTCGTCCTCCACCACCACCTCTAGGGGCCTCCTTCTCCTTAACTTTCCACGGTCGTCTGACTTTTTGTACCACCGTCCAAGGCCCAATCTAAATCTCATCACCCCCTACCCGTCCTTCCACACTACCTACTCCTACCTCCACTGTTTTTCCATTCCCTGTATGTTGCTTGTTCTTGTCTGGGTATCCCTCTACATAGTGGCCAAATCTACCACAAGTAAGGCACAACAAATGCAGCCTCTCATATTCCACTTTACAGATGCTATCTTTCAGATCAAAAATGTCTAGAAGAGGCTTGGGTATATCCACTTCCACACATAATCTAGCATATTTCCCTCTAATTGAATGTGCATCAGAATTTTTGGATCGTAATACTCCAGAGGAAGACCTGAAATACGCACCCACACTGCTACAGATTGAATAGCCTCATCTGAAGGATGGAAATTCGGACACCACTCCTTCACTGTAGGATAATGGTCATATATAAGTCATGGCCCCTCAGTTAGAGCTTTGGAATGGTCTTCCCGGTGTGAAAAGGTCACCATAAAGTAGTCATAAAATGAGGTCCGGTGAAGGAGTGACAGAGTATAAAGAAACCAGATATGGCTGAATTATTTTATTCATTATCACAAATCACACCTTTATAGAAATGTTACATAATAGGATCATAACATTATGCCTAACATTATGCCTATACTCACGTATACTAAAAAGGAAACTAATTGTACTCTATCAATTACAATAAGTACTCCATCAATTACAATAATTAACAAATTATTTGGAATGATTCTTTCCTTTAACACTCCCCCTCAAGTTGGAGTGTATGTTAATGACACCCAACTTGCTGAGAATGGTTTGGTGAATAAGTCAGCCGGTTGGCTTATGATCCGAATATAAGCTGTCTGCACTAGCTCACTTTGAATCTTCTCACGTACCAAATGACAATCAATCTCTATGTGCTTCGTTCGTTCATGAAACACTGGATTTGAAGCAATATGCATGGCAGCCTGGTTGTCACAAAACAATGTAACTGGTTGTGGATGAGTCACCTTCAAGTCTTTCAGTATATTTTTCAACCAAATAATCTCACAACAAGTAGTGGCCATGGAATGATATTCTGCCTCTGCGCTTCAACACGACACGGTATGTTGCTTCTTAGTTTTCCAAGAGATTGGTGCTTGACCCTGCAAAATACAATAACCAGTTACCGACCTTCTTGTATTCTTGCACCGAGCCCAATCGGCATCTCAAAAGGTACGTAGTTCTAGTGAACCTGTAGATGGTAAAAAAAATCCCTGACCCAGTGCTTGTTTGATATACCTTAGAACCTTGTGAGCAGCTTCAAGATGAGGTTGCCTAGGCTTGTCCATGAATTGACTCAATACATGGACGACATAAACAAGATCTGGCCTTGTGATGGTGAGGTAAATTAGTCGACCCACAAGACGCCTGTATGGACTTGGATCAACTAGCAACTTCCCACTCGTTTGTGTGAGTGAAAGGTTCTGTTCAACAGGAAACCGTGAGGGCTTGGCACCTAAGAACCCTGCATCTTCTAGAATTTCTAGAGCATATTTTCTGACACAATGTGATTCCTTGTCTTGATCAAGCAACTTCTATCCCCAAGAAATATTTAAGTGGCCCCATGCCTCTCAACTTAAAATGATTTGAGAGGAAATGTTTGGTGCTTGTAATGTCCTGCAGGTTGTTGCCCGCTAATATCACATCATCAACATAAATTAATAATGCCATAAAACTACCTGCATGGTTTCGAATAAACAGCGAGTAGTCTGACCATGATTGTTGAAATCCAGCCTTCTTAAGGGCACTAGACAGTTTTAAGAACCATTATCGCGATGCCTGTTTTAAACCATAAATTGACTTGTGTAGCTTGCAGACACGATTCTCCCCCTTTCGTTCGAAACTGGGCGGGATGGACATGTAGACTTCTTCATAGAGATCTCCATGTAAGAAGGCGTTATTAACGTCAAGTTGGTGCAAGTGCCATCCTCGTACGGCTGCAACACTAAGGAGTACTCGGACTGTTGTGAGTTTAGCAACGGGAGCAAAAGTCTCTCGGTAATCAATACCCTCAATTTGACTATAGCCTTTTGCAACCAAGCGAGCTTTGTAACGCTCAACAGTTCCGTCGGGGTTGAGTTTGATTTTATAAATCCATTTGCAACCGATAGGCTTTTTGTGAGATGGCAGAGGGACAAGACTCCAAGTATTGTTGGCTTGAAGGGCTTGGATTTCATGATGCATGGCATCACGCCACCTTGGATCTTGATTAGCCTGTTGAAAATTATTAGGTTCTTTGTGAAGGGTCAGTTGAGTGGTAAATGCTTTATGACTTGGGGAAAGTTAATCATAAGATAAAATTTGGGAAAGAGGATGAGAAGTACCTTGGGAGGTGACCACGTTCGTTGAAGATGAAGGAACAGTCCTAGATGGGAGGGTTGCCTCAACATGAAAGTCCTGTAAAAATGTTGGTATTTTAGTAGATCTAGTGGAGTGTCTTGGTGACAGTGGTAGTGTGATTTCCATTTGATTGTGAGTGGTGTTCTCGGGTGGGAGATTTTCAATGGCAGGTTGGGGCATTATTTCAAGGGATGGAAGGTGATGGAGGGTCTTGGTCTAAATAGGATGGATTTAAAGGTTCATAATTGGAAGGTTGTGGGATTTGAGGGTTATCGGTGCTATGAGGAGTGTTTGGGTCTATAGTGTTTGTGGTATTCTTGGGAAGAAAAGGATAGGGTGAAATAGGGTGAGGCTTGGATGGTGTGGCAGCAAAAGTTTTTGGTGTTTTGAATGGAAATACGTCCTCATAAAAAAGAACATCGCGTGAAACAAAGACCTTTTGAAGTTGAAGGTCAAATACACGATATCCTTTTTGGGCATAAAGGTAGCCAAGGAAAAGAGAACGAGTGGAACGAGGGTCAAATTTAGTGGGCTTGGTGGGGTATGTAGATGCGAAACACAAACAACTGAAGACTCTTAGTTGTGAATAATTGGGGGGTTTATTGAGTAATTTTTCATATGGTTTTTTACCTTGAAGGAGTGGTGTAGGTGTGCAATTGATGAGGTATGTTGAAGTGAGGATAGCATCCCCCAAAACTGTTTTGGAAGACCACTTTGAAAAAGCAAAGCACGAGCAACATTTAGCAAATGTCTATGTTTGCGCTCAGTAACACCATTTTGTTGGGGTGTGTTGACGCAACTAGATTGATGGATGATTCCTTTCATGGCATAAAAATTGTCTATTTTGAATTCTGGACCATTATCACTACGAACAATTTTGACATTGGCATTGAATTGGTTTTCAACCATGTTAATGAACTTGATCAAGAAGTTACGTGTTTCTGATTTTTGTTTCATCAAATAAACCCATGTGCTTCTTGTGTAATCATCAACAATAGTGAGAAAATATTTTGCTCCTGAAATTGAAGGAACATGATAGCCACCCCAAATGTCAACATGTATTAAATCAAAACAAGATTGGCTAGCTAGCAAATAAAACTCACTGGAAATGGTAATCGAGTTTGTTTGGTCAA